>CM036918.1:18129503-18462003 GCA_020800305.1 Porphyrio hochstetteri | reverse complement strand
CATCCAGCAGGCCTGAAATAACATTTTCACAAGAACTGCACTGATTTGAGTCAAACAGCACACGCGCACAGTAAAGATGCCAGCAGAATTAGACCAGCTTTTGCTAGGGTTAAGCTAATGGGCCCAATTAAAAACACAATCGAAGTCACCTAACTAATTGTGTTGTGGACTACAAGATGAGATAAACCCATTTAACAGGCACTTAGTTTGGCTGCTGCTCCATACTGAAGCCCTATGCATGACATCTGTGCTGCTACTGTTACTGAAGTTTAAATCTAACTCAAGTAACAAAGACTAGAAAGGCACCACAATTTTGATGTGCACTAAATCTCACTTTCTTAAGCAATATGGGCACTCATGAAGTTTGTTTCACTCACTCTTAATGTCTTATTACAAGTCACTGGGACAGTGACATGTGGGCAGTTTACAAAAATCTTTGTTCATACAACAATCAGTCCATATTTTCTAGTTTCCTTAGATGCTACACATTGTTTTATTGAGCCTGCCCTATGTAGTTGTTAAAGCAAGCAGAAAAGGTGTTTATGCGTACCTAAAGTTTGAAAGACAGCTATATAATGTCTCTAATAACATCACCCTTGACAGAGTCACTTTGAAGTCAAAATACATGCACCTTCAGAAAGCAGAAATATATTTCGCAAGTTAATACACCAGAATTTTCAAATTCTCTCCCTCAAATGACAAACTGATACTGAAAATCCTTATATCATACATGTTTTTTCTAACTTGTACTGCATACAGTGTATGTCACAAACGATAATGCAATCAAGTCTTACTTCTTTGTAGTGGCACTTAGGGACTATTTGGATTAAATATAAATTTCCTAATCACCACACCAGTGAAAAGACTTAGTCACTGTTTTGACATGGTAGAGCATATCACAAAGTATCTTGATCCTCACTTACTAGATTTACACAGCAATGTCTTGGGTAAGCAATCACAATACAAAGGCATCTGTTATCCTCCTTATTCAAAGAGCTCCAGAGGGAAATATTATTATATGACATTTTCAAAGGTAAAAGGCAGTGAAGTATTCAGTTAATACTGATTTTCAGTCAGATATTTAACTGCCCTTTGTAGCTTCAGAAATTTGCTCATATAGGTGGGATTTTACAAAACAATGAAACGTGCCCATCTGAGACACTGACCCATTCTGGCCAGTATCAAGAAAGATAACACCTATATAAGGGGGTTCAACAGCAGAATGTCAGGGCCAAGGACAGAGGTAAAAAAAGAAACAAGGGGATGACTGGGAATTTATCTTCAAAAGGAAGAAATATAGGCTAACGTGACAAAGATTTTAAATAGAATGTAACACAGATACTGCTTTTTACCCCTTTCTTTAAACAAAAACATTGTATCACCCAATGAAATGGAAAGGCAACACACCTCAATCTCCCAAAGGCCATAGTTTTCCCTGGCGTTTTTTTCACAATAGTGAATTTATCAATACTTACCCCTGACAGTGACAAACTGAAACATGGAATGAAAGACTGTAACATTATTTCATAGAATAAAATATGTCACTGTTTCTTTTCTGTACCACTGTAGCAACCACACATAGGTTTCAGTTATCAAGGAGCTTCAATTTTCTGTGTCTTTTTGTAACCTGTCCACAAAACCTTACACCCTATAGGCACATCTTTAATTGGACATATCAACACCACACCAAAGTCTCTACCTATTTGTCATTATAATAATGACAACTGAATAACATTACTTTATGCTTTGTCATATTTTTGCAGTTATTACAAGAGTGCTCTTAGCAGATTTCTAAAAACTGAAGGAGGAAAATTTCCAGATGTTTATGAGGCATACATTTTCCCTATTCACAAGGCAGCCTGGAAAAAATCATAGAGGTTACATCGCATTTACTTAATTTCTTTCTTTTATGAAGTGGAAGTACAGACATAATAGACTTCCATTGCTATAAGACCTTTGAAGAATAACTGCACTTAATTTCAATTAAAAATTAGTAAGAAAAAACCCAGGCAAACATAAATTAATTAAAACCAGAATTATTATTAAGGCAAGATGAATCTGTGGTCAGTGGTGTTTCATGTTTTCAACAATGGTAAAGAAGAAAAAAATATAAATATTGATAAAGTTTGCAAATAATAATTAATGGAGACCTGAATCATAGCAAGAAATTATATCCAATTAAAAACCAAAGAAATTTAAAAAAGAAAGCCAAAGGTGAGATTATATAGCTGAACAAATACAGATGGTGATATTTATAGGATGAAGTACTCTGGAAAGCAGTAACTCTGAAAAGAACCTTAGGTATCAAATGGGTAGTAGATAAGCCAATAAGCATGGGCTCCCAGAGCCGTGTCACAGCTACAAGAGCTGCAGAGATAGCTCTTCTGGTGTATAAGCGAGGAATAATGTGGTAGGCTCATTTATTTTTTAGATCACTACTGGAATACAGATCTTGACGCCCTCCTTTTCAAATTAATTAAATACTCAATCACTCATCTCTTTTTTTCCTCCAGAGGACAGCGTAGTGTTCCTATTTTGAAGCAAGCAAATGAAAACTCTCTATAAAAGAACAATAGTATTTACAAGAGAACTACATGTGATTACATGCTGTAAAGCATTGAGGAATTCTGTCTTTTTGGCTATTTCTTTAAAAAGATCAGCATAGTTTTACAAGTAAAATTGGTAAAATAGACCTTAGGATCTGCTTTCTTTAAATAAGAGCAAAACAAGTGAACCAACTTATTTCTCACATCTCCAGTGCAGACCAGGAAGTGTAACAGTCTGCTGGGCAGTCACAGAACACCTGATATGTTCATCTACACAGACTACTCTTGGGCAGGGAAGTTACTACTATATACAGATCTAGAGGCTTCCCTGTTGTCAGGCAGATTGTTGTTGAGAATTTTAGGATGCTTAGAGTAGTTAATTAAAGAGAAGCGCTGGGAGCATTGCAAGGCTATAAATTCCTCCCTCATAGCTTATGGGGCTCAGTGCTGGAACTTTCCATATGTCTGTTTTTAACTGGCATAAACTTGTTTTGACCTTAATCAGCATTTTAGGCTAAGATTAAACAGGAAGGGCAGAGAGAGAAAAGCAGGAGAGAAGTTAGTAGTCAGAAGCTTGCTATAAGATATATATAAATCAGAAGATAGCACTCCTGATTTATACATTGCTGTGCTATAAGATTCAAAGCAAAGATAACATGGCATTTTATAATCTAACTGTTCTACAAGAACATAAATTAATACACATTTTGCAATCAAATCAGCATGCACTTGAAGAACAGGTTTGTTGTATCTGTAGGTATCAAATATCATAAAACACATAAATTAACGAGTCTGTACATTATTAAATGACAGTTGAGATGCCAGCTTTCCTTTTTTTATCATGGAAGATATTCCCAGGATCTATGACATCTGTGGTGGCTAATCCCCCATAGAGAAACTGACATTAAAAGGAATTCACACTGTGGTAAAGCCATACACCATTACAATGTCAGCTATGGTTTTCCAGAGCTCTCCTGGATTCTAGGCTGTGGAGTAGAACACAAGTAAGAAAATGACAAGGTTGGTTTCTATATCTGCATTGCAAACAATGCTTTATAAACTGTGACTTCAAACTACTTCACTATGATGAAGACTTCAACGTCTTTCACAAGAAAAATGAAAAGAGATTTCTACATGTCACTCTTCTCATCTGGTATCCTGAATGCCTTTCATCTTTCAAGAAATATTTCCTTCCAATTCCTATCCAAACCATTTTCAGCATATGAACTATATGTGATTTTTATAATATGATAAAAGGGGAATATATTGGTATGAATATCACTGCAATCTCTCCAAACAAATTGTGGAGTTGACAAATTTATATATCATTCACAACTTTTCAGAGGAAAAAAAATTACAAAGAACAAGGAATGAACAAGTTTGCTTCCTGCAGCACTTCATCCCAGGTAGTTGAGAAGTATGCACTTGCTTCCATTTCAAAACCATGTTCTGCTGGTCTTCCATTCCTGACCTCATTGTGTTCTTCCTTCCTCTCATAAAACCCTCCAATTTAACCACTTCTTTCATTCCATTTCTGATAATGACACTATCATGGTTTTTCTTTACCTATCTCATGCTTTTGGGTTGCAAATCTTATATCTCTGCCTTGCCTCATTCTGGCTTCATCAGATCTTTGCTGAACTTTAAGTCTTTCAGCACAAACTAGCTCAATGAGTGACTCGTCCTTTTGGAAAGAAAGTTCATGTCATTCAATGATTCTATCATCAGTGTCCCAGAAATACATTCTATATAATTAATGTAGTTCACACTATTTTTCACTATCACAGGACCAAAGAGAAGAAACCCAGAAACTATCAGATCACTTGATAAAGGACCACTGTTGCAATCTGCAACTTCATTTATCATTTTTTCACATCAGCTGTAAATAGCACCTGCTTGTAAGTAGCTGGGGTAGCAGTTGTAAGCAAGCAACTATATAGGACAGACATGGTGAAGAAAACACACAAGTACCCCCGAACAAACTGTCAGTAAAAGCACAACTCCTTAAGAACCCAACTGAATTTGCATTCAACATTTCCCTCTGCTAGAGAGATTTCAAATAGGAAGCTATTTCTACTCCATTACTCTTAGAAATAAAACTCCTAAGAGAGATGTGACCTTTAATCATCTCATAGGGCTCAGGTTCCTTTACGACCCATCTTTATAGTGGTATGGCAGCAACACCACATATAAAACCATCCAAAATACTTCATTTCTAAGGCATTGATCATACTTTCCACTAGCACTGAAACACAGCATTCTTTCATCCAAAATAGCATCCTCAAAGTAATACTGCATATTTTTACTTTGTTGCTGTGAGAATGGGGATTACTGACTATGCATATAGTTTGCACTTAGTCAAAATTACTCTTTTAGAAAAAAAGTGTTTATACTAGACTATATGATAGCAAAGATATAAGAACATTCTATACCATAATATTTACCTCTCATATAAGTTAAATCACCCATTATGTTCACCTGAATTGCAACACTATTATTATATATTCATATCTCACTAGACCTTCATCTTCCCTTCAGCACATCAAAATCTTTCCATGAGTGCTTCACCCTGCACTGTATAATTTCTAGGATAAAAGCATGATTAATTAGCACTGGCGAGAGAGAAGAAACCAACAAAAACCCTCAAGATAATTAAATACTTAAAAGTTCAAGTTGCATCAGAAGAAAGGCTACATTTAATGGAAGGCTGACATGTCATTCTAAAAAAAATATAAACGATGTAAATAAAAGACTGACACAATTTCCACTCCCATAATAATCTAAGAAAGGAGACACCTAGCCATTGGTGCTGAATGCTGTAACAGCATCAGAACTACAGCTCAGTCCTAGCAATCTCTTTTTTTCCATATCCTTAGGTACGACCTACTTCAACAATATTCTGTCCCATTACCCTGAACGCTTTAAGCTGTACAAACACAAAATGAACACATCCAGTGCTTCTCAGAAATACTAGATCTGTTGAGCTGTGACAGTCACAGTGGGTCAGTGGTCCCCTAAAGCACCTGTCTTACTTCACATAAACACAACAGCAACCCCATGCAGCACTTTCTATCTTCCCTCTGTGTTTTGCTCATTTTTAATGCAGGCATATGATAGACCACACAAGTACAAACCTGTGAACTAATGAAACCGAGACATGAAACACTTCAGCTCCACACAGAAGCAGTAGTTCCTATATTATCAGACCTGAAATCATGTCAGATGTCCTTGCATTGATACCCAAATCTCAATTCTATGCAGTATTTCTGGAAATCCAATACTGACCTAAATGCTGAATAATATGCTTAAATAAAATGAGTCAAAAAGCAGGTAGCACAACACTAACATTCCAAGCTGTACACAAAAGCCTTCTAGTTGCCTTCCCAAGTTCTTCAGGGGCATGTAATAGGCATGTATTCAAGCTCTTCAATGGCTTAATGACTAAAATATTATACTGAAGATCAGGCAGGTCCCTAGGAATGGGTTTTTAAACTCCTGGTAGTCTTCTGAATTGCTAGCAGGTAGTAGCAGGTAATTCAGGCTAGCAGGTACCACAGCCATGTGCCATCACGAGAGCAGCTTAACAAAGATTTTTCTCATAGCAACATCTGAACAAGGCAGCAACAATTCCCAACACAGTTTCTGCAAACCTAAAGTTCTAGAAGTTGGGCCAGGTGGGGTGAGGTTTCCTTCACATTTCAATGTTAACATCAGCCTGAAGATTTTTGGCAGAGTCATTTACAACTATATAAAGACAACTTGAGGCAGCCAGAGGCCAAAAAAGAAAGCAGGCGGAGGAGAGTCAAGGACACAGAAAGAAAGGCATGGTAATACAACCCAGAGAGAAAGCTGAAAGGAAGAGAGCAAGTGTACTTTTTAAAACAAAGGACCAAGAAAAATAAGCCATGAAATTATCTGCTGCCATTTGATCCCAACCACGTTTACATAAGCAATACTATATGTATTTTCTGTGAATAAGAAGCTGCTTTTATGTGTCGTACCACATGAAAATTTCTTCTCTTAACAGAAACAACCTGTAAACTTCTAAATAAGTAGTAGAGTTCTTACACTATTAATATCCTGCATTTATAAAGTACCAGCTGTCATATAGAATACTCAGTGTACCAGCAACTCCCAGAAAAACATACCCATTGTAAGCCATTCATCAAGTCATTGCATGAAGGACAGCAAAACATAAATCTACATTTGGCTACAAATAAATAGAGAAGAAAGAATACAACCAAATTTGCCATGGACACCAGAGATTCCTACATCTCTGTTTTGAAAGATGTTCTTTCAAAGCACCTATGTAAGTGCCCAACAATCTACTTCTAACATATTTAGATAATTCATTAAAAAAAAGAGCAATCTGATTCATCATTGCACCTGCAGTATCTAACACAGAATTCACACTGAGAGATCACTTTAGCATTCTCCTTCAGGAAAACTCTGTTACCCAAAAGATATAATATGCTCACTCTAATAATTCAGGTATTTTAGGGACTGCTCACTAGCAGAGGAATTATCCAGACCTGCCTCTTCCATGCAAACACCATGCAACCTTCCCTCCTGTGCCTTTACATTACATTGAGCCCTAAACAATGGCCTCATCAGAAAAATCCTTCTTTGGTGAACATCTTTACAGCCTCTGCATCATAGGGGTTGGAGTGTCTGGAACTGTTCTCATAAACAGCAGTGTTATCTTGCATTTAGTTAAACTGAGTTCTGTATTCTTAGGGAACCATATTCCACTGGACAAATAAACAAGATCCAGTACTTCTAGTTACACTGAGTTCTACAGAAGCAGTCCTCATTAATAAACATCTTTCCACACAAATAATAATCAGTGGGACTAACCTGAGAAGGAAGGCCATGATGTTATTCAAAACTATTAACTAGAATCTGTGTTAAAATTAAAAAGGAACACAACAACCCAGAGGTCCAATACAGTTGCCAACATTTTTCCCTTTCGTGTGTCCTCTAGAGAAGGAATCAAAACTGAACTGTAACCAGGAAACCAACATAATAGCATGAACTGAAGTTTCTTTCATCTAAAATGACCCAAAATGCCCTGCTGGAAGGAAAAAAACAGGGCGGGGGAGGGGGGAGCTAAAAAAGCTTGCCTTCCCACACTACTGCTAAACCTCTGGGTTAAAAATCCATGCAAATCTAATGCAAGGAAGAAATGTGATGAAAATTAAATTAATGTACTTTTGTACATTTGAGGATTTGGAAGAATCCCCCTTTCTTTTGAACATATAAAATGAAAAGATCCACAACACCCAGAAGGCTGTGAATAATTATTTTTACTAACAGGACTGCCAGAAATTTTTAAACACTTACTAAGCACAAGATTTCAAGATAAAAAAAAATTAACTTTTAAGTTTTTTCCCCAGATTCCTTTCCTCAACAGACTTCACATAAAGAACTTATTTCAATTTTCCCCTCTATTAAAAATAAATGACATTAATAAAGCCAAAGAGGAGGCATTTCTATTCATCTAAATCCGCAAGGAAGCATATTTATGCAGATGGATGTGGTAACCAACAGTACAAATCATTCAGAAGTGTGGCTGCAGCACTTCAGTTTTGGCCTTCCTTGTGAAGTAAATACATTTGATTCTGCCCTGTTGACGTGCATAGGTATCACTCAATGGCATATTTCACAGCTGATACAGAATACATGTTCATCTTATTTCTTGTGAACTTTCAGTTACTGAAGCTCTGCATCAGTCAGCAGCAAATGAAGGGCTATGGAACAGAACTTGGAAGTATTTATAATGAAAGCCAACAGAGAACTTAAATTCTTCTGCTGTTTGCAGTGAAGTAATCCTAAAGTAACTTGATTTCTAGAATAAAATTGAGTTCTGAATGAATTCTAGCTAAAAAAATCCATAAGTTGTGCTAACAAATAACCGTAAAAGAGGGTTTTTCCCCTTGTGGGCTAAGTTAAACTCTTCCAAGGAGGCAGCTTTTAACTGCTCATGAACTAGAGCATTCCTGAGAAGAAATGGGAGTCCTGTCCATTTTGGGTTTTTCTCTACTAGTCAGCAAATAATACTATCAACCTCAGATGTCTAGAACATGTCAGTGTGAACTGTGAAATCCCCACCTACAGACTGACACAAGAATGCAAGTATTGGTTTGTAAAACTTGCTCTCAGAGTATTAAAAAAACAGAAGCTCAGAAGCCTGGCTGCACTTCACAGAATAAGGTTTCTTGGTTTAAGAAAAATAGCATAAAGGATATGGTCAATGCATGTCACGATCTGTTTCTAATACAAAATGGCTTGCCATCTATTAACAGAGCCTATGAGAAGTCTACCCTTATCTCAAGGTGTGAATAATCATGCATTTAACTGAAAAGTTTCTTATTTAATTAGCTGCCTGATACCTAAGAGAAGTCAGCACACTGACACCCCTACTTCCAGTTTAAGCACACCATAGCCCAGTACAATATGTTTTTTTCCATTGGTGATAAATGTAAAGGTTCCAGATATCTAGCTTATTTATACAGTAAAACATGCAGAACTGTCAGTGAAGTTACCAAAGAAAAAATGTCTGTAGTCAAGAATAGCCCATGCAACTCCTTCACTAGAAAATTAAATGTACTTGAAGGACATTCAAGTCAACTATTCACCTGTGTAAACCAGGTAAAAATATTGGCACTCTCATTTGGATTTCAATTCAAAATCTACCCTAGAAAAACAACTACTCTGTTTTTTTTTAAATCAGTTTGTGAAGGTGTATAAAGAAGCATCCTTGATAGAATGATATAGTTCTAATAAAAGTCTGAAATAGCCTGGGGAGGCTGCTAAATATGTCCTTGTGCAAAAGAAGTGCTGTGTTTTTGTGAAATGCTTCAACACTACAGAGGTATTGACAGGACCACAAGAGCCCAAGGTAAATAAATATTATTTTCCTTTTGAGAAAGCTGTTTGCTTCATGTTATATTCATCCTTAATAAATGCTCAGATTCACTTTATGCATTACACCTTTTTTCACAAAACAGTACTTATTTTAATCACTTCAGTGGAATACACCATGACACCTCCAAGCAGACAGGTAGCAAGGTGTTCAGGCACCACTGAGTCAGGCAACAACAAGCAGCTGTAAAACATCTGCATGTTAGTTTTAAAGAGCCATATGTAATCTTCACATATTCAAAGAACAGGATAAACCCAGAGAGAGTGATTTGTGAATCTAGCATTTCTTTCTGCAACTGTCCTGAACACAGTATTTGCCTAAGCAGGAAATGGCAGTAAAAGCAGAAAATAATTTTAAAACAACTAGAATAAAGCTATTCTACTTCACATCCTTCAGATTTTTAGCAATTACTAACATTTCACAGAACAGGCTGTTACTTTTTGTTTATATTTAGTGTTAGAAGTCTTTCAAGATTATGTATGGAGCAACAGTGTAAAATAAATTAATATATTCAGCAAGAGATGACAGAAAACAAAAACAGTGAAGAGGAAACATGGTGTAATAAGAGTTTGTGAGATTGGAAGGAGAAAAAAAATCAGTGTAATTAAAGGTTTATGTGAGATTTGGGGTCAGACTACACCTTTCCTTGAACCATTATTTTCTCAACAGAGCTGCAGCCCCACCATACAGTGTGTGCTTAACTGAAGCAATGTCTGCAATTAGAGATGCTCTAGTCCACCCTGGCTCCCCATCCATGGGGGGCCCCTGACCCTTAGGTCTAACCATAAGCCCTCTTTCTACCACTGCTTAATGAAGTTCATCTTCATGGACTAGTGCATAAATACTAACCTCATTTTTATTGTATAGCATACAAAAATATGAATCAAAATACCAAAACAGTATTTACTTATGTAGGAAACATCATTTAATATTCCAGTACACAGAAGAATTCCATGTAAGACATCTCAAAAATTGCACAGCAAAACTGCACACACTCCTTTCTCCTTCTGTCCCAAGAAAGTAACAGCAATCATAGCCAACGTTGCATGTACAATTCTACTTTCGAATTCTGAACGCTGATTCTTAATGTCATGCTTAGGAGTTGGGGGGAGAGGATCTAAATTAAATATTATTAGTTTTGTCTGTGGTTCTTCACTGTTTATCCCCAAAGCAGCATGTCAGTTTGTAGTTGACCACTGGGGGATGAGATAGGAAACTGTTAAAACAGAAGCTGTTGTAAACCTTAGCGGCTCCTACTGTTCCTGTGGTTATACAGTAAAATAGAGATGTGACTGCAACACAGACCGACACAAAAATTCTGTAGAAACTACAGCTAAATGGTGCCCACATAATTTCTGTCTTCATTACCACCCCAGTTAGATGTACCAATACAGGGGACAAACACAACTTCATGTTGGTTCAGATGTTTATAGATACGTAACATCCTTTCAACATTTAACATCTATGCATACACCAACGGCATAGCTACTGATTCCTATTCCTGTCTGGCCATGAGGTTGGCTTAGCAATACACCTCTGGAAAACGTAGTGTCAGTTTTCACCACATTGCTTATTGCTATACAAGCATTATTCCCTTCCCATGTTTTACACCATTAATTATGTCAGAATAATAATGAACCAAATCAAAACACAGAATGGCAGTGTTTACCTGATGTGAACACGCTCTGAGAGTAAATTAGATGTGCTATAATGCACCTGCATAAAATTCTCAGCATTTATATACATCATTTAGTATTCTTAAAAATATGTAAGTGTATATATGAAGTGTAGTTCACAACAAATTAAATACTGTTGGATAACAGTTCAGTATCCAACAAGAATGAGTTTTTATTTGCTGTGGGAACACCTCTTCTATCATTACTTAAGCCTTAATCAATTTTTTGCTCCTTTGTCTTGTCCTTTCTCATAGAGTTTTGCTCACTGATTTTCTCACAACTGTAACAGAACTTCACAATTTCCCATTATGTGTGGGTTTTTTCCCCTATTTGCTCCACATACAACAACATACTCAGCTATGGTCCTTCTTCCTAAGCAATTTCAACATAATACCTTGCTATTTTCCTCCTTTTTTTTTCCTGGATAAAGTAAGTTTGTGAACCAAAATAATTTTAAGCATACCACCTGTCAAGTTTCAGCTGTTATATGTAAAAACATGTATCTTTATTCTTATGGTTGCTCAAATGAGTGGTAAATTTAGTCAGGTACAACTGAGATACTAGTACGTCCTAACAACCACAATGATCTTGGAGCCTACTAACTAAAGCACTCATTTAAATTATAGTCTCAGATTTTTGTTCCTTCACCCTATTAAAAGCCAAGCATTTAAATGGGAGGAAGAAACTGAAGTAACACAAATGATATAGGAACATCTTACAATTTTATTCATTAGTACTTCACTTAAATATCACCCAAATGATCTCATTCACAGTGTTTTTGATGTTAACACCTTTAATCATTTTGCACATCCAGCATAGATTCTATGACATTTTGATTTCTGTGTTGTTAAAAACAGCAACAAGACAAAAAAAAAGTACAAAATATTATAAGATATTGATTTTAATGTAAACAGAAAAATTAGTAACCTGATTAGTAATCAAAACATTAAGACTAATAAAAGCACTATAAATTTTATCTTATTTTATCTGCAATTCTTCCAAGTAATGTTGGTTTATAGCAGTAAAAATAAGTAACACAATGTGCTAGATAAGGACCTTTTAGGCTGATTAAATAGAACCAGTGCTATTTTATCTTTAAAACACCATCAGACTCACAAAGAAAATACTCATTAGCAATTTGAAAACCATGTTATGCTACACTTGCATTTAATAAGGTAACAATTTACATTTATGTAGTACCTTTTATCCCAAAGCAATTTACAACTTACTGCTAGAGATTATCACTTCATCTCCAGCGAAACCTGGCAACTGTGAAGTGTTGCTCTGTACTATAAAGCAAGAATTCTGGTAGGTAACAATAAATATACGGTTTCAGTTGAGTAAGTATGACTCTTATATTTATGCCTCCAATTAAATCAAGCAAAAATGTTAAACTATTTTTCTGAAGTTGCATTGCCCTTTATATCTAGCAGCAACTTGCAAAGTGAGAAAGAGGTTTATAAAATGCAGTAAAAGATTTGTAACACCTCCTTGCAGATTATGTGAAACAAACATTTCCAGCAATATCACTGGTCCAGCAAGGACTCTGAAAGTGCCATCTGATGGTTGAAACTTCCTGAACTGTTTCCAATGTTTGTCTCTGGCAACAGTACTTAGGAGTAGCTTGAGATCAGGAGCTACATTTGGAAAGCAGTTTTTACAATCAGTAGTCTACTTTGGAGACAAGAAGACCACAGAAGGGAAGGAAAGTTTACAAAAACCTACACAAAAAGTGCATGGCAATTCCAAGATCAGAATCTGATTCTTGCTGCCATGCCTAGGAAGTGCTGTAATTCCATTCACCTTCTACTAAAGGCAGAAACAAGCAAATCCATACAACAAGAGGCAGATCTCCTAAGAACCTGCTGGTGACAGAACCAGAAAGATCTCTGATCTGATTGATTTCATTTCATAATAATAATTACATAAAGATCCTATGAAAAGCAGACATATTGTTGTTTTCATGTTTCAAATTCATAGAAAAAATAAGTAAAGCACTAATTAATCATCTACTGTGAAAAGATTTGGAGAAATATTTCAAGCAGCAATGTGAAAACCCTGTCAGAGTAAATCATAAAGCATGCATTTCCATATATATCTCAGAGTAAGTTCTTCACGCAGTCTGACAAGGCCATTTTGAATTGATCACATACAGTTCTTCACAGACATTCATGCATAAATACTTGGTACAACAACACTAATGAGCAATGACATAAGGAATTTAGGTCTAACTAGACTCCATCAGAACAGTTACTTGCTTAAATCCTTAACCTCCTTCCCCTGTGCCCTTGAGCAAATGAGTTATTTTTTTCATTAATGGTGATAAAAAAAGTGGTTGTATAGTTGCCATTTAGTGCATTTTGGGGTTTTTTTGGCAAATCCTCCTTATAGAAGAGCAGCATAATAAACAGAAGCATAATAAGAGTACAGGAGAGCTATGTTCTTCCCCACAGATTTCATCCATCTCCCTTCTCATTCCACATCAAGCTGGTTATTCGCAAAGACTTCAGAACTAAAATGTGGTGCAGAGTTCTAGTAACCCAGTTTAGCCAGATCAGTCTCTCATAGTTTTAATGTAATTTCATTTCCTTTCTGCAACTGTCAACTTTCTGATCCCAGCCAATCTTTTCTAAAGACTCTGTATTCTACTGAGTGGGTTCTGAATTTAAAAACAAAAAACCAAACCAACAACAAAAAAAAAAAACCCAAAACTCCACAAAAACAAAACCAGAAGCTTAAACCAAAAGTCCTTAGTCATTATGAAGTAGTAATTTCTAGGAGATTCATAGCCTGCAAACAGGTCCTTAATATTGAAATAGTATTATTGTGGTCATGTATAATTAGCCATCTAAAGGGTCAGGAGACCTTACAGTACAATCTGTTTATACTGCCCTCCTCCAAGCTTTCACGTAGAGAACAAAACCGTGGAGGTTATCACTGGAGCTATAAAGTATGCCACAAGTTGTGTGTTCCCCATCCATACTACATCTTTGGTCTTTGGTACCATTTGGAAGTTTTGGGAGATAATTTGTACAACATAAGGTGATCAGTTATCTGCCACTTGGCTTATTATGGGAAAGTTTAAAATAGTCCAGGTCTAATGTGGAGTCTGAAGGTATTCTGGGAGAACAAGACCCAGGTTATCATCACCCATACCAACAAACATGATAAACAACAGATCAACCATCACTGATATTGTCTGACTTCTGAAGCACAGGAGTACACAGGAGTTACTTAAAGAGTAAGTCACTTCTTACAGCTCTTAACAGTCAACATGTGAAGTTCTCATTTCAATTCTACATTCTGAACTGACAGTGGAACATAACAATACGGTACAGATAAATTCACCTAAACCAAGATCCTGGTAGATTAGTACCCACTCAGACACCACCCTGGTAACCTCTTGTTAAAAGCTAGCAAGCACCTGCCACTTCTTTTAGTACTTAGATTTAGTACAATTGTCAAGGACAAGGCTAAATCCTATCTTCAGTTTAATCTAAACAGCCCAAGTTTAAATTGTCTTTACATTTAACTTGATTTCTAGCCTGTAGACTAAAAGAGCCAAACCAAACTCAAGCCAAATACCAGTCAAAACATCTTTATTTTTTTCCTTCCTCAATCTGAAAATGAAACTTAACTGTTATTTTGATGTTTCTGTCAAACAAGAATGGAAACTTCCTCTTTTTTTCCTTCATTTTTTCCTTCCCCCAGAAAAGAAAATTCTGATTACCATTTCAGAATAATAGTTTGACTAAAACTGACATTGCTTAGCAGGCCCCACTTAGCACAGAAAATATTTACTTCTGCAGGACTTTGCAGAGCAGCATTATACTGATCCTTTTATCCTTACTTCTCTCCCTTGACATGAACACCAGTGCATACAGTATGAATTTTTGTCTCTGTGCACACTGCTTTCCAGACCCTCTGCTATCCTGCTGAGCTGAACCATTTTGTACCTGCCTAAAAGAATTTTGAACTAAAAGGTGATGGAAGGCTGGTCCTTTCATTCTTCTTATCGCATGGAGAAAAATAACTGGGCCCCATCAACCTGCTCTTCTACACGTTTCCCTCCCTTTCGGTATTTGCCGCACAAGTGTACACGTGTGTCGGTATCGCCATGCAAACTCACATGTATCTCTGGCAGGTGTATGCGTTTGACTGTTGGCACCCATTGCTCCTGCTTTCTGGCCACTTCAAGATATCTCCCAAAGCACTGCAATGCCACAGCTTCTCCCAGATTTCTGTCATGTGAGAATACAAAGATTTGAGGAGAAGCCACTGCACCTGTTGTGAATGTGAGGGACACCAGGCTCTAGCAGATGAAAACCAAACTGCCACTCATGACAGGGCCGCAGGTTCCACGTGGCCCTCTTAATTTTTAAAGTATAGATTTTCCACTCTGAACTGGTTCAAGAGTTCTGAATCAACTAATAGACCATCAACAGCTTGAACACAAACACCTGCAGTAAGAGCTAAGCTAAATCCAGAGCTTATCCTAAAAAAAGAACTTTCCTACCTGCTTGAAATCAGAGAACTTCAAAAAGTAACTGTTCATGATCATGTATTGAACTGCGGTTAATCAGGTAATAAGCAAATAAAAGCGGTCAATTATGTGTATTTCCTTCTCTTGAATGTGACAGATTCGGTTTCCTTTGCATATTACACCACCAAGTGGCCTATTGCTCTTATTTTTTTCCTGTTCACAATGTTTCCTCTAGAGATACCCCACTACACAAAACAAAGTTAAAAAGCTGAACTGCTACCTAAAATAAACAACTGATTAGAGCATAATCTGAGAGATTCACCCAGACATTTGTATTAAACTTTCTCCTATTACAGGTTCCAAGTGCAAATTTACTACACATCTGAATTTTATTAAATATTTCTCCTCTTATAGCAACTTGACACTTGTTAGGAAAAGGCTGATCTCCACCTTTATTTGGGTGATACAGGTATGTAATGGAGTAGTCTGCTGCACCTGCTATGAACACAGGCATTTCAGATCCTTCATTAAATTTAGAATATAGTATATGTAATTAATATATACACTGGGGGGAAGTTTTAGAACTTCAAATGAAGTCTAGCCAAGCAAGTGCATCAAGGAAATTCAGAACAAACTTGTAGTATCTTCACTGAGTAAGCAAAGCTTACAGGTATGTGAAATGAGCAGAACTGCACACAAGTGAGGGCAACAGGCTCAGAATAAATACTAAATATAATTTGGTTACATCTCAAAAAAAATATTAGGTTGCATCCATCAGGTAAAACTAGACCTCAAACTTTTCATCTTCATTTTTAAAGACCAATCTTACACTGCTACAAGATGGCAGGGCTTTATCTGGAAATCAGCTCCATATTAGGCAACATTTAACTCACCATTTAGACAACGTTGAGCTAGAATTTTGATGTCAAAATAACCTATCCCTTAAGCTATCTTACTGAAAGAATCTTATTAAGAGTCAAATACTCCTCCAAGCCTAAGAGAGATGCTTCATTCAATATGATTATAGCAAATGCCAAGCAAAACCTTGGACCTTGCTGTTTCAAGCACTGTAGAAAGACAGCAGCCAAGCTGCATGCAGCAGCCACATTGATTTGAGCTAAACATGTACAGAAGTAGAGCTACTTCCCTGCTACCTGGCTACAAGCATACAACAATCACAGACGGAAGCTCCTGTTCCCTCTTTGTTCCAGGAAGTCTACTCAGTGATAGCTGCTTCCCTTAGAATAAGTTTGAAGTAGATGAATAAAACTATTACACAAAGTAAACAACACAACAGGATGCAGATTTTAACTATACCCACCCAGGTATGCAAGCGTGATATGCGTTCAGAAAGGACTAACTAAATAGAAAGTAGGGGGGAAGGAAAAGAGGGTATGAGGATAAAACACAACAGTCACCATAGAAGGCAGTGACAGCATTGGAAAATGTCCTCTCCCAGTGACATCTCTGTTCCCTGTGTAAATTAACTGCTGCAAGTGCCAAGGCAGGCTCCCGTTCCAACATGTTCGCTATTCAGGTTTCTCCTTTCGCTCTGTTTCTTTCACTTGACTAGGGAGAAGCAGGGATGACGGATAAATCCCATCTTTCCAACCATGTCCACTTGTGAGAGAAATTATATGGGCTCAGGTGACTTGAATCCTGTTTAATTTTCCCAATCTGTGCAGCAGTAGCAGCCAAGAACCAAGGTCATACATGTTTAAATTTCATGCAATTTCATGCACATGTTGCAAAAATTTTGCTACTTTAGTTCAGAACTGTGCAACAAGGTATTTCTTCAGGTGCATAAAATCACTTCACAAGAGTTATTGAAAGAGGTGTCCATGGGATTTACACAAGGTCACAGAAAAGATATTTACAAATCACAGACTTATACAAATATACACACACACATCTAAAATCATAATCAATATGACTGCTCCAAGAACAAAAAGGTAATGGTCCATATTTGCAACATAATTACATTATTGTTATGAAGTTTATTACAGTCTTACGGATCTTGGGGTAGAAACAGATATTTGCCTATTACCATAAGTAAATGAATTTGGATTATTTTTCTTAAAGAACATAAATTGCCATTTTTTCACCACTAATAACTTACAATGTGTTTCCTGATGGGACTTAGCACCCCTATAACACGCAGCACTTCAGTGCTAAAATAAGAGAAAATGCATCACAGTGATGATACATCCTTTCAAAGCAAGGCAGAAAACTTCCATCTACCACACGAGATTTTGTCAGGCCATATGCACATGGAAAATCACAGTATCCCTTTAATACTCACAGAATCGAGAAAATTGTCATATTGAATTTTTCAGCTAATGAATAACTGCTTTAAATGTCATATATATTAACTACATTCTTTACTTCAGCCACATGTGTGTGGATTATTTAGAAAGTTGTCCTAGTGTAAACTACTGAGTTTAAATCTGCATCTGTCACAAAAACTGTTTATCCCAGTGTTTCCATGCATCAGAAACTACAAACCAAACCTGATTATGAAAAACTATCAGTGACTTTAGCATCCCAAGTTTCATGGAAACCTTCTTCCAAAGATTTTAGCACCCTTGCCTCCTGTACTTTGCAGTGGTCTCTGCATCTTTATGCTATTACCAGAATCTACCTCTTCCTCTTGCACTACAATAGTAATTAAAGCATCAGGTTTTCACCAAGTTTTTGGTATCTCTATGAACACACTAAACAATATTCGTTATGCTATATACACACTGACCAAAGACAAACCCACAAATGACTGTGCTGATTGCATGTTTTGCTCAGTGGTTTGGAAATACACTATGACCAATTTAAATAATGACATTATTTGGCGTGTAGTTAAATGAGTATACACTGTCTATGTCTCAATGTAAGCTCTTTAAGAGATAGAAGGACGAACATGTGAAAATACTTGGCCATCTATTTCAAAACATTTTTTCCATTACTCTTAGTGGCTGACAATGACAGCAACATGCAATATTGTCTCTGACTCCTAAATGCTAGTTGCTGTAGAAACTTGACACTGATTAAGATGAGAACCATGATCATTAGAAAATATGCAATGAACTGAAATTATTAATCCTGCACATTCAACCAATGAGAATGAGACTTTGCATTTCTAATACCAGGCAGCGACAAAACTCTTCACAAGCTTACAAATGGCATTTTAGAAATGATGCCCAAACAGACTTTTTCTGAATATCATACATGGAAACAATGCGACCTGAAGCAGGTTTTTACATGCTGACAGTTACTGCCAGCTATTTGATTGCCAATGAAAAGTATTTCAAAGAGCATAGGTAAGCACTTTCAAAGCAACAATTCAGAAGCAGCTGTTGACACAGAGGTTCTTATTCTAGCCCAGCTCTATGTTTTTGTGTACATAAGCTGCAACAAATTTCCTTCTTCCTCTGTGACGCAACTCTGGAATCCATTCAGTTGACATCTAGAATATCTCTCTTCACAAAACACAGGTGCACTTCGTGCACTTCAACTTGCAGTCACAGTAAGCATTCTACTACTTTATTGCTTTAGCAAAAATCATACAGCTTCAGCTGACATAGAGATCCTTCTTCAAAGCTACATGTAGGTCAAGTAACAATAAAGCTGTTAACGTTCCCAGGTGACAGCATAATATTTTGATGTCCAGAGTATTGTCTTTTTCTTTGTAATTAATATGTTTCTCTTTTTGCACCCCCTCAACCAGCAAAGACATTTTGCTCAGAAACCAAATCTTGCAGGAAGGATATGTTTACTTCATAGAAGAAGTGCAATTCTTTATCAGCAAGTCCCAAAACCAAGTTCCTCAAACTGAACAAAAGTTTCTGTAACCTTTAGAAGAAATAGAAGACCTCTTATCTGTTTAGTCCTACTACAAGGCTGCCTAGACTGAGAGCACTTCTGCTACGGCACCAAGCACACGTTGCTACTAGCAAAGCTTTAGCACTCGTGAGTCAGCTCTGAAAACCACCAGCTTTCACTTGTACTGGGCAAAAGTATCATTTATAAACATTGGGATTTGTTGTTGAAAAATAGCATCTCATTTGAAAAAATGAAAGAAATGTTGCTGGGGAACAGGTCCTAGTAAGGCCTTTTTTTTTTTTTTAAATGGTGATATAACAAATTACGTCAGACATGTAAAATGACATCTTTTCCAAGTCATATCCAGCCTCTTCATTGATCTGTAGGGGACATTAGGACTTCCATTTCTCCTTTTTGCACAACTGAATTCACCAGAAATTGGAAGCCCTGATCAGGGCTGAGCAGATATAATGTATTGGAAGAAAAGGCATGAATAAGATTTCTTTAGTTTTCTTCCGGTGCTACAGTTAACAGCAGAGCCAGCTGAGTATGAAGGAACATGGGCTTGTTTCTAAGGGAAGTGACAATACCCAACAGCAATGCTCTTGAACATTGCTAAGAGATGCAGCCTCTTCTCTTTCCAAGCTTGCCCAGGCCGAACTGTGCTTTGAAAAGTTGCACGAGTGCTTTTGTGGGAAAATACTGATCTTTTAAATGGAAAGGAGGGCTAGAAACAAGCAAATCCGATGTCTATTCTACATACGTGTGTCTGCACTAGCAGTTAGGAAAACTATCTTTCTCTCATCCTAGAATCACAGAATCACAGAATTGTAGGGGTTGGAAGGGACCTCGAGAGATCATCGGGTCCAACCCCCTGCCAAAGCAGCTCCCCAGCTCATATTGCACAGATAGGCGTCCAGATGGGTCTTGTATATCTCCAGAGGAGACTCCACCACCTCCCTGGGCAGCGTGTCCCAGGGCTCCCTCACCCTCACTGGGGAAAAGTTCTTCCGCATGTTGAAATGGAAGCTCTCAGTGTTGGCAATACCTCTCATTACTTGTTTGTGTATAATTCCTTCAAAATACATTAAATTCAAGACAAGAATTTATGGAATTGCAGAATAGTCAGGAAATTTCAGATTAGTCAGGAAATTTCAGAGTAACAATTGAACAAATGGTCTTGCCATATAACATTTAAAAGAAAAAAAACCCCATCCAACTTAGAAAGTCTGCCAGTCCTTCTGCAGGAATAGAGGATATAGCAACTTTTTTTTTTTTTTTAATTCTATAAAACATGTCTTTTAAATATTTACTAGTCTTGTATTTTCTACATGTGGCCACATCCCAAGCAAAAGCCCTCTACCTCTGACTGAAGTATGCTTAAGAACATTCACTGCATATGTAATAAGAGTATTAAAGGATCCAGATGTGAATTAGAAAAACAACTGTGTCTATTATAGCTGAATTTCAAACTACTGGAGTAAGATCAAGCAGGAAAGTTGTGGTTTATTCCAGAGCACCACCCACACATTCTCTGAGTACATTACCAAATGACAGTAAATCTAACCAGTAAAATGCAAAACAAAGCTGTCACATCTGATTAAATTCCCAGTGACTGAATGGACAATGGACTTTAACTTCTTGAGCGTTCAAAATAAACCTCGTGTAGATGTACAGCCACACATATCAATTTCTAACTAACAGTTATTTTTTTCTTTGGCTGTAAAACAGCACATACGATTCAACAAATTTGAGGAGTACAGGATTATTGTGTGGGAATAAAATTAAAGCTTCTCTTTTGAAATAGACACAGTTTACTTTTGCACTCCAAACTTCACAGGAGTGAAATTTCAAGATGAATAACGGAATAGGCGTTAACAGAAAACAATACCTAAAGAGTGTTGCTGAAACAGAAATGACTGCAATTTAAGCTATATCAGCAAATAATTATTAACTTTGAAGGACTACATAATCAGTGTTATATTTAATTTTGAAAACCATTTGCTGGCTTTGACAAGTACTGCCAGACAAGGCCAATGTGTTAACTACCACCATTTCTAGGAGGTCCTAATTCCCGAGTTATTTTTATCCTTTAATGGACAATACACTTATCTTTGCCTTAAGTTTATAACCTCATTATAAAGGATTTGCTTTCAAGGCTGGCAAGCAATTTTAGGCACTCAGTCTGTAAGGCTGAGCCTGCCCTAGCTGCCACAAAGACAGGCACAACCACCTCGGCCACTCTGTCATCAGTATAGACCTGGGCATACCCTCCACTCTTCCTCAGGCATACAGTCTCTGTTCTGCGATGAAGGTGGGCACAGGTTCTCGCTCTTTCAGGACTAGCAGGTCACGGTAGTGGCCTTTGTCTCGGGCTGAGGAATAAGGCTGGAGCTCTGCAGGTCACGGCCCCGCGCCACAGCCTGGCAGCGGGAACCCCTGCGGGCCCCTTCGCGTCTAGTCAGGTGCAAGGTAAATTACACTTTCAGGAAAGGGCTTTCCTGGCACCCCTCTTTCTGGCGTCACGCTTGCCTCCTGTCACTTAAGCCACGGCAGGGGAGGCTCTGTAGCACAGGCTGGCGCAAACAGGAGTATTTAGGCTAAATCCTGCCAAAGCCACCGAAACACTGCGCTGCCCAGAGACACAAGGGTGGGGGGCAGGAGGGACAGAGCTGCGGGCACAGCCTGCCGCCGGCTGGGAGAAGGGGCATCTCCGAGGGAGCAGCAGGGGGCTGGCTGGCGGCTGCGTGAGGACAGAGGCGCCGCGGCGGGTTGTGAGGGGACGGTGCTAGAGCCTGCGAGGTCTCTGGAGAAGCAACGCTGCCGAGGAACAGCGCTGGGCCGGCCGCCCAGCGAACACCTCCCGCGGGGCTGAGCAAGGCCGGGCACGTCTGAGGGGGCTGCTCACGACAGAAAACCGTCTAACCTCCGCGCTCACCGGAGCGGAGACCGGCTCCAGCGCCGCGCAACGGCCACCCCCGCCGAGGCGGCTACCGCGGGTCTGCCGGCGGCCGCCTCCGCGCCTGCGCCGCCCGCAGCGCAACTCGCCGTACCTCCGACCCGCCAGGGGGTGCTGCCCTCCCGCTCGCTTCCTCCTGCCGGGTGCGCGCGGCGCCGCTCGTTGGCGGAGCGCTCTCTGAGGCAGCAGCGCGGCCTAGGCGGGGGCCGCCGCCATGGGGAAGAAGCACAAGAAGCACAAGTCGGACAAGCACCCCTACGAGGGTGCGTGGGCACAGGGCCGCCGGGGAGGAAGGCCCCAAGGCGGGCAAGGGGTTCCGGCCCTCGCTGCTGCCCGCCCCACCGTGAGGGCGGCGGGGCCCAGCCGGCCCCACCCGCCGGTGCGGTTCGAAAACTTCGGCGTGAAGCTGAGGCGGAACGGGGCCGGGGGGAGCGGCCGTTGTGCCGCCGGCCAGCCCGGGGCAGCCAGGCTGTAGACTGGCGCAGGGGCTCGGCCCCGCCGCTGTTCAGGGGAGAAGAGGCTGCAGGGTCCGGTCGGGAAAGGAGGGGGGTGAGCGGGAGCCTTTGCTCAGAGCTTGGGCTGCGGGCAGAGCTCGGAGCGGTGTCCGCGGCGCTCACACGGCTTGGTTCTCGCTCCGCTTAGAGTATGTAGAGAAGCCGCTGAAGCTGGTGCTGAAAGTTGGGGGAAGCGAAGTTGCTGAACTCTCTACTGGGAACGCAGGACTTGATTCCAGCCTATACGAAGACAAATCTGAACATGAAAAACACAAGGACAGAAAAAGGAAAAAGAGAAAGAAAGGGGGAAAACAGGTTCCCGGAGAAGAAAAGGAGAAAAGAAAGAGAAAGGTTAAGGTATGTATTGAAGCTAGTGTATTTTAGCAGAGAAACTCCACACTGAATCTTCAGTTAGCCTTGACATGGAAAGGTGAGCAGATGAGATTGTTACTTGTATCCTTAAATTAGAATACATTCAAACGCAGTGCATTAGTTGTGCTGGATTCCTTGTCTCCAGGTACCACTATTAGAAAAAGATGAGTGAAGTCTTCTGAAATTTCTTACCTTTCAAAAAAATACCTGCAAGTACAAGCGCTCAGAAAATTAAAAAGGAGAAGAAATTCTGTGTCTAAATAAATTCATTTGTATAAGCCAGAATTAAGACTTTACAAGTTATTGAAAAGAAAAAAAAAATATTTCCCTCTCGGGGTTCCTAATGGGATAAGTAATCATAACAAATATATTTGAAGCATTATGGGTACCTCTAATTTTAAATCTCCTGACTACTTCTTACAAGTTTTTCTAAAATCTTCAAAAGTCCTCCTAGGGGCTTCACTGGAGGCAATTCTCTGTGCAGAGAGTAGTGCAGAGCCATTCCTGTCATGCTGTTTAGTGGCTGCCTGTCACATTAAATAATAACGATTCTGTGATACATTGTATTATATACCTGAACTACTTTATTGTCCAGCAGGTGGAGACAGTACCTAAAGAATACAAGGTTTTTAAATATTTACAAACTTTTTTAAAGTATGTGAGGTTGTTTCAAAACAGCCAGAGAGCATTATGTACAGTAATTAATGCTGGTTTTATGGGTTCTCTAAGTTTCTATAACAATCTTTCTAGGAGGATAAAAAGAAACGGGATCGAGACCATGCAGACAGTGAGGGAGAACAGGAAACGAAGTGTCAGACCCCCATCAGATTGGAATTGCCACCAGAGAAACCACTGACAAGTACTTTATCAAAACCAGAAGGTTAGAGAAATTAAAAGTGAAATGTCTTTTGCTAATTCCAGTTTTCTGTAATTGACTCACATTTTATTGTTGTTTCTGTAGCTAGTGACTTGACATTTTCAGCCAAGTCAGGGTTTTCCCCATCTCATGGAAGTATTTAAAATTATGTTACTGTATAGTTCTTTTGCAGAATGCTACAGTGAGCAGAATGTCAAGTAAGGCTGATGAGAGGAGCAGATTCCCCCTATATGCTGTGGGCTTTGCCATTGTATTCTTTTCATTTATGATGAATTCTCAAGTTGCATCAGTTTTGTTTCATTGATTTATAATGTCTTGGAAGTTTAGTACCTCTTGCAGTCAGTCCTGTTTCACAGCCTTTCTTCCCCTGCTTCTCTTTGGTCTAGAGGTGGAGCAGACCCCACTTCAGGAAGCTCTGAATCAACTCATGAGACAGCTGCAGAGGTGAGTGCCTGTGCTAAAGGCTTTCAGAGGTATGAAATGAAAATAATGTGCAGTAAGGGAAGAGTTGTATAAAAACCTGAGTGAAAATACTATTGCTCTATAATATTGCTAACACGACTGTTTTAGGAATTTGAGTAGTACTTTAAGAATGCATAGGTATGACTTCTTTTACCTTGAGTTCTATTTTTAGCATTATTTACTATAGTAAGAGAGTACATGCTTGAAAACTTAAACCATATGCTCTTACTGTCTTATTAACCAAATGTCTTCTGATTAAAAGTCAGATTTGTGATTCTTTCGAGTAGTCATTGGTTTAAGATAGTCTTTGTTGACTTTCGAGTACTAAAAAAATCTGTTTGTCTTTTACAAGGGTGGCTGAAAGATCTTTCCCTTTACCCCTGTCACCACATGAAGCTTGCCAATTTGTTAATGAGTTTTCTGTTAACCTTAAATTTTCAAGACCTTTGTGTGAGTTCCAAGAAACTACCAGCTGTGAAGAAGTGTGTGTGTGTTGGCTACCTCTCTGTGCCCACAGAAAGCAGCAGCCACTTCTGCTTTTCAATCCTGTCTTTCAGTGGGAAGCCTCTGTACTCTGTGCAACACTTGTATCTGCGCTGTGTGCTTCTGCAGTATGCAGAGCTAAAGGGTTTTCACTGTTCTGCAGCGACTTCACAGCTTGGTGTGAGACTCCATAAATCATAAGTAAGCATCAGGAAAACGGCCTGAAATGCCAAGGGTTTTAATGGTGTAGTAACAGTGAGGAAGGATCAGTGTTGGCCTAGGATGCCAGTCTCAAGCTACAGAGTTCAATGAAAAGCAAAACAAACCAACCCAATATTTCTGGAGGAGATTCTTGCCAGCTTATCAACTAAGACTGATCCTAAGGAGAAAATACCAACCAACTGTATTTGATTTTAATGCTATTAGAAGCACACAGGAACATCAGTGTATGTCAGGCATCACCAGAAGTCTTAGAAAAATTAAGTGTAAAACCCTATTAACATTACATAACCATAAACACAAAAGTTCTGTCACAGCTTCTAGCAACAAACTTTCCCTTCTGTTGATTTCTCAGTAAGCAATGAACAACTAATATACATTCTTAAAGCATTCTTCCCTTCTCTTACTATAAAAGCACTTTTTGAAGAGCAAAAACCTTAAAGAAAATCACACTTCTATTTTTTTCTAACCTTGGAACACAGGTAGTTGCCAAACTGTAAAATTAACTTCTAAAAATATGTTTGTAGCACTCTTGGTATATGGGACCTTTTCAACCTTAAAGTGAAAGATGCTGACACAAGCCATTTCTGGCTTTATGGTTTTGATTCCTTTGCAGCATAGTCCTTTCCTTTCTACTTAATTCCAAGCTCAATATGTTCTTTGTTATAGGTTGACACATAAAAAAAAACCCTTTCTTTTCATTTCTTAACAGAAAAGATCCAAGTTCTTTCTTTTCATTTCCTGTGACTGACTTTATTGCCCCTGGCTATTCCATGATCATTAAAAACCCAATGGATTTTAGTACCATGAAAGAGAAGATCAAGAACAATGGGTACCAGTCCATAGAAGAATTAAAGGTAGGTAATGATGTAAACTTTACTTATGCTCCATTGACATGAACTCTAATTTATATTTTATAGAAATACAAAGATGTCAGAAAAAAAAAACCAGCCCCAAAACACAAACCCAAATGGTACTTCTGCCCAAAGAAATTTATTTTTGTTTTTTAAATTTTTGCAAGCAAATAAGTTCTGGAAGTGAAAAAGGAAACACTTCTGGTTTGTAAATGTGCATTTCAGAAAGATGTGGATGGTTTCAGGTTTTATGTGGGATTAAACAGAACCTGTCAGTTTATCCTTCAGCATGTCTATTTTAGGATGAAAATGTTAACATTTGTCAGGCTTGCTTTTTTTTTTTTTTTTTTAAAAAATGCATTGCCTCACAAAAAGCAAGGAGTCTGGTGAATTTATTGGCTTTGCCTGTCTCTTACTATTTTGTCATTTGCCTCCTGACTCTCTGTGCTAGCCAGGCTTTGCTAGTCATGTAGATACACTAGTGGAAGCAAGATGAGCTCAGTCCTGTTGGCAGCAACTGCTTGACTCTGTGCTATAGTATGTCCAGTGGGTTCAAGGACATGTTTTGAAGGCCCCTAAAGGTTTTAAAAGGTGGGGGAAGGTTGTTTTGTTTTGTTTTCTTCAGCAGAAATATTCTTTAGTCCTTTATTGGACTAGGTGAGAACCTGAGAAGTGTAAACAACAGTTCAAGTTAGGCAGATATTAGTTAATAGCATAGGTTCTATTTTCTTGCACATTCTTCTTCAGAGCTGCAGAACTTAAGAAGAATAGTCCCTGCTGTTTCTGGGTCATTTTTCATTTTAACTTCCGTCTTTGTAAATAGCTGTGAAGGTGACAAAACACACCTACCTGTAGAGGCTCTGCATTGAGTACAGAAGTGAAGTTTCTAACCCAGTCATTCAAGTAATGAACTTCAAACAAAGATAAAATTATTTTCCTTTATTGCTTATACTGATTTAGCTTTGAATTGCAGCTTTTCTCTTTGTAAAGTTAGCTTTATTGTCTTTATGTTGCTTCTCTCTGTTCTTTTAATGACTGATGATTGATCAGGGATGTGGGTAACTTTAGCTAAGAGGACTTCTATAAAACTTTCCAAATTACAAATACTGAACACAAGAATACTTTCAGGGTGTTTACTGGGTTGCTAGTTTTGAGACTTGAATTTACAAACTTTTTTTCTGTTTAAATTTTTCATTAATTAAAAATGTTCTTTGAAGTTCTTTGTCCCTAAAGCTCGAGACATTGCATTTACAACAAGGATTTTAATACAGTATACTATATCATTTTAACTTTCATTCCAAATTAATTAATGTTTCTACAGGATAACTTCAAACTGATGTGTACTAATGCAATGATTTACAACAAACCAGACACCATTTACTACAAAGCTGCAAAAAAACTGCTGCACTCAGGGATGAAGATACTTAGCCAGGTAATAGAAAACACAGAATAAAATACTTTAAAGCGTGCTTCTTCCTTTTTTGACCCTTCTTTCATTCCACTTTTAAAAGAGTTTAATGAAAATTCATAAAAACTTTCTTAATATTTGTCAAATGCTGACATAGTAGAATGTAACTAGTATGTTGTTTTAAGATTAATGCTTTAGTACTGCTACCAGACCAGTTATTGAAGAAGTATTTGCATTTAATATTTCATTTTGTAAACTGCCTTTATACTTGCTAGTAGAAGAAAGAATGAACTGAAGTCAAGTCATCCTCTGTGTGTAGGTTAGGAAAAAGATTCACTGAAGTAGCAAATAAAAGGATTCTGGTGTGTTTTAGGAGAGAATTCAGAGCCTGAAACAAAGTATAGAATTCATGGCTGACCTGCAGAAGACAAGGAAGCAGAAGGATAAGATGGAGCTGCAGCAAGCTGGGGAAGATGAAAATAGTTCTGGGAACGACAAAGGAGAACCTGTGGATGGGGACACCAGAGCTTTCAAAACACCCAGCAAAGAACACAAAAAGTGAAGTTTTATCTCAGTAACAATTATAAGATACACTCTTCAGTGTTCTGAAACAAGATGACTTTTAGGGACCAGTGGATGTGGGTTTCTCTCCGGTACTGCCTATATGCTGCCTTCATCTCAAGGGAGCACTACTTACATAAAGCATCCTTGTATACCAAAAATAGATAAGGCTAGAATCTTTTATGATAGCATCATTTTTTTTTTTATGTAGGTAACCCTGTACTGCTCATCCACACCATTCCTTATTGTCTATTTTAGTGTCAGTTTGACATAAGTAATATTGTTTGGGGAGAGTTTAAAACATTTTGGTACAAATAATTATGGCCAATTCCAAGTACCTTTTTTTTTCTCCTTTTGCATAGTAGCATTTGAAACATGTAAGTACCAGCATAGCTACAGAATGCATTCTTCTAGAAATACCTTTTAACATACAGAAATCCCCTTTTCAACGTTGTGAAATATTAGTGACCTTCATGTCAAAGATCTGAAAATAGAGATACTAAAACTCAGTCTATCTAATATTTTATTTTACCAAAAACATCCTTGTTAGTTTTCTAAGAGCAATGCATAAAATCTGGCAACGAGCTAAACTAGGACATCAGTATGGCTGAAGGAAGCTAAAGAGAGAGACCTTTATAGTTGCTAAAATAAAGCATTTGCAGATAGATCTTTGTCACACATTCTCCCTATAGATTAACCACAGTCATACTAAGTGGTGCTCTTTGTTTTGTCTACAAAACCAGTTTGCATAGTTGGCAAAATACTGTCTTCATTCTCTCCTGCTACTTAGCCAATTGGTGGCTGTTGAATGTGTCCCTTAGAGGTAGTAACTAAGCTGTGTGGGGTTTATTTGCAGGAAGGACAGAGATCTACTTGAAGACAAGTTACGGAACAACAGCTTGGAACGGGAACAAGAGCAGATTGACCGCATTGTCAGAGAGTCTGGAGGGAAGCTAACAAGGCGACTTGCAAACAGCCAGGTAAATCTTGGGGCATTTGGTAACTCCTTCCACTTTTTCATAAACAGGGCTTGTTAGCGTGTCAGTTGAAACCCAAGGTATGCTTTTACTACAGTTTACACAACTTGACACAGATTCAGTTATCCACCTAAAGTTGCAAGGTTAGAAAAAACAGGTATATCAGTTGAATGCATGCTGCACTTCAGCAGCAGAGCAAGTTCAGCTTAAACTTTCAGAAATTTCAGATAAAGTAGCAGAAAAAGATTAATAATATGAACCTCAAGAAAATCTTATCTTAAATCTGACCTGCAACCCCCTTCCCCACAGTTAAATTAACATTACAGAAGAAGGAACCAAGTTTGGTAACAGCAGGCCCATTCCATTTTCTACATGAAATCTCTGGCCTCTGTAGAAATGCCAGTACTTACCATAATTTCTTCATTCCTTGTGGCTGTACAACTTTCACTGTTCCCTAGTGAAAATACAAAAGTTAGAGCCTGACTGATCTACCCAAATCTGTTTCTGACTCCTATAAAGAGTTTCATTAGATGTTTTTATTAGATTAAGGATCATGAATTCCAATTAACTAATAAGTAAATTAAAATGATCTGGTTTTATTTCAGTGTGAGTTTGAAAGAAGAAAACCAGATGGTACAACAACTCTGGGCCTTCTTAATCCGGTTGACCTTACTGCAGGAGGTAAGCAGAGTTAGGTAACAAGCCACTTTCACCTACCTGGTCTGCTGCTCTTTTGCCTGGGCAGATCTGTAAATACTGACCAAGAGCCACATGCTCCATCACTGGCTGGCAGGGACCTGGATTTAAAAAGCTGCAGCTGAGGAAGCACATGGGTGGGGCCAGTTTGTGGCTGTTGTTGGGAGCAGCTGGAGGGAGCCCTCTGTGGCTGTGGCTTCTCCTTTCTGTCAGCTGTTTGTGGGAGCTGCTGGAGAAGGCTTTCACCGTTGGAGTAGAGCCTGCTGGGGCACATCTAGTTCCTGGAGTCCGCTGAGGCCTGGTCCACGAACAGAGTGCAGTGTCTGCTGACCCAGAAGGTCACAGATGTGTCAGAATTGGCCACAGGGAACTGTCTGGGTCCCAAATGATTTTCTCATGTAGGTGCCATCTGTGTAATGGCACTAGCTAAGAGTGCAGTTGCCTGACTGTTAACCTCCCAGCTCCCTACAGAGTTGAACAGACTGGGTCTAGAATAGACAGAAACCAACCTGAAAACTCAACTTCTTCCTTTTGCCTCTGTGTGCAGTAGGAAATGTCAGCAAGAATAATTTCATGTTAAGAATCCAACCCTCATTAATGATGCAGCCTCTGTTAGGGGAGGACAGAAAGGAGGCAGTGAAAACTTAATATTTAGGTTAAATCTAATATATTTAACACTTAGTCGATCAGGATTCATGTTTAGGACTACATATGGTGTCTAGTATGAAGCATTTAGAGAGGAGAACACACTTTGAGAGTTGTATCTGGTTTATTCTGAAGTTTCTGGCTTTGAGTATTAAATTAGTTTGGATATCTTCCTATGTCCTTTCACTATGCCTTCAGTATTTCTGTATTTTGATATTGTAGAACCAGGTTACTGCCCTGTAAAGCTGGGTATGACAGCAGGAAGACTTCAGTCAGGAGTGAACACATTACAAGGGTTCAAAGAAGATAAAAGAAACAAGGTTACTCCAGGCAAGTGCTGACTTTCTTCCTTTTTTTAAAAAACAGAAATTCCCCCTTCTTACATAAACAAAAATACATTGATTTCATTACCAGCAGGGTTTTTTAATTATAAAGCACTTTATTGCATGTGTCTATCACACAGCTAAACAGCACGTCAGAACATCGAGCTTAATTCACACATAGAGAAGGGGAGGCATGTTTAATAAAATGTGCATCTACTTTGAGAAGAGAAGCTGCACCAGCCAGATGAAGGTACAGCTTCATCTTTTGCTGGCTTTGAATAAGCCTCATGGGGAGCCTGAGAACCTGTTACTGGCATGAGACTGAGCTGTGTGAAGGCTTACAGTGTTGTTGATAAAGCATTTGTAAATAAAACTGCATTTGATGTAGGTGTTACAAAAGGATGTTACAGTGTGAACAGATGGCACTCTGTGAAGTTTATCACTGTAAGAAATAGGGTCCTAAATGTTTCTTGTTGGGGATTGTTTAGCACCCCCTCCTCAGTTTTGTGTGATGCACACACATCAGACAATAATTAGTCCTGTTGTTATTTGTTAGTGACGTACTTGAATTACGGACCCTATAGTTCCTACGCTCCAACGTATGACTCCACGTTTGCCAACATAAGCAAGGAAGACTCTGACCTAATCTATTCCACCTACGGGGAAGACTCGAATCCGGGATCTTTCAGGTACTCAAACAACAAGGGTGCCTGGTACAGCTTTCAGGTACCACGGCAGTCATGTGCTGCGCTCTGCAGTACGGGCTGGGTGCTCGCTGTTGAGCAGTGTCACTACTCTCTAGCTTACTGGGGCTGTTTGCCTGTGTTAAACACTTTAATAAGAGATTGTGCCTGTCAGTGACAAGGCTGAAGGATGCTGATGCTACTGATACATAGGAACACACTGTCTAAAATGTAAGTGTATTTACAACTAACACTGTAGGACTCGTGTTCAAAGCCAGAAGAATATTGAATGGTACAAATGTTTACACATACTGGGTTTCTTAACTCAAATGTACTTAATTACACCTTGAGTGACACATCTGTGTTAATGGCAAATACTGACCAAATACTGTGGTCACAGGGGGAAGCTGACTCCAGAGATAGCAGTTACTGATTTCATTCTTCAATAAACTGCTTCACTTTGATATTAGTTACTATAGTAAAAATAGTTAATTCTTACTGTTTTGACTGTTCTTGATTGTAAACTTAAAGTTTTTAAACTTTTAAAAGTTTTTAAAACATAAAGTCCTTTTTTAATAAGGATCTCAGAAGTAGGATATACAATGGTATGAATTCATATGAAATGTGGGGATAGTTACATACAGTGCAAACGTTAAGTGCCTCTGCAAGTTTGCCTTCAGATGACCCAGCTGCCTGAGGCAGTAGGCTTCTCCTAGCTTTTCAGTTTCTGTTAGGAATCAGAGAGGCTTCCTGAGCTGCAAGAGGTGAGGATAATTAAATTAAGGCCAAGAGATCATCGAGATGGAACACTCTGCTTCTTGTTGTGTGTTCTGTGCTGTAAGGGCTGGTTTGACTTCATGTAACTTTTTTCTGTGTAATGTTTGGTATGAAAGTAGTTATCTTAACTGTCTTCTGATCTTTTAGTATTCATGAGTTTTTGATGAAGTCACAAGATTATCCTTTCTTAATGGCTGATAGTTTGCTCGATGTTCTGACTAAAGGAGGACATTCTAGAGCTCTCAGAGAACTGGAAACGGTAAGGGTGGATCTGTGAACTCCCTGGTCTTTGGTTTCAGGGCACAAGTTAGAAAGCTAGAGAAAGATGATGCTGAGCCTATTGCTGGGTTCCCTTTTAATTTGTAAAATGTGAAGACTCATCTTTGTCTCCAGTAAATGGATTGTCTGGGAAGGGATTATTCTGACTTGTTAATTAGCAAAATTGAAAATTAATTAAATACTGTAGCTCGTCACCCATTCTTCTGTCTGCTCTCCCACTCCTTTTAGCACTGGTCCTGTTCCATTTAGTAAGAAAATAGCAATAAGCAGTTGTTTAGAAATGAGGTGATCACAGATGGGCTTTCTTGTTTCCATTAAAAGCTTGTCATGTTCCAAGCAGGCACTGTTTAGTTCAGGAGAACTGAGCTTTTCCCTTTACTTGGTGCAGTGTTTTTAACCTTAAACTTGTGCTGTGGAGGAATACTGAACAGCTGCTCTTAAATTCTTGGGAGGTGCCAGTGCCTGTATATGCCCAGCACGAGAGTTGAAGATCTCTACAAGGCAGTTCCTGTTTACTGACAGACTTGAATTTCACATCAATAAAAACTACTGAAATAAACAGATCATAGTTACTGACTGATGGATCGAATGCTGGTTAACTAACACTTGCTCACAGATCAAAGATCAGCCTTTAGCCCCAGCTCACACCTTTCCTTAGCATTACTAGTTTAGCTTTTCCCAGAGGTGACACTGACTTAGAGGATTCAGCTGCTACTTAATACAGCGACTGTTAAGAGATTCAGAGTTAGTATAGAAACAGAACACACGACAGCATCTACCTGCCCTAATCCTTTTCCTTCCTGTCCCTGGGAGATTATCTCTGATGTGACATCAGTGGGAAAAAGCACGTGGACTTGGAAGGAGCAGTACAATGTGTGCTGTAGAAATGCATTTCAGTAAAATGACTATCTGAAGAAAGCCCCCACTACTTTGTAACTTGGATTACAGCTGCAGCTCATCATGATACTGTATTTCTAACTAGCTTCTAACTAGCTTCTAACTAGCTTCTAACTAGCTTCTAACTAGCTTCTAACTAGTGCTGCAGTTTGTAAGGCTTTACTTTGAACTCAAAAGATTAATTTTAACACCTTCTTTAAAAAATCCTTTCTCTTTTCAGCCATTGGAGGAAGCTGAAGGCTCACAGGAAAGAAGTGATGCAATAAAAGATATAAAGGTGAATTTTTTCCCTATCATTTAAGTGCTGTAACCAACCTCTCTAACCACAGAGTCACAAAACTGCCCGTAACTGGCGGGCCTAGCAGCCATGCTAGGCCTTTGGCAAGCTGTACATCTGCACTGTGTGATGCAGGCAACTGGAGAGTAACAATCTCAAAAAAGTCTTAAGACTGTATGTCAAGAGAACTGGAAGAAAATGGTTCTGCATTTTCACTTGTAATTGTTCAACCACGTGTTGGATCTTGTGCCTTGCAGCTAGGGTTGTTTTATTCATGTCTCAATCTGATTTAGTTTAACATGAAATTGTAACATAAGTGTAAAATATCCCACGCTACTAGATATCTTTGAGAAGTTCTCAACTACCTTGTGCCTCTACAGACACATAGTGTATCTCAAATATCTCAGTGTTCCTCATGGAAAGCAGAGCAGTAGCTCCAGGGAAAGAAAGGGCTGCTCTCCTGGAGCCTTCAGCTGTAGCTAGTTCCCAGGTCTTAGCCAGACTCTGGTTTAGGTGAGCTCAAGGAATTATTTTTATTTGTGATGCTACATCATTTGTGCAGCCCCAAGAGGTTAACCTAAATTATTACTTGCTGCCTTTTTTTAGGTCATGGAAATTGATATTGCTGCCAGGCTGGACTCTGCTAACGACAGACTTACAGCACTAAAAGCAGTGACCAACTTTGGCATGCCCATCGAAGAGTTTGATTCTGAGGGTGAGTTTTCTTGGTACTTGCCCTTCTGATACGTCTGCAACTGTTTCAGTTTCTCAGTCCCTTCACATAGTCAGCCTCACTCTGTTTTGTATCACAGTGTAAGTAATTGTATTTGTATTGGTACTTTCTTCATTAAACAGAAGCTGAAATCTTCCAGAGGAAACTTGATGAAACAACAAAGCTCCTGAGAGAACTCCAGGATGCTCAGAATGAACGACTAAGTACAAAACCACCCCCTAATATGATTTGTCTCCTGGGTCCGTCTTACAGAGAGATGCACCTGGGTAAATACACTTTTTTGGTCATTCTGGCAGAATTTACCAAGTCAGGGCTTGTAGCACCTCCAGGAAGGACAAAGGTTTAACAGTTACAGTGCAGAGTACATGCCCTGTTAGGCCTAAAGGATTCATTGGCTTGTGCATGTACAGCCAGATGAAAGGTTTGAGCAGCAGTTACAGGTATTTTCTCTTTATTAGTCAATTCCCCAGAATCGATTGGGAGCTTTCTCTGTGCTGTGGGGCAGATGATAGCCTAAGGCTTCTAACTCCCTCATTCTTACAATGTTCGGTGTTACCAACTTCTTACTGTAAGGCTAGCTGTACTCCAGCTCGCTCGAGTTGTCAGTCTAGTTTATTATACCAGTTAACACCAAACATGCATCTTTAATAATGTGAGCAAAGCTGCTTGTCTCACCTGTCAGCTAGAGGGCCTGTGTTAATGGCAGCCTTCCATTGGGGAAGGGGAGCAGGGGGCCAGTAAAATTAACCTGTGCATTATCAACTGCAGCGCCTGTGGTCTAAAGTAACTGCCTCGCTGGGGTGAGATCAGTTGCCTGTTACTGGACAAACACTGCCCAGTTGGGGTTGTACCAGGCAGAAACCAGAGCACATCCTACCGTTCATGGACAGAGTCGTCATTTACAGCTTCCTTCTTGAAGGAAAACCACAGCTGTGGTTGGGAGGAGTCTCTCTAGTTCACATCCAGAATTAAGCTCCCCATCCTGAAAGCCAGGTGTGACTAACACAACTGCTGTGTGGGTGCCACCACAGCCCTCCCAGCTGCTGTATTAGCATGACCCAAGTGTTGTTAACTTACTCGTTAGCACGTGGTGTTTTCTGATGGCAGCAAACCTTGGTCAGGTTCCTCCTATTCTTAGGCATCTCTTTTATAGGTCCCAGTACGTCTTGTGTGACTTCAAACCCAGCTCTCCTCCTGCAGAAACATCATTTAACGTAGTTCCATCTGTACAGTAATTAAACTGGTTACAGGGTGAAGGGGTCGGTTTGCTGCTTTTGTGTGTGTACATAACATACCAACCCAGGCACTTCTCTGTTCTAGCGGAGAGAGTAACCAATAACCTGAAAGAACTTGCACAACAAGTGACTCCAGGTGACATTGTTAGTACATATGGAATCCGGAAAGCAATGGGAATTTCAGTTCCTTTACCTGACACAGAAGACACCTGGGTAGATTTGACAGAAGGTGAGTATAAAAGCATGTATTGTAGCAACTGTTCAAGGAAAACAAATCTGCATCTGCAAATCATTGGGCTGCCTGGTGGTAGAACTTAGTAACTTAGTTCCAACATCCAGTTCCTCTCCTCTTTATAAAACTCAGTTTCTATTGGAAGGTTGCTGTGTTCTGTCTCAGCCCAGAATTGATTTTTTGGATGCAGACAGTTGTGGTTCAGCTACACAAAGTGGCTCTTTTACTATTCACCTTAGAGCAGTGCCCAAGGTTACAGCTCAGCAATCCATTAATGTTCAGCTTTGCCTTTTGTAACTGGTGAAGTTACAAGAGAAGAGTTTAAATTCCTGAGTTGCTGCAGTAGGGACATCCTGCTCCCTTCTTTGGCAGGCCTTTGGCCAGCAGCAGCACTTTGTAAGTTGACAGCTTCCCCCTACTCATCCAGGCAGTGGGAACTCCCATTGTTGCAGGGTAAAGTGGACAGAGACGTGCCAGGACCAGCTCTGCCCCTGGTGCGCAGCAGTGTAAAAGCACCCCCAGAGCTTGTGTTTGTCCCCAGTTTTAAAGCAGGTAAGAATCACCTTCAGGAAACCCAGTTCTCAGGACTCTGCTTAAGCTGTGGTTTATAGAGCGCGGCAGCCAGGATGTTACTCAATGCAAAGGGCAGGATTACTGCAGGAACTTACTTTTCCTGGAAACTGCTCAAGAAATTCCAATTTCAACATTATTGAGCAATTTCCTTTTCGTAGCACTGTAGAAGAGAGGCCAGGTAACGGAACCAACCCAAGCAAGGTCTTCTGGAAAGCTGCAGAACATACAGCTCCTGGGGCCTGTATGCCTGGAGAGCAGATGCCTTCAGTATGTTAGGAGTACACTAGTGTGTGTCTGTGTGTTTGTGGGCTGCAGCTGCGCATGCTGACTGACCTGCTGTCTGTGGGTTACTTTCAGACTTTCAAGAACCTAAAAAGACTGTTGCCATCCCCAAAACGGAGTGCGGTCCAGTTGCAGTCTGAAGCTGGGTGAAGTTTACAGCGGTTTGTCTGATCCTATTGAAGAACCAGATGAACGTCCTTCAGGTGCATTCGCTGAGCATCTGTATGTTGTGTGTTAAACGTTCTGTTGAGTTTTGGAGCTGATGCTGTCTGGAGTGGAACGGTTTCTGTTAGTTCCCTCTGCTACATAAGCGCACTAACTTATTTCTTTTCATTCCTTATGATTTTCACACCCCTCTGCTGCTTTTAAGTTTTCCTAAATCGTTAAGTGTCTGGAAACATTGAATTGTAAGGGAAAAACGTGCCTATATATGGTGCAGGGACTCAACTACAAGCTTCTAAAAGCAACATATAGAGACTGTGTTGAAATCTGATTAGGGCAAAAAATCATTAGTGTATCTGGACATGCAAATTTCCCTTTTTAAAATTACTGTGCAGCTTATTATCATAAGGAAGAGAAATAAACTTTTTCAATAAAACCAGTGTAGCCTTGATGAATTAAAAAAGATCAGCTCTGGGCAACTGATGAATCTCTTCTTGGAGAAACACCACCACCTGCCTATCACATTCTTAAACTCAAGGGCAAGCTGAGAAACACACTATGAGGATCAGGTGAAACTGACAAATCCTGTTAATACTGCACAGTCACCTCAGACACTCATGTAGATGATTCTTCTCATTGCAAGAGCAGAGCAAGTCCGTGACCGCCTCATGAGACTGAATGTCTACAAGTCTATGGGGCCGGATGACATGCATCCCAGGGTCCTGAAGGAGCTGGCTGATGTGGTTGCTGAGCCGCTCTCCATCATATTTGAAAAGTCGTGGCTGTCAGGAGAGGTCCCTGGGGACTGGAAAAAAGGTCACATCACTCCCATCTATAAGAAAGGGAGCAAGGAAGACCCAGGGAATTACAGGCCGTTGATCCTCACCTCTGTGCCTGGGAAGATCATGGAACAGAGCCTCCTGGATGACATGTTGGAGCACATGAGGGAAGAGCATGTGATCCGGGACAGTCAGCACGGCTTCACCAAGGGAAGGTCGTGCCTTACCAAACTGGTGACCTTCTATGATGGAGTGACAGCATCAGTGGATAAAGGGAAGGCAACCGATGTCATCTACCTGGACTGGTGCAAGGCCTTGGACACAGTCCCCCATCACATCCTTATCTCTAAATTGGAGAGATGTGGATTCGATGGGTGGACCATCCAGTGGATAAGAAACTGGTTGACAGACCGTAGCCAAAGGGTGGTGGTCAATGGGTCTATGTCCAGGTGGAGGCCGGTGACAAGCGGGGTCCCCCAGGGGTCTGTCTTGGGACCGGTTCTCTTTAACATCTTTATCAGTGACATCGATGATGGGATTGAGTACACCCTCTGCAAGTTTGCAGATGACACCAAGCTGAGTGGTGTGGGTGACACAACAGAAGGAAAGGATCCAGAGGGATCTTGACAGGCTGGAGAGATGGGCCTGGGTGAACCTAATCAGCTTCAACACTGTGAAGGGTCAGGTGTTGCACTTGGGCTGGAAGAATCCCAGACATAGATACAGACTGGAAGAAGAGCTTCTTGAGAGCAGCCCTGCTGAGAAGGGCTTGGGGATTCTGGTGGATGAGAAACTTAACATGAGCCAGCAGTGTGCTCTTGCAGCTCTGAAGGCCAATGGTATCCTGGGCTCCATTAGAAGAGGGGTGGCCAGCAGGGACAGGGAGGTGATTGTCCCTCTCTACTCTGCCCTCGTGAGGCCCCATCTGGAGTCCTGTGTCCAGAGCTGGGGCCCCCACTACAAGAAGGATGTGGAACTGTTGGAGAGGGTTCAGAGGAGCCATGAAGATGATTAGAGGCCTGGAGCACCTGCCCTACAGAGAGAGGCTGAGGGAGCTGGGCTTGTTCAGCCTGGAGAAGAGAAGGCCGCGGGGGGACCTTATTGCAGCCTCCCAGTACCTGAAGGGAGCTTATAAGCAGGAGGGGATTCAACTTTTTAAAAGGATAGACAATGACAGGACAAGGGGGAATGGATTAAAACTAAAGGAAGGAAGGTTTAGATTAGATATTAGGGGGAAGTTTTTTACAGAAAGAGTGGTGAGGGGCTGGAACAGGCTGCCTAGAGAGGTAGTGGATGCCCCATCCCTGGAAGTGTCCAAGGCCAGGTTGGATGGGGCCTGGGCAACCTAGTGTAGATCCAGGCCTGAGGTTGGTGGCCCTGCCTGTGGCAGGGGGGTTGGAGCTCTATGATCCTTGGGGTCCCTTCCAACTCATACCATTCTATGATTCTATGATTGCTGCACTGGACCTGCACAAGGGTTTCTGGCTCGTCAGAAAGGAGCGCATGGCTGCCAGGCACTCTCCATTGACAGCCACTCACCTGTTGGCCAGAACTGTAGCCAAAGCACCTCTGCAGAGCCAGGACCTTGCAGGGATCGGCTCTTTGCTCTGCACCTCACTCCCTGCCACACAGTCAGGCAGCGCTATACAGAGCTTCTGCCACCGGCCCCTTAATGATGTGCAAGTGTCACTCCTTGTTTACCCCGCGGTTCCTGTACAGTCATTGACTCAAACAGGAATGACACCCCATGTTTCAGTTCCACCTGATCAGCAATTGCTCACATGCACAGCAGCATGGAAACACGCTAAAGGGAACTTAAAGGCAAAGCGTAATCATGAACTCCTCCCTCTACCCCAATCTTATGCACAGCATCATCCCCACGCTCCCTTCCTCTCCAAAATAGGCTGAAGTGTTTATTTAACTAATTGGGGTTTCACTTTAGCAATTCTTAATGCTCATTCCAACAAGGTTGAGCTATCAGCCTGGATTTTTCTCACAGCACTCCCAGAATATTTCTCAATAAAGTCACTACTGTAAGTTTTTCACAGTTCTAGGTAATTGCACCTGAAATACTGCTCCAGGGAATTAATTTTTTCCATTAACAGTTGAGTCACTTTCATGCTACAAGAGAAGATGAGATGCACAACAGCTGTGCCAGCCATATCATACTGGCTTGTGCCAGCATCCCCTTTCCTATCACTTACCTTTCATACAGTGCAGTAGAAGGCCACAGATGAGAGAAGACAGTATAGAAATTATTCTTTAGTTGATTAACACAAGTATGCCACACCGTATTTTCCACTTACACACATTTTTTAAACAAAACATATACAGAGTTTATGGACAAACCCAGCCCTATTAACACTACAGGGGTGTAAGAAGAACCCCTCCTGTTCATAGGACTCCAGCAAACTGCAACACCAAACAAGTTTCAGAAAGTTTTTTATTGAACTGTAAAAACAAAAGTTTGTTCTTTAAAATAGATTGCTAAGTCAAGACATTATTAGCTCTTCAAATTAGATACAGTGCCACTTTTTCAGTGTAAGGAAACAATAATGCTGTAAGGAAGAGTTTTCTAACAAGGTTATTTCCTCAGTCTTAAATTTCACAGTTCTCTCGCAAAAGGACTGCTGAAAACAACTATCTAAATAGAGTTGCTTCTTCTGTTGAACTTTGTGGTTGAAGATAGCTCTGTTACATGGTTCCAGTTCCAACACACATTAGGAAGTCACCGCTGGATCCAACCCTTCTCGTTGCACAGTGTTTCCACCCCTTGCCCAGCACACCAACCCTGCGTGAGTGCTCCAAGCGCGTAACGTCCTTTTGAAACTGAAACCAAACCAGCTTCTTCCAGTTCAACAGCTACAGCTCTGTATGCCACTGCTGTGAATGAGGTTAGGTTAGAGTTATGCCCAAGCAAGTTAGTAGCGTGACAGGCAGGATAATGTAAACAAAAGCATTTCCAGATGCCACTGCAGACAGCGAGTTTCCTATCACAGACAGCTTCTAGCTACAGCCTAGCAGTCTGCGAACAGAAACACTTCAGAGCCAGCGCTATCTGTAGGCGCACTGCACCTTCCAAATATATTCATGAGGCAAGTAGTCACTTCACCCAACATGTGACATCAAAGAGCTGGAAGGAGCCTTTGACACATGTGTGGTCCTCACAAAGCAATAAATATCTCATAATAAATGCTTGCCAAGCATCCGTCACTACAAGAGTAGCAAAAGCTGTTTGAAGGTTTATTCAACTATAACACTGACAAGACACCGGGTATGAAACTTCCTTCCTCTGCAGAGTCCATACGTGAACGAGACAACCTCACACAAAGGTTCTCTAACGTGTTACTTTCTGTTGGAGGCTTACTACAAACAGTTTTGACCTACCAAACTGACAAAGGCTACAAGCACAGTTTTTAATCCACAGTTGGATGATATTTAGATTTGTTCCTGTCTTGAAACATAGTCACTTCACCTTCTAGGGAAATTACACAGTAATTAGGAAGCGGCAGTGGTGCACAGGACTGCTTGTTAAACACTTTCCCAGTATACTTTAGTACTAAACCAAGAAATATTAGTAAATGCTGCTTTGTTTGTGGCAGAGTAAGGCTTAACAAAACAGACATTGGCCTCATTAATGACAGTGCCATTTAGTCATACCACATGTGCTCTGTTGGGGGGGAACCCATCCTCAGTTAATACCTGTAACTGGGCACATGATGTTAGCCTTGCAAAGTGCTATCATCCCCACCAGCAGAAAACAGATCGACTGCAATAAGTAGAAATATGCCAACTCAGAAATGAGCAAAAGCCATTAACAGCTTAAAAACTTTACCAACTAAGCTATCGTACAGCAAGTCAAGTTCTGTCATCTTACTAATACTCTACACATACTTTCAGCGCTGAGGCTCAGCTGAAACATTTCCATTATCAGCACGTTTTTCCACACACCCTTTTGCAACCTTCAAACCCAGTTTGTTTCCTAAACTGCACTGGCCTTAAAGGGTACGGGAACCAGGCAGTGGCTGGTCAGACTGAAGAGACAAGAACAGAAAAGCCCTGAACTCACCTCAGATGCAGTTCTGCTTACACAGTATCTGTGCCTGTTTCTCATACTACCTTATCGGTGCTGCCCTTGCGTTTCCAAACAATTCAGAACAGATTTTCCTGCCCTCCACAGGTGCCCTGGAGAAGGCAGTCAGCAGGCAGAACTCCTGCCAGGTGTCGGCGATACCAGCTGTCAGCCGAGCCTGTCTAACCCAGCCTGTGGGTGAACTGCAGGTGCTCAGCACTGCTCCAGACCATGGGTGTGTTTTGAAATTTGAAGCCAGAATTTTAAAAAACATTCTCTTCTGTGACTGTCTAAAAGGTGCATGCAGCTACTCAACACAGAGGCACAGAAAGACAAAGGCAAACATGTCATAATGTAAACACTGAACTAGATGAAAGTCAGTTCTGAACAGCTGTTGGTGATGAAGATACTTGCGTAATAAAGGTATTAGTGTGGAGGAGGCAAAGATAATTAAAAGCGATCTGATACCCTGCCATTAATTCTGTTTTTCCAAAGGAGCTCAGCACAACTGTCATATCATGTACTTGAGTTTGCTTCATTCCTCTTCCCATTGTTCAGCCATCTTCTGCTGTGAAGTCTGTCAAGCAGTAAAAGCGGGATAGGCAGTGCCCAGCGCTCACACGTCTGTGGCAAACACAATACTGTAAGCAGGGGTGTCAAAGAACGAAGCAGCGGGATGTTTTAACGTGGTAATGAGTTCTGCAGTGCATCCACAGACGTTGTGGCTGGAGCGGCGAAGACTCCCACAGTGCAGGTAAGGAAAGGAACTAACTGAAAATGCTTCATGGCAATTCCAGACAAACCCTCAGATTGCTTCAGGAAAAGGCAGGCTCTCAGACTGGCAGTTATGTGTCTTCTAGAGACTTCTCAGAACTTCTTTCAGAATAAAAATTAAAATTTTAAAAAAAAAAAAATCATTCTCTTATCTTGAGATGTGTAAGAAATAGGAATAGCATGCATAGGTTTTTAGAATAAAGTCCTTCACATAAGGAGGGAAATTCTAAGTCTTCACAGAAGGGAGGCAATTTAAAGTCTATTTTGATTAACTTCATCACAGCCTCAGTTCAGTCCCATTCCTTGGAATTTGGCAGTCTCGGTGCAAACAAAGTAAGTCCTCAGTTCTCCCTTGCCTTTGACGTTAATGAGTCCCCTACATTCACATGAATATCCCAACTCCTGTAGTATTTTACTTGTTTCTTCTGTGACCTTTGTGTGAAAAGAATTAGAAATTCTCGTTAAATTCTTTTGATTATTCACATTTTTTAAACACCCGTAACCACTTAGAAATAATTTCATAGCCCTTCCAAGGCTGCCATGCTTACCTGGATTTTCCCCAGCTCCCCCGTACTCTCCATTCGGCTAGCCACATTCACAGTGTTGCCCCAAATATCATACTGAGGTTTCCGGGCACCGATCACTCCAGCAATCACAGGGCCATGATTTATCCCTGCATAAACAAACATGGGTGTCATTACTGAAGTAGAAAGCCACGTGAGACCTAGCTTCATTGTTAGCCATAAATCATGTGCTTCAGAGGAAAAAACCCCAAACTTCATCCTGCAACAGGTTTCTAGCAATCACTGTTGCCCATGCTGTAAATCTTGGTGCTGAGGCTCAGGAGATGTGAAATGACTCATTCGTTACAACATGGGAAGTCCAAGAGAGAGCTAGGGCAAAGTTCATGCCAAAGCAAAATTCTTCCTTTTCTCCCTTTAGTATCTAGAAACAAACATTTGTATATTCACAATACTGTCTTCAGTCAACAGTAATAACAGAGTACCTCCCTCTTCATCCACACCTGTGATTTTCTCCAAACTCATCCAGTGATTAGAAGAGCCGCCCACGAAGGCGCTCAGCATATATAAAAAGCGACAGGAGGCAACACTGCCCCAGCTGGTCAGCATTCTGTCATAACCCAGATACCATGTTCAGGGTGAAGAGCAGCCCCACAGCACTCAGCACTTTACCAGAGTCATTTCTGCAGAGCTGCAGGTCCACCTGCTGCACACGCTGAACTTACCAACACGTAAACGGAAATTGTTAAAGGAATGTCGGTTGATGCCGTCCAGTTTACTCATCAAGGCAATTCCATATTCCACCATGATCCCAATGTGAGCATGCTGTCTCTCCTTATCCTATGCAATCCAGAACACATTGAACAATCAAATCACAACACAGAAGGTTGTGTCAGGCTACTGTTCCAAACCGGTACTAGTACTGAATGAAGTATGCATTTATAGGGGTGAGAGCACTCATCCTTGCAACTGCAGAACTGCCCAGTTCCACAGACATTCAACATGGACTTAAAACACCACATTCAATTCAGCTGGAATGACTAGGAAGTTGTACAATTACATCTGATCACAAGTTTACATCCGTCCTTTAGGCCTCCAGATTTCATTTTACAGGCTCTGTATGTATTGCACACATGCATCCTAATGTCGTACAAGAACCTGCTACAGTGAAAACAAACCCAGGCACAGAATCAGCTTTTACTCTTCCAGGTGACAAGCAGTTTCAGATTTTGACTGAACATGGCACTTGAGGGTTCTCATTTTGTGCCAGTTCTCAGGTATCACAAGCAGCCTACTGTCCAATTCTGAGATGGCCTGGTTCTTTGGCTGCCATTCTCTGACTTCCCTATTAGAGCTACTCTGTTATGCATCTAGAAGCATAAAGCTACTGGGATCGAGAATTAAATACCTATAAAGTACACTGGGGTTGCATACTTACTGCCTGCTTAGCTAAAAAAATGGAACTAGGTGAATTGAACAGTGAATTGAACAGGAGACAACACAATTTTATCATCTTTTTCCACATTTCAGAAAGTCACTCTTGGCAATTTACTTTCTCTTGGATATCACATTACATTTTGTTACTTTGAAACACGACTGTGTACACACACAATGCCAAGGCAGATCTCAGAGACAACGTACCTGGTTGTTCTCTTGGCCTGGCGTGACACTGAGACCAGCTGCAGCCATGTAAGTGCTTCCAATGGTTTTTATTTTTTCAACACCACTGAATTTAGGCTTTAACAAGAGCTGTTTGAAGGAAAATAGAGACTCAAGACCTTACACCATATTTCACTGTGGGATTTAACCAGAAATTTTACACTGTCTACAAGCATTAAACATCTCTAGGAATACTATCAATCACACAAAGGTTAGATAAGAAGGTACTAAGGAACAATTTCACAGTTCTGCTCTACCTACTCATAGCAGAAATAGAAGCAATGAAGCACTGAAATAAAGTCCTGACATTCAGGCCTTGCAAACCATACTACTAATGCATTAGATGATGGCAACTGAAAAACCCCATCAGATGGGGCTATATCTTCCAAGACTGCAGGGTTGAACTCAGAATATTAGTTCAAGGTAACAGCCATTTTTCCCCTTCTAGTGCTTACAGATTTAGTGAAACTTTTTATTTTGCGGTAAATATGTAACCCAGTCCAGTTTTGCCAGAAGCTTAATTACCTCATCAAAGTCAGCAATGATTTCATTCAACAGCCGCAAGCACTCCAGGCCTTCCTTATTGACATCACATTCGGTATAGAACACCTTAAAATCCGGCACCGATGCAAACATGACACAGACACAGTCGTAAGATTGGTGGTACCAGTCCTAGAGGAAAACAATATATTCACTCACACACTGTCAGCAGTCACCTTCCACCACAGGTGGTACTGTGTGTAACCAGTGGTGACATGGCAGCTTTCCCATGGCAACAACACCAGTCCTTCACTGCGAGCGTTTTACCAGAAACATGAAGGAAGTTGATTTGCCTGAGGAAAAGCTGAGATATCTACATATCTCCAAGATTCTCATCTGTGCTGGACAGTGCCAGTCTGACAACACCAGGGCTGTGAAACCAGCCCCATTGGCTCTGCTGACACGCTGGCGGGGTAAGATAGATGTCTTAAACGTAATTATCAATGAACTTCTCACTGCGGTTGTGACCAAGGAGATACTATCTGCTCCTCAACTCACTTTTTTTAAAGAAGGCCTATCTTCTCCAGTAAAACACAGTCTTTGGAAAGTAGTAAATCCTTTTTAAATGCTTGCCAAACTCAGATCTGAAGCCAAACTACTGATTCTGAAAACAGGTTTCAGAGACCGACACTGAAAGTTCACACTCTTTTCAGGCCATCTGGACAGCAGATTCTTGGGTGTATGAAGGTCTTGGGACACAAACACAAGGCAAAGCGTGCAGAGCCCTGTAATTGTGTGCTTGTTAGCACAACAGTCTGTGTCACACAAATCCCATCTACTGTCCTTCACACAGCAGAGACTAAACATACCTCATTTCGTTTTTCACCAATGAAATAGGCAGCAACATGGGCTGGAAGTACGTTTTCCAGCAAAAGCCTGTTAACGTTCTCCATTGTTTCAAACTGTTCGTGCTCTTTTTTAAACTTATTCTTCCACAGACAATCCAGTCGACAGTAATAGTCAATCTGCAAAGGGACCAAACAGCATAAATTAAATCCATATAGTATCTCACTGGAAAATATTAGTCAATTTATTAAAAATATGTAGTAGCAGTAAAGTTTCTTCAAGGCCTTTTGAGTCTATGGTTATGAAAAATGTGCTTTGAGGATGAAGGCTAGAAAAATACAACACAGATATGAATGAATGTCATTTGGGTACCATCAGGTGTGTTTAACAAAATAAGATTTTAAAAACACAGTGATTCCTTTTGAGTTACTGCCTTGATTTATGATTAATATTGACATATAAACACAGATAGATCCAAATTGGAAGAATTTAGAAGTTCTGACATCTGTGATGCAAATGCTGTTGAAAAATATTGCAACATTCTCATCCTCTTACAGTAGACATTTCTGCATTATCTATAATTAAGAACAATAATTACATTACCTACAGCTAAGTACAAAAATACAAAAAAGATCAAAAGAGACACTAATTTAGTGCAAAGTTTCAATGAACATTACTTTTGTATTTTCTTTAAACCAACTTGCTACAAGTGAAAGGACTAACTAACTAAAAGAATTACTTTTTAAATACATACCTGTTTTGCAAGTAAAATTAGGGTTATGTAAAACAGAATTAGATATAAATTGGTCGTTGTCCTTGGCTCTTTGACGAAAAGCCTGCAAACAAGAAAGCCACACAAAGTCATCTGTATCCTTTAGGGTTGGGGGGGAGGGTGGGGAAGACGAAGGGCGCAGCAGAAGAGGGAATCCCTGTCCAAATATATACCTCCCCCCCAATGCCATTGATCATTTGTGTCAGTGGCTGCCTGGTTATAGATTGTACCCTAAGAGCAAGAAAGCATTGCAACACAAACCTCGTTTCAGGTAATGACAAAACAGGTGCTGAAACTGTGTTAAGCAGCTATTGCAGTGAGATGTTTGAAGTAAGCATGGCTTTGTCTTAATGGAGCCATCTTAATTTCCACTGCACTGAGCTGCAGCTTTCCTCCCCACACTGCCCCACAAAAACACAGCCAACAAACCTGTGAGGTAGGAAAAGAAACCTGCTTTTTTGTGGAAGAAAAGATGACACCAAATAAAAACCTGTCTTGCTAAAATGAAGACAGCATTAAATCACACCTGTATGTAGTTCCATGCAAACCGGCGACGCCACTCACATTTCATAGTGACATCAGTCTGTCTTGCCACATCTATTACTTTTCTCAAATGCAAACTAAATTCTCATTATATGAATAGCTTGGGATTCAGAGGCTAAATTAAGAGCTCATTTAGGCTTTTTAAAGCTGTGCTGACAGCTCACAGCCTCTGCAAAGTAAGTTTATCCTAATCTTCATCTATGAGACTACACTGAGAACCTGAGACACAGACAAGTGAAGAGTAAAACCTTTCTACATAAGATTTCTCTTAAAAATTTTAAGTTTCTTCAATTAGATCAGGTAAATTGCTGTTACTTTTCAAAATATGTCCAGTTAGGTAAGTAAATGAAGAGTTCACTATCCCATTACTAGCAAGGTCTCGCAAGCACAGTGTGAAGCAGCACATTACTAACAAGGCTTTTCTTCATAGTTTAACAGGTCAACCTTATTATGAGATTAATATCCTCCCCCTGGTCCTTAATGTAAGCTAATCACCTGGAGAGCTCAGAAGCCATATTACAGAATTTTTCAGAATACAGAGTTTCTAAAAAATATGGTCTAAGATACAGTCTAATACGATTTCCATGTCATTAACTCATTAACTTTACAGAAAGGTATGTAATGTCTGACTCACTGGAATACTGAAATACCAGAATTATGTGTGTCCAAAAACCTAACCCCTCCTTTAATGAACCATTATTGTCTATGAAAAGAAATTTTATACTACACCTGGTACTGTTGCTATAGAAGCTCAAGTTTTTATACGGAAGGGTATTAAAAATGATGAGGTATACAGTCACAGCAATGGACAGGAGGAGAACTTTGAGTTCGAAGCTCATTTGAAGAAACACTGAGCAAGCAATGAACCCCAATATGCAGCAGTAAGCGTAATACTGTAAAAGAAGAATTTAAAGAGCAGCTGCATTATTCAGGCTTTATGCATAAGAGACTTTCAAATCACAGCAAATGCTCTATGTTCGTGATCACTGTAATTTAAACAGACAAAATTACAATCACTTGTTAAATACACTTAAAGCTTTATTTTAATGGCATTAAAAGGCTGAATACTTTTAGTTTACTTTTTTGTTATAAGACAAACAAAAATATTTAAATAAGAAGCAGCACACCAACATAAGCAGTGTCAGATAAAAACTGAAGTGTTGAGAATTTACCTTCTGAAGTCTATTCATTTAAGGAATTATTTATTTAAAAATTCAAGACTAACCTAAAGCAGACTGACAGTCCCTGACCAAGGAACTCCATCAGTGTGGTCCTTCTTTTGGCCGCGCTCCCCCTCTGTAGCTATAAGCAGATACCACGTTCCCATCTCCCCCCACTTGGAACATGTGAAGACCGTGAGCTATTCTCCAGCATGAGACTCAGCTCCTTCATAAGAACTTCAGTGCTAATACACACTATCAACCTAGGGCCATCGTTCAACAGAATCCCTAAGAACCTCCCAGCAGAGTCACGGTTCAGGCATGGTGTCCCAGGTCAGCACGCAGCTGGGAGCATGAAAAATGTCAGGTGACAAAAAGTGCATTCTGCCAACAGGATTGCTCCCTGCAGACACGGGAGGAGGATGCTGAGCTGGCACCCTTCAGTGACAAACAACTCCAGAATCACCCTAGCTTCTGCTCCTCAAGAGTTTATGTCTCTGTGTACAGAACAGTTGCTCACCCATAACAGCACAGACCTACCACAGATCCGAGAGGTTCTTTAGCTAGAGTCAATGTTTCTGCTGAATCAGGGCAATTCACAGGGCAGCTCAGGATCAGAGCATTGTACCAACCATAATCCTGAGGGCTTTGAGTCTAACCTCGAAAATGACCACTTAAAGAGTTATAACCCTGAAGCCAAACCCCTGAAAAAGAAACCACTACAGTAGACCACCACTGTGACAGGATTGGTGCCCATTTGAGCCCTTTCACTCTATGTGATACTGTATTGGGACACGTGCAAGTACAGCTCTCATCTCTCAGGCTCAAATGTAATCGTTATCCAGTTCTATTGCTTCTTCAAAGTTTTTCAGAGATACTTTTAAGTTTGAAATTTCAAAAAATTGCAAGCCCATGCTTTATTCAGCACAGCTACAGCAGCTGAAATGTCTCGATTTCACAAAGAAATTTTCTGCTGTCAGAAAAAGCTGTTTTATACAGCAATAGAACCTGCCAGCTGTCAGTAATATACACCACATTCAAAGATCTGGGTTTATAGTAACATGTTTTCTCTACTTACAGTTTCCTCAGTGCAGGCTTGAGTTGTGTTTCCATAAGGCTGATTTACAGACATGTAAGAACAGAAAATTAGCAGATGAGTATAAGGTGTACTTTATATGTGCAACTTACCATTTGCCATTAGGACCTGAATGAAAGGGTCCTCACACAACCTGCTGCACATTGTTCAAAAACATGTCCATCATCTAAAGGGGCAGCCAGGGGACAAAGGACTATCCCAAACATTTGGATGATCTCAAAATAGAATGTTCTTTGGAATTAAAGAGATAAAAAATGAAACCCTCAGAAATAATCCTTTTGTGTTACTGGCAGGGGCAGACTCTATCCTTACAGAAATGCTAGAGAACACCTTTCAGCCATGCTGAGTAACCAAAATAGCCAAGACTCCATGTTTATCCATCAGTACTCCAGATTTTTGAAAATCTGTCAAACATGGACAGTAAGGCCATAGCTGATGACAGAAAGGATTCCTAGAACTGCCCTGTGACCAGAGTAAACCTTTGTGTTCAATGATTTAAAAATTTTATCATGGATAAAAGACTAAAAGATATAAAAATGCTGCCATCCATCTATATTATACACACCATCCAGCCTCATCTCATTTTAATCTTAAAAATTAAGGTGGTACTCTACTCACATGGGTGTTATTCCACAGGTCATTTGATTCAGTCCAGTTTGAAGATTGTTTAATTTCATGAATCTTCATTGACTGTGGAGGAACAAAAATAGAACAGACAGCCATCAACAAAACCACCACACAAACCTGTTTGCAGGTTGTCACAAATTTTAAGGTTTGTCTGCATGTATTATACAATGATCTAGTTGCCCTTAGTGGTACTGCAATATAAATGTTGTAACAATGATATCCCATAGAGTTTGGTTAAACACATATGCACACACAAGGCACAGGGGAGGTTAAAATTGCCAAGTTTGGGGTTTTTTTCTTTTTTAATTCTATGTGAAGTTTCACATCGTGGCTATGCTAACTGGCACAAATGTGGTTCTGCTGTCTCACTCCCCAGTTTCACAGCTGCTGTTCCTGTTTTCTTTTAGGCTGTCTCTGGTGTTGTTCACATGACACCACTGTGAGTCAACTCAAGGACCTAAGCCAGCAGAAAAAGAACCCTACAAAAGGAAATTAAGCATTTTCTGCAATATAGGTTTCAGAATAAACTCCCTGTGGAATCAAAAGAATAGCAGGCTGAGGACATGGGATCAGAAGGACATTATGTTTAGGAGCCAGCTATCAGACAGGTTTTGCTGTTAACATGGTACGTCACATAAAGCTGCTTTTTTAAAAAGAAAACAGAAAACAGCAGCAGAACAGTGTGTTCTTGAGCATGAGGTTACTACAAAGGTAGGTACCCCAGGTACAATACAATACTCAAACTAAAGTTTATGGACACATTCCATTTGCATCTTTGCAGTAACTACCTACAATGTCTCTGGTTTTAAAAGAGACTTCAGTTGTGTTCTTCCCTCCCCCATCTACAGTATTATTAGCTAGTGCAAATACCCACTGCAGCCAAACACTTAAACCCACACAAAAAAAGTGAAAGACAATCTTCATGATGGTGGTTATAATCAACAGGAATTATAAATGCCATCTTGAAAGCAAGAAAAGGTGATGTAAAATAGACGTCAAGTACTATGACACGAACTTTTAGTTCTATAAACTGGTTGGTTTTACTTTTAATGCTTTTTTACATGGCACTGTGCATCATCCTTGTGTAAAGTAATACATGTTGCAAATCAGACATGAGGAAAAGGCAGCATAAAGCAAGGTACTGGATGAAAAGAACACAGGGAGCTTCTGAAATTGTGGATGTTACAATAAGTTCATGGAATAAAGATAACGTGGTTACTCACCAAATTAAAAATGGCTATAGTCAGCAAGGCACCTATAGTGATGAGTGCTAAGGGGAGCCTCAGCAAAGGCATTGTTTCCACTTTCTCTGAGACAGCAGACAGACGGCGCAGGAACGGCCACTGTTCTGAGCAGCACTTCTGTAACGAAAATTAGTTTGTTTCCCACTTCAGTACGTGGGAAGAAATATTCCTAAATATAAAACTTTTTCTCTGCCAGAAAGTGTCAAGTCTTCCTCCTAATTTAAAACCCTCAATCCAGTCATTCAGATTAAATACCTAATGCCCTTCCACAACTGTCAATGGAGAAAGTGTTTCCTTATTTCAAGGGGGCTGTGTGCTAAGAGTTTCTCACTTTCTGCTTTAAAAATACAAGATTATGATCTGATTGAAAATTCTAGAGAAATATTACTAAAAATATAGTGACAACCTATGTTGTAATTTTTATTTATAGATCTATAATGTCAAATTTGGAACTACACCCCTGTTTCTGGGTAGTTCTTGGACCTGAGAATGATATTTTCTGGTTTGTATCATTGAATGCTATGTCACTTTATAATACATTTAATAATGCAAAGGAAAAGGAACTACAGATGCAAAGCGTCCTGATTTATGTCATGGTGAATTTGGAATTCTAACAGCTATGACATTGCTGGCAATAAGTTATTCACGTTTGTAATTTTCATGGGGCTTTATAAATGATTATGAAAAACTAATCTTGCATTCAAACCTTTTGAAGCATTGTTTCCAGTATAGAAACTATCAGGATTTACAACCAAAATGACTGTTAAGGACAATCATAAAAATATATCTATTTTGGCACGCAAATGATTGTGAATTACAGTGACAATTTTCAGATGTGAAAATCTGTTTCAGGCAAGGAAATCATCTGGTAACCTGAGGTCCAAGGCTCCCGTAGCTCCTAGTGAAATTAACAGCTTAATTCATCATCCTAAAAAGACAGACCGAATTACATCCACCCACTTTGAAACCTGGAAACTTTTTTAAAATAAACTTACCACACATTTCTCAGCAAAACACACAAACAAAATAAGTCCAATGATGACTGCAACAATGCCAAAGGAAATTCTTTGTATTGCAGTACTAAAGAGAAGAGAAAGCATTAAACAAACCAATGTTAAATGAAAAGGAACATTTCAAACCACAAGTCAAACTCATGTTTGCTAACAGTGTTTCTCTACACTTAAAACAGAAATTTTCTTCCAACAGCACTGGATGACCATAACATTGCACAGGTTATTGTGGCTCTGTTGGCAGCCTGAACCTCTACCCCATGCATAAACCACATGGAAATTGCACTGCAACAGCCATGAAAAACAAATATGCCATAAACTTCAGCATTGCCAGACATCTGCTTTCGCAGAGGTCTGAGAAGCAGCTCAAAGTTCCCTCCCTGTCTCTCTACTGACAAAAGGATCACTGAGCACATTTTAACCAGATAATCCCGTTTGTCTGTTGCTCGCTCAATGCACTTACAGCCACCCCTTCTTATAAAATTGTATTTTCACATAACTGATCATCTCCCTGTGTGCACTAAGCAAGCAGAATATTAAAGAAATGGTTTTAGTTTATTTTTATACTGATACCTAGGCTCGTGCACCAACAACATGAACGCACTTCTTTATTAAGGTGTAAATTAGATGGTTATGTTTCTCAAATGTAAACTCTCAGGAACTCCAAAAGACTTTAGTTTCATACACATGAGTTTCAGTTTAGCTATTGGTTAATTTGAATTATAAATTAGTAAAATACCAACACTTACTTTTTCATTATTGATATCTGTACCAGAAAGATACAAAGGAACACAAAACCTGCACATGCGAAGTAACTCTTCAGTTTTAGAATAGGAATGGTGCGGTACTGAAATACAGATTCAAACAGATATTAGGGATAATTCCAGGGGTTTTATACAATTCCATTACATTTTTGTGATGACGCATATGCAAATTTACACTGTACAATTAAAAATATACCTAGAACTAGAAGAGAACAAAAGAAACCATCCAATAAAATTCACTGTAAAGAAAAACAGCCCAGTCCAGAGGATAATTTCAAACCTAGAGGGAAATTTGCCAAGCATGGAAATCAGCACTTCACAGATGCATGTAGACAAAATCCATATAGGAAGGATGTACACAGAAGTAAATCTGAATTGCATACAGTACACCACAGCACAGTAAGTTCTTCAAACAGAAGTAGTACACTGGACCTAACAAGTAACAGTATAATACTTAAAATGTATATACTATACAACCACAGAAAGCAAAGTATGTATGCAGAAATAACTTTAAAAATAAAAAATCGTTAGCTTTTGTAGAAGTTCTTCACATAATGAAGTTGCCAAACTCATAAGTCCCTTACAGCAAGAATTTAAACACAGATTAGAGATAAACTCTAATCTACCAAATGAGCATTCTCAAGGAAGAATGACCAACTCAAATCATGATATCTGCTTTCCATTAATTACCAAAAACTTATTTGGATGTGCAGTCACTTCCCAAATCCAGTTTCAGAATGAAAACACAGTTTCAAATAGATTTTTGTGCTGTTCTGAAGTGCAAAATCAAAGACTGAAAAGGATTATTTTACTCTTACCAACCTCTTTTTCAAGGCCAGGTTCTGCAAAAATCGGAGAAAATCCTAAGAAGTCATCTGATTTGCCACACCACGTACTGCATGGGGAGAGACACACATTAAAAACCACACACAGAGGCCAAGGAGAGCGTGCAGAAACACTGCTGTGGGAGAGACTCCACAGTAGCCTGGGTGAGAGTGCGACTGTTTTACATGCATTCGGCAGCTCTGAAAGGCTTTTATCTTTACGTTTCACAGAGTAAGGCAGTTACCACTCTAAGTAGCAGACAGGCAGATCCAGAACACTCTCACAGGCAGCAACACCTGCCAGTTACATGCAAAACGCAACCCCAGACCTGCCCTAAGGGTTACAACCAGGGAAGTATAATAGCAAATGTTAGAGTCGGCTCATAGCCTCCAAAAACTTCCCCTTATTATTGGGCCTTTACGAGGAATAGCAGAGGTATAGTGATAACAGTCTTGCTATAATTCAGATGAAAAAGAGTTTTTCTTCTAGAGTTCACTGCTTTCCATTTGGTAGGAATTTAAATCCTGTCTTTTAAGATTAAAAAAATAACCCTGACTACCACCACCATTGCCTGTGTTTCTCTGCTTTTGAAGGCAAAAATAGTGCCAAATGCACCCCCTTGCTACTGATAAACCATTTGCCATCAATAAACCAGACACACAAGCAATTTTATTATTACCTCAAAACTGTGTTCTGACTTTATACATGCTTTTGTTCAGAAGTGCACTGATTTCAATAAACAGAACACAAACATTAACTTCCATCCCAACATTAACTTCCATCCCATCCTACACTGCTGCTGGGCTCATTACTTCAGACAGTCATGAGAAACAAAGCAGTAATTTTGCAATTTCATAGTACTATACCACATTGAATAGCTAGGCTAACCATTGGCTTCTTGCTGTAATAATGCAGTAATAATCTCATCATATTCAAATTAAAACCAAGAAGGAATTAACACAAGTAAAACCCAAACAAATATCAAAAAAGAGTAAGACAAAAATCATAGTAACTTTCCATTTCTGAGAAGCAAATTTTACATCTAGACTTAAAACTGAGCATGCAGGTTATTCTCAAAGAAAGGATGAAGAAAAATAATACACTACATACTTAGTTGAACTTAGGCCCTCAATGGTTGACATCATTTCATCATAAATATCTTCTTCTATCCTTCCCTTCTGAGATGAATTTCTGAGAAGGAAATTAAGTCCATGTCACAAATGCTATTCAGACCATACTTTCTTAGCACACAAATGGGTAAGCTACCAGGGAAAAGTAAGACAAGAATCCTCTGAACTGATAAGCATACACATCCATAAGCACTTACTGAGCACTTCTCTACTTAGTCATCACCCATTATTTAAAGACAGTATTTTGATGAACTAAGAGAACGTTTCACAAGTGAAAATCACCTACTTTGTTAACTCAGAGGTACTAGTACCATGGTAAGCATTTCTACATGTAGTGACAATGCTTTATTACACTGTAAAGGCATACATTACTACTGCTAACAAAGACATATATTGCAAGATACAATATAGATTTACTTATAATATTAAACTCTTTTGTAGGGATTTTAACAAACCAATAATCAAGTATCTATGAGTAAGAAAATGAAGAACTGAGGTAGCACAAGTGGTTCCAAAGCAAACATGGACACAAGGTGTGAGGTGCTTTGATTTGTTTTCCACTGCTCTTCAGGTCTCTTACTTCTCTACCCATCTCCATCCTGCTACAGCCCATAAACCAAAACAGAACCTGACTGAGGGGCCAGTACGATGAAGTTTGTTCTAGACTCTGCTGGCAACAACAAATATGAGCTTGGAAGCTTTTTAAAGGCCAAAGATTTAGCTTAACCTTTCTAATGCAGAAATAGCATCCACACAGTGATTAACCACCCAAAAGACCACATGCCTACAGTGCACTGAACGGCAAGCTGAGCACAGGGTCACTTATTTTAAAAAAGAAAGTACTTGACAAACCTATCAGAAGTTCTCTGGCGCCCAGTGGAACACAAAGGTATATCCTGAATCAAATAAGGAATTAACAGTAAGTTACAGACTCAGCAAACAGCAAACAACTACTGAAAATACACTTCAAGAAGCTGCCAAAAAAGTTTTTAATCACAAATAAAAATGAAGAACCATTCTCAAATAAAGAACCTTATCAAAATCAACCCTTTCCAGCAATGTTTTCTTCTTTAACAAGTAAGCATTTTCTGACCAAAAAAAAATACTAGAAAATAATTGAACAGACCTTCCCCTCTTCTTTTTCCCCACACACTGAGGTAACTAACATCAGCAGTGGCAAGCAGGCTGGAAACCATTTCCACAAACCTGAATGGTCAGATACTTAATGTAAAATTTACTACAACTATCTGTCCAAAGAGAGTAGCACAATCTGCTCTGCCTCCAGAAGCACAGCTAAAAGCATGCACATCTCTCTCTTTCAGCTGTCAGGAAGGGCAGATAGAAAGAAAAATTAGATTTCCTAAGTTTCAAAATCTTAGAATTCTTAATAATTGTTAATCTTAAAAATTATTTACTGATAAAATTCCATTGGCAGGCAGAGCATGTGGAGAGACTATTTTCTATACATTTTAAGTAAGCGTTGAGTGCATCTGGAGGCTGGGATAAACCACATGTAGCAAGCAGGACCACAAAATGGAAAAGTGTCCCCCCCCAAAAAAAAAAAAATTTCAAAGTTTGACTTTGAAGACTTACTGGAAGTACAGAATGCTAGAGACTGGCAGAGTTTGAATATGTTAAGTTCAGACAGAAATAGTAGAGATACCCCCTTAGTTCCACATTTATATTTAACACCAAGAGTAACAGTAGAAATTCAGCCATAAGAACCATGTCAGATTTCACACCATAGATACAAGGGGCAGGTAGGATGACAATCAACACTTGAAACCTCACCTTTCTCTGCCTTCCTTGTGAACTTGAAGAGTCGCTGCTCACACTTTCCCTATGGTTCAGGTGGGCAAAGGGCCTGGCTGCTCCCCAGGACTCTAAATAACGTGTCATCCGAACAGAGGCTCGCATCTTCAGCCCATCATTAACTCTTGTTTTTGGGAGATGATTATTTGATATGCATTGTTTGGACTAAAAGCAAAAAAAAACCCCAAAACCCACTCATTTAGAAATCATGAAATGATAAAAATTACAAAGAAATTAAGTTCTATGTACCTGAGTAGTAATTTAGCAAGACTATAAACACAGCCATGCATCAGCCAACCTTGATTCCTTTATCTCATTTAATTAATCCAAGCTAAAGCAAACCATGATATAATGAATTTGCTCCAGCTGCCTTTACAAGCCTTCACTTGTAACACTACAAGTTTATTTACAAAGACACAAGAGATCACAGGTTCTTATGAACAGATACTATTTCCTTGCAGTCAGCACAACAGCAGGGGAAAACTATTCCTAATTCCTGAGCTAGGGTGTATCAAGAACAGTGGTTAGGAGAAGATCCCACAAATTACAGACTCGACGTAAGATTATATCCCTATGTCACAGGTGAAGAGTCAGGCACTATGTACAGCAATGCCCACGTGCATCTAGAAGGAAGCTAAACTACAGAATAAGCTGATACATCAGTTGGTTGTTCTCTAACATTGCAAGTGAGCAGGGACCATTTTAATAGACTTCGATGCTCATTCTGAGAATGTGCTGTGCACATGTAAAGGGGGTTACAGTGTTGTGTACATAAAACACGCAACAAAGATAAGATTTGGCTCTTGCTAATTAAAAGTGGCTCTACACTGTTGCTTCTTCCCTTCACGTAAAGATCCTGAAAAAAGTTTGTCATCTTCATTCCTTTTTCTTTTGAAATATTTTACTCATCAACCACAAGCCAATTCATAAATGCAGTATTCCAGGTGCTTGCAGTTACCAGGCTCCAAAGGGGCAACCAACTTTACACCTTGCAAACAAGGTGAATCTCCCATCTAAGGAAGGAAGGAAGATGATGTCAGAAGCTATTTTACAGGGAATATTTTATCTGAAAGTGGCCACACAGTACATCCCACCTTCTGACTTGGATTTGAGAGACACGCACGTCACAAGTATATGTCCGACTGTGTATTTTTATCCTCCATGGCTCACATAAGAGGTTTCAGCATAACACTTCTTACATTCACACTAATAGACATGGCATAAAACAGTAGGATGAACTTTCAGATCTGCAGTCCCAAATCCAAGCTGCTCAGATGACTCATACCATGCTTCAATTCTGTTTCTGAATTAAAAAAGGTGTATGCACCACAGACACACCTAAGTACGTAAAATGTATATATATTTGAATAAATATATGTTTTAAAACATTACACATACCCTTGGATCAACCACCAAGTAGGTTTTGATATTCATGGATTGAAGGTAAGGATCCCTCAAGTGTCCATTCCCTTCTTCTACTTCATAAGCTTTGCCTAGGTGATTTAACGTTGCTTCAGTGATGTGAACACGGCTGAGAAGGGGAGAAAGAACAAGAAACCCAAACACTTAGGGAAAGGTCACATTAAGCATTTCATTTACATTTCAATGGCCACAGCTGACATTTCTGCTTTTCAGCCATCTTGTGCTTTGGCAGCCAACTGCAAAATCCTCCAGCACTTAAAACCACATTTGCAATCCTTTACTGCAGTTCTTCATCTTTCATAGCAAGTATGCTAAAAAACACTTCCTAGAATGAGATAGCATCAGCATAGAATTAAATGGAAGTCAGCAGACACACATAAGAAACAAGAAGCAATGCGATCAAAGGAGATCTGATGACTGACAAGCCAGACTGAGAGGCAGGCTGTTTCAGATGGCAAGGGGTGCAGGGAATGCTCACATACAAAGCACAGGCAAGGACTGTCTCACACTAGAAATAAATGAGGAAGGGAGGAGATAGTTACAAAGTCTGGGGGGAAAAAAAAAGTGGAAAAGGTTTTCTGTTAACTAGGAGGATAATTCTGAAAGAATTATCAGTCATAGTTTTTCTGACTAAAGCGATCAGAGCAGAGCATAACACAGCAACAGCAGCAACACAAGAGGAGCAGCTAGTATTTTTCTGTACCCATTCACACTTTCCCTTGAACATTATTTAGTTCAGTATCCCAAATCATGTATTTCTGTATAAACAAGTAATATCTTTCCATAGAATTCCTCAACAAGATAATCAAGTGTGTGCATAAAATAGAATACCGGGAGGGTGGGGGACAGGCGGGTAGAAAATGCTCTTTTCTCATTCCTCATTGTTCATCTTCCCACAGCTTTCCTCACTTTCCTTGGCACAGATGGGTTAAAACACTCTGCTGTCAGTCCTACAACCCGTCAGCACAGAGCTGGGAACAGAACATTTCCAGAATGGAAGCTGACAGCGTGCAGCACTCCTGCCTAACTACAGACAGCAAGGGGGTCGCTGTCCTATCTGCCTCTACTTCCTCACGTCTCACACAGGTTTGCCTAAAGACAGCTTAAGCCAAGACCTGGAAACCACTGGCTTCTCACAAGGAAGAACAAAAATCTCCTCAATCCTTTTGGAGTCAAAAGGTAAGAATTTTGGAATATAGAGGATGCACGGTTTTATTTGTTTACTGGCAATTGTCTCAAAAGACTGTTTGTTTTATTAGCTACCTTCATGATGCAGTTCTGCAATCGAGAAAAACCTTCAGATCTGAAATTTTAAAACTTGCTCTAAAGCATCATTTTCTCCCATAGGGACTGGGACATACTGGGAATACTGGGTCTGTATTGAATGAGCTTTAAAACAGGCATGCACTGCAGCAAGTTTTCTGTGGTTTTCCACTTACCTCAAAAGGCAGCACATTTGCTCTCTGTGCACCATTTTCCATTTTACCAAGTTTCCTCTCCCCTCTTCCCCAAATCATACACTGCCTTAGTACATTTCAGATTTTACTTCTTTCCATTTATATTACAATGCCAACGATTTCTCAGCAGTTCCTAATGCTCACTGGATTCCAGGATCAGCACGTAACCAAAAGCTACTACAGCTAAAACTGCCTCTCAAAGGCAAGCTGTAACATGCACTACTGCACTTCCCATGCTAGCACAGACTACTTAACATGCTGCACTCAATCTCTTATGCTAACAGGCCTGCGGATAACATATTTCCATCTTTCCATCACATACATATTAGAGTCAGTTGGTCACAAAAGCAGTTTTAACTCTGGTTTTATGCTAGTCCTTTCTGCTTTGCTTGTGTATGACATTGTTATGAATGCAAATAATTTCTAAAATCAGAATATGAACAAGAACACTCTGTCAATGCAAATAAAACATTAAAAAAGCTAAAAGTTTTCCTGCATCCTTTCAGAAGTCTAGAAATTTCTTCATTTACAGTAACTCAAAATATATATGTGTATATATATATATTTCCTATTTTAAATAAAAACCTCAAGCTGCTTCTAATGACAACACTTCTGCTTCCAAAGGAACAGGGCTAGCTGACATTGGAAGGGAGAACCCCAGACACATAATATTTCCTCAGAGCAGGAAACAAACAGAACATAATATTTGCATAACGAATAGAAATCCTTCCTCCCTCTGAGTAGTGAGTGCAAGTCATGTATATACATAGGAAGTGTTACGTGCAATGTTTCAGGATCAGCATGCCAACCTAAACTAGCTTTATTCTTTAACATGATAAAACACAAGCACAAAGAACGTAATGAAACAAAGTTTTCAAGATTAGTCAACAGCCCTAAATGTGATGAAGAAAAGTGTGTTTTCGTGCCGTATTCAGTCATATTGTTTGCTGTACTAACAAAATAAACCTTATAACTCTGTATTCTTATTTAATCATGCTGAGTCAACACTCTAACACACTCAATCTGGACGGTATTGCAACTGTCAGCCAAGCTCCAACTAGTTTTCTTGCTGTTTCAGTGGCAAATGCAAAGAAATAATTTGATACTCATATCCCCTTATCCCTTTGCAGAAATTAGTTTTTAAGTTACAAGCATATACCTAAAAGCTGTCCGAGGCACAGGAATAGTAAGAAAACTTACAGTGTCACTGGTTAGAATCACTTTGCAAGAGACACCAATACTTTAATGCTTAAACACGTTATTTGAACAGAATTCTAATGGCATACTAATTTGCTCAGGCTACCAAGAATCTACAAAATCATGGTCTCATTTGGGAATGGAAAAAGGGAAGCTCTTATATGGTCTATTTTGGTGCAGAATACCAAAAAAAAGTTTCTTAGCTGAATTCTAATCCCCAAATTCAATTTAGAAAATAGGAAAATGTATACTTTCCTAAATGAGGAACATACAAAATGCGAGTGCTTTTTTAAAAAACATTTGTATTTGTCCTTTCAATGAGCATCTTCAAAAAGGCAACATGAATATCAACCTCAGACTCAACCCTCTGCACTTCTGAGCAAGCACATGGCAAGTCACATTACTGCTCTGCCTCAGCTCTTCCACTCAGGACTACTCACTTTCCTTCCTGTTCTGGCCATGACAGCTACTATACAGAGAGAATATGCAACAACCAACAGCTTCGGACTTTCCATACAGCTCCAGACCTTCCATACTGCATTTTAATGTCCAAGCTGTGTTTTCTTGAGGGATGATGGTGGTGAATAAAGAGCTACTATAAATCAAATGGGACTGATCAACACATTAACAGAATCACTGGGTAAATATGTAGCTTTGCCTCATCAACCTAAGTAGCATATCCATTCTTTAGTTAAACTTACAAATATAATTAATTCATGCTGTACACAGGGATAATACTAAGTCAACATAATGCAGTGCTGAAGACACACAAGTTTCTCTAACGCAGGAAAGGTCAAGAAGCAGTCACTTGCCTAAGAATACAAGTTTAGAATTCATTGAAAACAGCATCAGAAAGTATTAACATTTTACAGCTCTAGTAAGTATACATTTGGCCTATTGTCATCATCCCATCATGAGGATGCAGTTACAAATTTCAGACTGATAAACCGGGATAATTAAGACCACGATAAAAGTAAATTAGCACCACCAGGGAAGACGCTCACCCAGGTACGCCTGCAGACTCCATGCGGTTTGCTAAGGACACATCATGCGACCAGACATCATACTGCCACTTGCGGAGGCCGATCACACCACACAGCACGTTCCCAGAATGAATACCAACCCTCATGTTGATATCCACTCCTGTGGCTTCTCTCACCTGCCTATGGAGGGAGGAGGGTATTAGAGCAGAAGTTACACTTTTATTTTCTCCCCTCCTCCTTGAGCAGGGGTGGGGGGGCAGGGAGGTAGAGGTGTTTTGAGATCTGGAAAAGGAAAACAGCTCATGAAGAAGTGACCAAGAACCCCATTTTCCCAGTCCCTGCCCCCCTGTGCCACGATCGGGGGGAAGAAGGGAGCAAGATCATGACTAAAGGGACGTTTGCTAAGAATGGAGGGGTGGGGGGAAGGTGCTACCGAGAACCCCATTTCCCCAGTCCCTGCCCTCCCTGTGCCACAACAGGCGGGAAGAAGGGAGCAAAATTCTGACTAAAGGCTGCTAAGAAGGGAGCGGTGGGGATAACATGTTTTAAGATCTGGTCGTGCTCCCGACTCCAGTTTTCACTATTTCTGTAGTGTAGTCTAATAAATTAGATAGTTTTCTTTCCTTTACTCTGTGTTGAGTCTGTTTTGCCCATATCGTTGATGACAGGATGATCTCTCCCTGTCCTTATCTTGACTCCTAAGCCTCTCAGTATATATATTTTCTCCCAGGTCCAACTACAAAGGGGAGTAATAGACTGACTTGGGTGGGCATCTGGCCTCCAGCCAGGGCTAAACCACCACAGTCCTTTTTAGGAGGGGAGGTTCAGTCTCATTACACACTTAAGTGTAAAGCCAAAAGACAAACTTATGACTGAATGTGTAACTACCCAACTGTAGCTAATGAATACACTTTGAATGTTGGTAAGATCACTAATAACTTCATTCAGTATCTTCACAGCCTCGACACATTAAAAAGTGTTCTGTGCTATACTTACTTGATGGCTTCACACATGTCAAGACCCATTTTAACACAGTTCCTGGCGTGCACCGGTAAGGACACAGGTAGGCCTGAGACACAGTAGTAACAGTCTCCCAGGATTTTTATTCTCATGCATTCGTTCTCCTGTGAAATTACAACAAATATATTTAACAGGGAAAAACGAATTGCAAGCAGGCTAATGATACCAGAACTAGGACTTCTCTACATTAATTTGAGAAAGTCAGGCTTCATTCAGTCCGTGTTGAAGCAAAACTTACTTCTCTTTTCCCACATACAAATGCCTGGACACCGGTCACTGGAGGGTAACAGAAATGACCACTTCAAGCATTTCTGAAATAAAACGATCTTACTAGTTTCTGATGTTACTCTTGGTACTGTTTGCAACTGAGAAACTGTAAATAAAGCTGTCACAGAATTTACCAACTAACGGATGAAATCTACTTGTCTATCTTTTACTCTTTTTCTTCATTAACACCTGAATTACAGCAGCCTGTTAACCTTTTCCTCAGTTTTTGCATAGCAGCCTCATAATAACATTGTGCAGTGTCGTAAAACCTGCATGGAATTTAGACAGAAATTAGGAATTAAAATGCTCAATCTAATAGCTTTGCAGAAGCAAAATGGGTTTTGTTTCAAATAGGACTGAAAGGGAAGCCAGCACAGACTTCAGTTTGCTATCACTAATAAAAAAAAAACAGTACTATTGGGCAGCAGAAAACTTTCTCCTAACTGCAACAGAGGATACTGCTGCCCCTTACTGATGGGGAGAGGACAAGGGAAGAGGGAAAGAGCTCCTTATAGTCTTTCATTAAACCATTACTGAAGAATTTTAACTACAAAGCATGTGAGCCAATGCTAATTCTGTGAGGTTGTGTAGTGTTTGACTGGTGAGTAGAGATGGCTTAATGTAGGCCAGCTGACACTTTCAGCTGCCCAACCTTCCTTGCTGGGGGAACAGCCCACCAATTCTTCAGTCAGTTCCAAAATCAGCAGCAATTTATGAAACTAATCTGTTCTGCCTCATCAAAGTCTTAAGACATCACTCTCCACCAACTTAAGCCATGCAGGACGTCCTGAGCATTACTGCAAGCAACAGGTTTAGATAACCCTGTGTCTGAGTTTCAGAGACCAGAAAGGGGAACCGAGCTCTAACTGAGAGCTGTTAGAATTCGATACCCAGTTCGGTGTCCAGGTTAGCCGTTGCCTTTTATTTGGTAAACTGGAGCCTACAACGTTTCTACATTATGGAAAAGATGACTGAGAATACTGCCCAGCAGAGCAAAAATAACACAAAAAGCACAAATCTCTTCCTACAGCTCAGCGTTGCAAAAGACCTTGACTCACTAAATCCAGACATTTTTTAAACAGTGCCATTTGCAGACAGGAGTGAGAAATTAAAATACATCCCTCAAAATCTGGAATCTTTTTTATTTTTGTACCTGAGAAACAGTTGGAAAAAATGACCAAATGTCTTTAACCTCAGCTTCCACTGTGGTATAAAAAGCTTGCGGCAACTAAGATGACAGGAATTTATTCTGTGTGTTCTTAATAGCTGCTCCACAACAATAAAATTACTCTCTTAATTGCCTGTACTTGTAGCTTTAACGGCAGCTGAATTAATATAAATACAAAGATTAGCAATCTCATTTAGTCAAAAAAAGATTCACTAGGATTTTAGCTGGGTTTTCATCAATTATATATTTATTCAATGGCATCCAAAAAGGTTTAATTAAAGCAATTTCACTCTACTATATTAATAATTTTAGAGTTCCTCACGCTTTTTCTGAAGAATTTTTGGAATGTCACAAAATGGAGACTTTTCAACTCTATTAATGTTCTAATTTGCATTACGTATATCCAAATATAGTAAATTATGACATCAAATTGACATCTTTAAACCATGGAAGTTTTGATGTCAAGACTGATGCTGCCTTTATGCTTTACGAAAACACTAAACTTCCAGAACCAGAACCTGGATTGGCATTTGCTTTTTTGATGTTGCGTAGGATCCAACGAAATGCAGCATTTATCTTCCTAAAGCCATGTTTACCTCACAATATTAAGATGAAAAAATTATTAAAAAATCAATAGATATGACAGAACATATATCCAAGATTAGAACTGGTTTTATAGGGTACAGCAATCATCACAGAGAATGAATCATGCAAACATGGATATGATACAGTCCTTGTAATCTGAGAATTTAAAACCTGAGTTTGTTATTACATTTGCAAAGAAATTAATCTGAAGCAGCACTTGGAAGTGGTAAAAACTACTACTGCCAGCCAGAACGGCTAGTAGTGAGGGTATGTCTTAATAGGGACCATTTTTATCTACTGCCCATTCTTACACTTTTCTGTAAGCTTCTATTACTAATTATTACTCCTCACCTGAAGAGCTCCTTGTTCTGATGCAGTATGACTGAATTTATGATATTAAATATGTGCCTGGGAGATCTCCATTTGTAGAGCCAACAATCAATCCTTCTAACGGAACAAAGCAACACTCCTCAGTAGGGCTCATATGCAGTATCTCTTGCAGCCCTATTACCATCATTAATTGCCATCTGACAATTCCCTGAACAATACAGGTAAACCTCCAGACTGAAGAACTGGAATTAGAGTAACAACTTGCTAAATTTTCCTTTTTTGTTTTCACATGATTTTGCTAGTTAGCTTTCAAGCCAAAGCAGTCTTCCCTTCCTGACTTCAGGAACACTAACACCAACTGCCTTCTGTCTTGCAGAAAAGATTGCTTTTCCAATGGTGGCCTTTATCCCTATTGCACCACAAACTGCAAGACATACCTTTGCAATCTGATCAAACTTTCCAAAGAGTTCATTCAGCATCACTACTAGTTCCTTAGGAGAGCAGTCACTGGCAAGGCGAGTAAATCCTACAATGTCTGCGTAAAGAATGCTGGAGAAGAACAAAAAGGAAAAAACAACATAATCAAAATATGAAGGTATGTATCTTCCACAGCCAGCTGGAATATTAAAGCACATTTAACAGAAACCATCTCTCTCTTCGGAAAACAACTCCAGAAAAAAGGGCTCAAGTATCTCAACTGATTTAGAAGGCAGCACATCAGTTCAAGACGTATTATCTTCCCACAACAGAAAAGCAGCTCACTTCAGCCTGAAAGTCTACCTCCAAATTTTTATTTCACTGGATAACATACACTGTTAAGAATCAGTAGCCTATATTTATACAATTACTTCTACAGTTTCCACTTACCTAACATTTTGATGCCTTTTTACATATAGGCTGTGGAAGTTGTTGTCATGCATTTGCCTGTTGTCATTAGTTTCCTTTAGTCGCTCTATGATAGATAGTTTCATTTCCATGGAGATATGAGCTGGCAGTATGGATAAGAGCAAATTTTCCTAAAAGCGGGGGGGGGGGGGGGGGGTAGGTGGGAAATTAATGATGGAAAACTCTTAACACAGTAAATTTGAAACTGCAGGATTTTCGTGACTGCGAAGGAATTAAAGGGAAAAAAACCACAAAACCACCTTTATTCAAATAGCTTTTGAGTAATATCAGGTTCACAGAAAACTTCTACATTTCTGTTTTCAAAGTCACTGATTTTACAGTTAAGGAAGGGTGTTGCATATTTTTTCTTTTGTTCCTGGTGACCTAGATGTGACATTTCTCTGTAACCAAGAAATAAAAAAAAAAATGCAGTATTCAGTACTGCAAATTTTGGCTAAATGAAAGCTTATTTTGTTCACTGATCTCAGTGTTATGTTAGCATCATCTGATATTCTATAATGAACAGTCAATGCAGTATCAAGTACCCTTGTGAATTCTCAAATGCTGTAAAGGCAGATACTAAACAGATACTAAAGTGTTGACAACATGCTGCTATAGCTTAAATGAACCAGGAATTAATGTCACTGAAATGAAGGCTTTTGAACTGAGCAAGAACACAGACCCTCAAAAAATGCCTCATGTTGTTTCACTATTCCGTGCTCTGTCTTATACTGACTTTGACTTAGAAGCACAGTCTTCTAAGACAGACTAAGCTGCTGGGCAGAAGGAGGCAGCAAGAAGCGAGCATTTTTAACCCAAGAAGGGTTCTACCACCCCTTAGACAGAGTGACCACAGAAGAGGAAGTGTTGCATGGAGCAGCTACAAGAAGGACCTTTTTCAAATGACTTGCCAGCAAGGTCACATTGTGTAACTAAGTAAAATACTGGCCCTTTTGAACAAATCTTTTCCCCTTTTCCTGATGCAGCAGTACATGTATGACAGTAAGGTGCCAGGGCTACTTAACTAGTGCCTGCCACAAAAAAAGAAATGTCTTGGGATCAGAGTGGGAAGAGGAATCCTTGAGCATCAAGTACTAGACTAGAGTAGGTCTAGACAGCAGTTTAGTTGGAGACTGCCCTCAGAAAACAGAAACACCTTATTCCCCCTCTCTAGCATTTTAATACTAGGAGACTCAACCTTGAGGAATAATTTAAACTGACAGCAAAGCCCCAGTGAATGCAACAGGACCATTTGAGGCTGACATATAACAGTTTTCAAGGAAGTGACGATGAACCCTGAACTGCATTTCTCATATCATTTTGACATATTAAAAGTGAGTGGCAAAGAGGAGACTTAAAATTGTTTGCCAAATTATACCATAGATGAAGAGAAAGTCATCCATAAACTTAAGCACATCTACACTTCAAAGAACCAACTAGTTAAAAAAAAAAACAAAACCAACCAAAAAAACCAACAAAATACCCCCAAAGAAATCCCATGCAAGTTACCACATCTCTCAAAGAATGAGAGCACACTGCCTGTTTAAGCTCATAAGATGCTTCCCCAGCTGCTGCGTGGAGAAATTCTTCCAGGACTTTCATGCAGATTTATCATCTCATCTCACAAGATTAGTATCAGAGGACAGACCGCACTTGCAGTGTGGTATTTTCTTCTTCTCAATTTAAGTCAGTCACTTTTCAGCCCCTTCCTTTTATCTAATAACTTGTGGGCAGAGAACTCTGTATGCACCACTGGAACTGCTGTTCTTAACCCTACTTATACCAGGATAAGAGAGGAAAGGCACCCTAGTTTCAGCTTTGATACTTCTTTACAATCCTTCCTCAGTAAAAAATTAATGTACCTTACTTATTCTTTAAATGCCACTGGAGCTAATGGAAATAAACAATGTCATACTCGAACATTGTAATCTATTATAACCTTTTTTCCTCCCTCAGGCTCCAATTTTCTCCTTCTAGCAAAAGAAAAATAGTTTGAGACTGGAATTAAAACAAAAAATTGTGACTAAGGAAGCAAGAAACTAACTGTTGAAATGACAAGTATTTGTCAGGGCATTAAGGGCATGTTCTTTTAAGTTACCTTGGGCCAGTCCCAGTAACATTTTATACAAGGAAAAACATAAATAAAAGAACTGGCAATTACATTCCCGTTACAAGTTCTGGCATTTTCATATAGACAAGCCACAGAGAACAGCTTCCTCCCTTTAGCTTCCTTCTTTTGTTACAAATGGCAACGCTTTTATTTTTTACCCTAGGTGGATATCAGAAAGATTGGACCAAGCCTTTCAACATGTATTAGTCACCAACCTTGTAAAATGATACAGCCTTTAGAAATTAAAACAGGCAGTCTGTAACATGAATTGGTTCACTCACTTGTTGCCTCTTTTCGATCTTCAGCTTCATGCGGACCTGGATGCACTTTAGGGTGTACCTGTACAAATCCCACGAAGCAACCTGCATTTGCCGCTTGTGAAACGCACCCATCAAGTTACCACAAAGGAAAATGATGGCATTCGCCAGCAGCTGCACAAGAGGAGGAACATTTACCTACTGCAGATACCAAGTCACTCATACTTCACCAATACACATACTTGTCCCTTAAAAACAAGGAATCCTGGGCCACCTGCCATCTTTCCCTTGCCCTGCCACACACTAAACCTCAGCATTTCAATGGGCCCAGATGTACCTGGCAAGCAGAAGCTAACAAACACTGTCACGGGCATTCCCATGCACACATACCACAGTATAATGAAGCAGAAGATTCTGCTATATCATTTAACGTTTATTTGCAGGCACCAGCATTTAATTTAAGGAGAAACCAGTCTGTAAACTCACACATCAGCGTGCTGTGTGAAGCCTGACACACACCTGCATCAAAAGAGCTGGAGTGCTCCTTTGAACACACCCTCTTAATAAGTGCTGGGAACTCTTAAAGCACCCAGTAGCATTCCCAGGCCCTGTTACTCCCCAGGGCAGCAATGGCCCTTTTGATCCACCCTGTAGGCAGCATCAGATGAAGTCAGGACCATCTGAACAGCACAGAGTGGGAAGCATGATGTGACACAGTTTGTCATATTTTGAGTAATTTACTTTAAAAAAAAAAAATTCTCCTTCTTCCACATAGGTCAGAAAACTGATGAAGAGAACTGCAGTTTTATGAAGGGCATGCAAAACGCATTGGGCTCCATTCATTTGGAACATCCAGGTGGGAGTTTGGCACTTAAACAGCATAGTCATGCCGATATCAAATGGTAATACATCTAGACCATTTAATTACCTAACAAAGTAGTATCTCCTTACCTGAAGTAGAATGGATTCCTTATTTTCCTGAGAAGTCAGGCTCACCACAATGCTTAGAACAATAATATGGGAGAGAGCAGAAAGAACGCCAATTACCATGGCACCTCTCATCCCAAAGGGCAGCATGGTATAAACTGTGAAGATTATGAATAGAAAGAACGGCACCTTTGGAAAGGGAGAGAGGGAGACAAAGACAAAAAAAAAAGCAAAAGAATCACACATGCACATTATTAGGTATCTGCCAAAAATCACTACAGGACAAGGAGGAAAGCAACAAGATTCTTGATCATTTTCAGGCTGAATAATTAAATGTTGATGTTTCAAAAGCACAATTTAAAACATAAGGCCAGTGGTAGACATAAAAGCTTTCAGGGAATTAGCAACTATAGATTACAGATAAGAGTTTAACATGACATATCACATTTAATTTTTTCTTTCCTTACCCTTCATACATAATTTGTCCATTACAGTTGAAGATGGACCTTGTACATCATATATCAGGAACAGTGTGTGTTGCAAGGTTAGCAACATTGAATAGAACCAGATTTCTCACCTTCTCCAAGTTATTATTCTAATTTGACCATCACCTGATCACATGTAGTTACCCCACATTTGAAAAAAAACCAGAAAATCCAACCAATACTTCCTCATGCTGACACAAGAGGATGAATAATCAATATTGCCACAAACTACATATTTAGCTGCACAGGTATTACAAAATGCACAGTGGTGTGCTAAACTGCTAGGGATCAGAAAGAAGGTCTATAAAACTCAAGTCTGTATTTATAGATTTATTATAGTGTTTAGCCCCGATCAGAGGAAAATATTGTGGGGCTCCTGGCACAGCTCCATCTCATCACTGAAACTCAACTCAGGCCATCCAGACATGAGCTTCCTTCAAGAAAGTCTTGACCCAGACTACACTGAAGTGTTTTGCCCAAATAGATTGCTTGGTTGGGATACCAATAAATAATAGAAACAATATGAAACAAAAAAGGTTCTATTCAACAAAGTTAATCTTTTCATGTTCATCTTCACTATTTTACCTGGATTAAAAAAAAAAAATACCCACACCTTTTTCTGCCATATGTACAACCTCTATCACACAATGTTCTGAATGCTGTGTAATAGCTTTGTAAGCATGGACAAGCAAGGGTCATGCCTGCATTTAAATAGTAGCTTTAATTAGTGATAAATTAACAACTTGAGATAAAATGCTGAAGTGAACCTATTCACTTCTTTCTAATCTGAGGTCTCCTTATATTTTAGGCTTGAAATAAACATTAATGAGTTATTAACACATGACAACACCACAAGACATCGGTGTGCAGCACTGAAAGTAGCAAAACCAAATCTTGCTTTGTTACATGTTTGTACTCAAGAACAAATTCTGCATTTTTCCTAAGGTTAAAGCTTCTTCCTGCAGTTAAAAAGTACTGAATAGCAACTGTAAATGCTGGATCCAGGCAATAATACAAATCAGATTTCGTTTGTTTAACTGCTAATTTGTATCTATCTTTATTTCAAATAAAGAGGGGAAAGGGAAGAGTCAGTAAAACAATATAAAAAGTAATTTTTATTTAATTAAAAGCTCTTCTGTTTACATTATGAGAACTTAGGAGGGGTTTCCTACAGATTATGATATTTTTGGCATCATGAAATTGCCAGTCTTCTGATCAGAGATACTAAGCAGTGAATTTTAGCCACACCCAGCTATGCCAGGATGTGTCATTAATTCTTATTGTTCACTTCACCTCTCCCACTGATTTGAAAACATGCTCCCTAGGGCACACCCAGCTCTAGAGTCCTTTACACATTTCTTGAACACCACTTTGACCCATAGAAATTAACAAAGCAATTACTATTAAAGAAAAATTCTCTCAAAGATTAATTCATAGTAATTAAGATTTTTATAAAATATTAAAGAAAAATACAATTTGATTACTAATTAGAGATGCAATTCCTACATAGATTTATGCAGTTACCTGATTTTCTCAGCTTGAACCATATTTCTACTGAAATAAAGAACATAAACTAAAATTGACTGTAATAAATAGCGAATTCAGGAAAGTGAACCTAAAATATCAAGAAAAAATTATGCAGTTATAACATTCAGAAAAAACAAAGTACAGACATTCATATATACTGACTACCAGTTCTACGCAAGTATGTGAACGAAGATAAACATACCTGCTCCGACAGCTGATAATCATTTCCTTTTTCAAAGAGAGATACATATCCCACGACTACGAAGCAAATCCAGATCATAACTCCAAACAGCGTTAGCCATCTCCGAAACAGGGATTCAATACATAAAAGTAAGTACAGGACTGCAAATATGACAAGAGCAGCACATACTGCAGTAATGAAGGCAAGATGATGATGTGCTTCCTGCAAAAGCAAACCAAAGTGTTATGTTTGGTCTAAATGTCCCTTTCAGAAAAAAAAAAAAAAAAAAAAAGAAAATGCATCTAAACTATCCTGAAAACAGCTTATATAGGAACTGCAGTTAACATATTTTACTGCCAAGTAGTCAAGTTATGGCAGCATTGACACTTTCTGATATTTACATGTACAGTGATAACATAATAAACACTATTATAGATACGCAGCCTACCCAAGTTCCACCATTATTTCCCAACTTACTGGGTTTCATTTTGTTTTTTAAGCTAAATTCTAACCATATTGTGCAATGCAGATGTAGCCAAAGAAATCCATTTAAGGAATTCAAGCTTTGCTAAAAAGGAGTGTAACAGCTCTTTTCCTAAGTTTTACAGGAGAGGACTTTGACCATACAAATCATGTTGATATTCCCCTCCTTTTTTAAGGAATAAAACCTAAAAGGAATAATGCAAATGGTAAGGTTAGATTTCTTGCTAAAGAGAGGCTTAAATGCACTCTATCATGAAGCACAGTATTTGGAAAGCAGCGTTAGAAGGCAATGAAGGATTGTAACAGCTTCCTTATTACCTTTATACAATATTATCTTTAAATCAACTCCCCTTTTTACCAGCTGTCATCTGGACTGGCTTGTAGAACACTTCCTCTCTTTACAGAAAATTGTATTACACAATACTACAAAAAATTCTTTAAGTTGCATCTTTCCTACGCCTATAGGACCCCTGTTCTTTACTAACTACTGATTCTAACTGAGCACTGGGAGATTCCTGTTGTGGTTTTATTTTTAAAAATAAATAATAGGGATTAATATCTACAGATCCTTTAAAAAATTAACCTTCAGAATCCATAACCAATGAATCACTGTACTATTTTATATTTCTTAGATTAACTGTAAAAGTAAACTATGAGAAATGCAGGACATTTTAACTTACATTCTTGACCCTTCCTTTGCACCTTTATTACTTATTTACTATCATAGCTACCATTTGGCATAGATTATGATTTGTTCATAACGTATAAGGAAGAAAGAACAGTCCTTATAGCAAGTGTATGACCACACACTCTTCCCTGTCCCTCAAATACACAATTACTTTATTTTTTTCAACTTTGATACTAGGTGGCTCAAAAAAATTATTTATCCAGAAATGTTTTGTGTGCAAATCCTCATCACCTTTGAAAACATCAAACACAAAGAAAAACATATACTCACCTGAGTGACAAAAAAGATTATAATTAGAGCAGTCCAGAAGATGATTGCAATGAAGAGCAGCAACAGCAGGAGCGGATGCTGCTGGCTTGTATAGCAGTACTTTTCATAGAGCGGGTCTGATATCCTGCAGTCATCATTTTCGTTGAAGAAGTATTTACCTTTAGCTGGCATTTTCTCCCAGGCTGGTTGCTATTTCTCTCAGTTCCCAGTGCACACAAGACGACACAGCTGAAGCTACTGCTTCAAAGAGAACTTCTGTCTTTTTGCTGCTGCCTCTGCAAACCTCAGGCACACCGAGTAACCCACGTTCCCTGATTTTACTTCTCATGAGCATTAACTTCAGATTTCCAACACAACCAAAAGCAAGAGATTTTAGCCTCCCCAAAAACACGGGCAATTGCTCATCAGCTCAATACATGAATCTCTAGATCAATTTGTATTTGTACAGGCTGGAGTTTTTGGCATGGGTTTTTTTTAATTATTATCTTGCAAGTCTCCAATTCCTTTCCACTCACTTCCTGGGATGAACCCTGTAGAGAGACAGTATTATTAAATTAATGCACTCAGTTAAGCATACACAGTGTTCCCCAAGGGGGGGGAAGGAAAAAACTAAGTAAATTCCTTAAACTTCCTATCTGCATGCTCCAACTAGCAAGCAAAAGCAGTTTCTTGCTGGTGGGATGGAAGCTCAACAGCTCTGTGCCTGGGCAATGCTGCCCAGCAGCCGCAGAGGCAGCACTCACCAAGGGCTGCTCTGCACACACCACTGCACCTTTCTCTAGCAACTGAAACATTTTCATATGAAAAATATACTAAATTTATTTGGTTTCCTTTTGAGAAAATTATATACTATTCAGTTACATGACATGCTCATGGAAACTAACAACTCTTTTGAAGTGACCTGCACGTGTATGTGTGTGTATATAATCTTTCACCACAATACACACTGTATTATTTTTCAAACATGCATCTTAATGTTCAAGAAACCAATTTTTTGTTCCTTTCACACTTTAAAAGGCATAGAAAATTGGAAAAGAATACAGCTGTCCAAGCCAAATTCTTTTTTTTAGAGACACTTAACATCTAGTTCTATATATTTCATTCAACTCTAATTAATAGTGTTTCCAGGGCAATAGGTGTGTTCTGTTAACAATGAACATTAAGGGATGAACTGTATTGTAAACTACTAATGACCAATGTTTTTCAAATAGATTCACGAATGTAGCTGACTCAATGCCAAGAGACATAAAACAAAAAAAATGCAGGGGGATGGGATGGAGAGAAGCATGAAAAACAGGGTTTGAGAAGAAGTCTTATTAAAACTTGATAACAGGACAACAGCTTCTTTGCCACTTGACTGCCGTCACCATGGTGCCCAAGGCCATTGCTCTGGGGAGAAAGAGCCCACTAAAAGACTTGTAGAAAAGCAAACATCTCAAAAGGCAAAATGCTTAACCACACACATATTTAGACCACATTCACATGACAACTAGAAATGGTGCTCAGGAAAAAGTTTCAGAAACCATACCAAGTGATTTAGCCTTTGTAAATAGGACCGAATACTAGCATCCTACCCAGCTATTAATGGCCAAGCAAGCAAAAGCAATATATCAACACTGAGACTGGAACCACCCCCCCACCCTCCAAAAAAATAAAAATTAAAAATCAATAAACCTGGATTAATCACAATAAGAGAAAAGACCATACTGCATCACTTTTATTCAGAGGCAGCGAGAATAAATTCATATATGCCTTAAAAACTGAAATAAAATTTAAGACATCTTTCAATACATCTTTCTCATGCACAGTTAACCTTGTAGCTCTGCTCATTATTACTGAGCTTTTCTTCATACCAAAAGGCCTTCCATTTTTCACCTGAAAAAATTCTTCCTGTACTCATACTGTCTGTATGCACATAACAGTGCTCTTGCAAAAGTTTGTGGATACATCTTAGAAATCACTGACACAAAATAAAGGAGATGCCAAGAAGAAATTGAAACATTTCTAATCCACGTTCCGAGTCGTACAGGTGACTGCAGAATTACTGTACATGTGTAGGCCAGATTTTTTGGAAGAGGAAACAATCAGAAGGTCTGCACAGGGGCAAATATTTTAATCTGGATTGGTTTTTCAGTAACAAAGGCAACAGTGGGAAGGTTACGACTGTGACACACCAGAGATGCAGACAACTCCTGAATAGCCTAAAGAATCCCTTTACCATGAGGAACCCACTGCCTGATGTGATTCACGATACAGGAGATGACAGACTCAATGTATATATTCAGAATAACACCAGTTAAAAAGTTACTTAATCTACTTGATGCTTAATATTCTTAATATACAAGATGCTGAGAGTAATTTTTATGACAATAGGTGTTTTGTGAGGTAGCTTTATTTTTCCAGTTAGAAGAACAAAATTCATTTTCTAAAAATAACTTCTAATTGCTAAGCAGTAATATATTCACAATTATACGAGACAAATAAACCTGGTTTAGGCTACTTCAAACTGAAATCCAAGAAAAGTTACTTCTCCACTTGCTTTCTGTAATTTCTTATTTTGACTATATCAATGAAAAAAACCCAATACCAGGGACAATCTCTATTCTACAGAACTATAATATGTCCCGTGGTTCAATTATTTAGTGTTCAAATGATGAATAAGCAGCCAGAAGTCAGCTTGGAAGTATCACTGAATATTATACAAGAGCTTTACAGGACACAGAGTTGAAGAGATGTGTCCCTTCAATGGTTTAATCAAATTTATTATAAGAAGAGATTGCTACCTTATCGATGTCTTTACTCCTCCACTGATCTTCACCAATATACATCACAAGTAATCGTGAACAACTCCTGGTTCATAGCATTTTCTTCTCAAAATTAGGTAAAAAAAACCTGAAAGAGTACTTTATTGGTTTACCAAGAATCACTGCATAAATGCTACTTTAAAAAGAACAGTTCAACTCTAAACTAGTTTCGATTTGCACACCACATCCCACTGCCACTAGCAGTGCCACAGAACAACTGGTGCCCACATCACTACAAGTTAAATATTTTTTTTAATTGCAAATTACTTGCAACACACAAAATGAGCTATTCGAGAATCATGCAATTATGCTGAATAAACACATTTTCACATGGGGCTTTGGGCAGCCTGGTGTAGTGAAGGTGTCCTGGCCCATGGCAGGGGGGTGGAACTAAATGATCTTTGAGGTCCCTTCCAACCCAAAACATTCTATGGTTCTATGATACATGTGACAAACCTGCCAACCATCATCTTACAATTGAAAACAGAAATATGCACAAACACACGTATATTATTTTAGGAATTGAATATCAGCTCCAAACCCACCTACAAATAGCTTTTTACACACACACCCCTTTTTTTTTTTTAAACATTACTGCCATTATCTCTTTCCATTAACATACAATATAATCTTTTGCTCAAGAAACTTCAATAGGCTTAGCAGAAAGTCACCTTTTTTTGTGCCCTTCCCCCTTCTCTTTTTTCCAAGATTATTTCATGATTCCCAGACTCCCTGTCACATCCTACAGGTAGATTTTTCTGACTTTAGCTGGTTTAAAATTGAACTTACCACTAAAAAAGTCAATATTGCACTACACTAAGTTTTCAGTGACCTACTTAAAATTCACATCTTTGAACACAGGAGAAGTCCGAATGCCTTTTCATTGCATAATTTCAATCTAATTATATTATTGAACTATATCAAAAGTTTAATGCTTTTACAGTTATTTATAGTAATAAATATAATATTATATGTAATAAATATTATATAAACCCCACAATATTAAGCTACATAAAGTTCAGGGAAAAAACTCCCTGAAACACAGAATATTTTAAAACTATGGAGAAAAATAGACTTTTCAACTGAGATAGAAATAGGGATGAAGAGTGTGTATAAGCCTCAATACTTTCTACCAGAATACTCCTGACTTTTACAGAAATTAAAATCCCTGATATTTTCAGATTACTCTATATTTTTTTAAAGGAAAAAACATTATTACACTAGGCAATACTCAGTCTAAATTGAAATCATCAATAAGAAAAAAATCACTTTAAGAAAGATATGTTTAAACTGTCAAGAGTTTTTCAGACATTATCATTTAAAATGCAGAATTAATGGCAAATAAAAGCTCACAGACTGACAAACCTCTCAAACTCAATATAATTACTTGATTACACCTAGTATGAAATCTCTCTCAATATATTAAATATGCCTCAACTCCTCTCTCTCTCTCTCAAGTGATCAAGTAGCACAGACTACCGATGTGACAGAGCCACAGTACAAGGACATAACTTCACCTTTCTAACTACTGGCTGGATATGCCAACAGATCTTCTTCATGAAAAAAAAAATTTAAAAAAATCACAGTGAACAGGAGTGTATAGGGCATCACAGATTACACTCACTTTTTCCCTGTCTCACCTAGTTATTTACGGGGAGTGTTACAGTTCAACACAGAAAAGCATCTTTCCCACCTCTAGGGTAAACACTGTATTTGCACAGAACAGGCACAATCACAATATGGAAAGGGATAAGGGCTGCACTAGGGTGGGAAGAACATAAAATCTGTCCTGAGCAAGATAAGAAATTACTTGCTGTTTAGGTTCAGTGCAACCAAAACGAGTAAAACAGAGAAAAAGGCTCAAAGATAACCCCTACCCCCCTCCTATCTACAATACTTCCATGCTACTGAAGTGACTAGAAACATGGGCAGCTGAAACTGTACTAATGCACTGATGTCAACAACTTTGGTTTCTTCCAATTTTTTTTCCCCCAGTATCTACTTTTTCATATGAGCTAACATTGCCATGTACACTGAAAATGTGTCATTGAATAGTAGGCAATGGACCTTGAAAGCTGCTCAAAGCACACATCAGCACTGCATTCCTATTGTACTCAGTGCAAAGTTCTATTACAGAACAAAGCATTTCTTGTTTGGTTCAACATAACTAAAATGCAAGATTAAACCATAATCTAAGACCAACATCACTTGCATCTGCTGCAAAAGGCCAAAATGGTTGTTTCTACCTGAATTTCTCCTTACTCAACAGTAGCATCTGTATTGTTCTTGAGATTTATATTCCTCCTGAAGCAATCAGACCCAGTGGCAATCTCACTTTGGAAATAAACCTTAGCCAAAGGCAAAGAGATAAACAACAGAAAGAAAATGATTGGTCATCAATACCTGGAGCAATCTATTGCTGGGTGATGTTACGGGACAAACATTTTTGTTAAGGTATAAAATGCCCTTTAAGCTTAAGAAAGCAAAGCCTTCACATGGTTTATGAAACAAGGGAGAAGGAGGCAAATTAAAATCTATCCCCCCTTTACTCCATGATTAGTACTTCAAGAGTAAGTCCTACCAAGTACATGTTTTTAAAATCTTATTTCTATAAACTATTTATTACAGGGAAATGTTAATGTTCCTCAAACATCTCTGTATGTCAATCATGCAACATTTGTTACACCACCACATCCGTACTTCACAGCCAAAAAAACCGAAACTGACACTTGCAATAAGGAAGTTCCCTCCCTTGGAGGTTAAGTATCAAAGCCACCGCTAAAGATGTATACCTACAATTCTAATTGAAACACTTTTTCTACAGCCATACCCTACCTCAGGACACAAAAGCAATCAAACACACAATTCTTTTTAAAAAGTTAAAAAACTTTTATAAAGTTTTGAAAATATAACATTAGGTTATTAACAGATCCTTTGTAGAATCATTCTGGAATAAAACATTGATAATGGGATGTAAACCTCCGACACCTCGTGTTTTCAGTCCCATTTGATAGCAACACACACTTCAAAACCGTTAGGAGCTGTATAGATACTTTTCCCTGATTCAGATGACATGCCATGTGAGCCACGCATTCATGAGTGCCTGGGTAAATTCTATTGGGTCACATGCAGAAGCAATGAGAGCTTTCCATAGACAACCAACCTGCCTCATGGGATAATTTTTTTTCCCACTCTAGGTTTTGATTGTTTACTAAGATAATGGAAAATCTGAACACAGTCCTAATCACTATCATTCTTCTTGTTTCATCTTATCAATTTCAAAGCTTTGCTTGACAACCAGCCCTACTGTTCCCAACTCCAACAGGCTACTAGAGACCTGCACCATGTAAAGGACTGACTCAGTCATGGGTATCTCACCTGGCAACAGCCAAAGCGAAGCAGGCACTTTCATATTAAATTTTCCTTTAGCAGCTTTATCTTTTGGATTTGTCAAAAACCTGATATACTACAGTAAGTGACAGTAAAGCTTCAAGACATGACAACAGTCATTCTTCTAAAACCCTGTGCAGTTACTGCCTCAGAGCAACGCTAAGTCCACAGAAGAACTTTCTGGAATAGGAAAGTAAGCAGCCACTACCCTAGTGAAGGTTATCACTGATTAGTATCTAAGCAATCTCCAGGGCTGTGTGCAGCCATTGAGAAAGCACTTTTTGGCCGGACTGTAATGCTGAACTGCACATAACACATTGCTCTGGGGTTTTATGGTCCTAAATCTTACTGAGACAACCAATTAAAAAACCCTACATGCTTGTTGTTTGCTTACCATTACAGGCCACAGGATTCATCAGCAAAAGGCATTATTTCTCCACTCCACTACAGTCTATTCAATCATTTTGAAGTTCCTGAAGTACAGCGAGCGCAACCCACTCAGGTGTGATCCTTGACATTAAATCTCTTGATGTTTCAGGCACACCAACCTGCAACAAGACAGGGAATCTTTACTCCAAGGACCAGTGTAAGTATTAATGATGCTTCTGTTTCTTCCCCTCGTAGTTCAAAGAAGAAAAAAACCTACTCAATCTCCATCTCCACATTATGAACATTTTACCCAGACAATCAATAGAAGAAAAAGTACTTAACCATACTGCTGCAAGCTGCAGCATGAAGGTAACTTGACTGAAATACTTAATGATACACAGAAATGTCTGAGAAGACAGCTGAAGACTGATGAGAGGTATCATCTGTACACTAACTGATCCCAGTGGTTTCCAAGCAAGGCCTGCGCGATAGCAAACTATATTCTGCTAAAAATTGGAGAAGAGTATTTTACTAACTTTTACAGCATTTTTGATAATGAAAACCCTAAAATCTTCAGTAAGGTTTATTACACACAAGATCAAATATCAGCAACTAAAAAAAAAACATCTCAAGAAGAAAAACCGTAATAAAATAACGTGTAACTCAAAACAGCATAAAATATTGTTTGGGACTTTGGATCACAGATTGGTGAATATGAAAATATGGCAGGAAAAGGAGCTAAAAAAAATGTTGCCCCCTTGGACCTTGCAGCTTCACATAAAGGGTTATCTACCATGGGTGTGGAAATGAAAAGATTGTGCCCACTAGATTTGCTTGTTTTGGAGCACAAGGGCAGAAAGGCACATTGTCATGAACAGAAAACTTTATCTCCAGGTAGAGAGATGATCAGGAGATATGGTCAGGTTATCACCCTTGAACTTAGTGCACCAGCTATCTAGTAGGGGAATTCACATAATGCGTAACAACTCTTGGCTTTGTCTTCCTCTCTTCCTACTTTATTGTCTTCACATGCATTAGGGGAACAACTGTTTAGATGTGACAAGATGCCAAAGAAGTTTAATACCTCAGCAAAGTACCAGGCACCAGTAGCAGCCATGGTTGCTCCCTATTCATTGTTGGACTCCTGCACACCCTCACCAGGACAGGAACCAAGAAGGGGAGTAAATGGCTATACAACAGTGAAATGACCCAAATGAAAAGAGGCGCAGAGCACGAAATTGAAATTAAGGTGTCAGTGGGAAACCTAATACAAGTTAAATAGCTGTGCTGGGAAGGGAATATATCAACACCTACTTTGTTGTTGACCCCAAAGCTCTGTCACTAGAGACCCACTTTGGAAACTGAAAGGCAAGCTAAACTGTCAAACAATCTGGTGCAAAATCAGAGTAGATGCAAAACACTTTATTACAGAAAAGAGTTAAAATAAACCTATAGTAGTTTTCCGTTAAAATTTTGCTAGGATATACAAACTCCTTCAATCATTATAGGCACTCCATTCTGTCTCAGTGGATTAAATACCCAGTTCATACCTAAGCCCTGGGACAGTTGAGACCATTGCCCATAACCTTTTGGCCAGGAATTAGCTCCACTAGTCAACCCCAACAGGCATCAATATTTATAAAAATTAGGTGGAAACTGGAGATGTTGCTTAAGAAAAAGTCTTCCAGCAGCCTCGAAGACCGATGAGAGGAAGGAAAACACACTAAGAACCCTTCAAAGTTTATCTGAAAAGCCAGATACGAATCTGCTGTGTCTGTATATGTGTAAAAGCTGATAAAATTAAGACAACTTTGTTTATCCTCTGTTACATGTTCAGTCTGGAATGCCCAAATAAGGTTATTCTTTACATTCATCTTATTATGCATCCCGTATTAAGAAATGAGTCCCTGGTAATCAGCCGAGGAGATGCCTCACGTGCCTCTGAAACAGACCAGTGCTGTCTGGAGAGCAATGCTGGACAGCAGCTTACTGGTACAGAGTTCAGATAATGAGGACAGCTAAACAGTTAAGGTGTCCCAGAAATTTCATAATGTCTTTTAGAAAAGTATACTAAAGCAATTTTTTTAAAAATCACCCCAGAAACAACACTCTTCAGAGATTATAGAAGAGGTGCTGAGAATCTGCAACATTTATGAAGGTGCTCAATTGCAGCAATGCATACTTGCAACGCACCTAGTTAACTTTCAGAAGATTAATTTAAGGACTACACCAAATTCACAAAGATTCACCGATTTAAAAAAATTATTTTTTTGTTTTAAAGATGTGCCTGAAAGCACAACTTTTACCAGAGACCCTGATATACAAGATTCACTTTAGCTGCAGAAGGATGAAGCTGCTGCTCCCCTACAGGTTTTCTCAAGATCAGGTCCAGATGACAGGGTATCTCCCATCATACACAGACATTATAAACAAAGATAACATGTGAGAGAAATATTTTACATCAAAATATAAAGGGGAGGGGAAAAAACCAAAAAAAGATTCTCTCTGCATTTGTAACAGAAGCTCCTCAGAGGCACAGAGACCAGCCTGCTGATAAGCAGCAAGTTTCCGGAAGGAAAGTGATCCGCAGACTAGGTTCTTTGAGCCATTTCTGATCTGCAAGACAGACAAACCTCTTTGCATTCACGCTAACCACGGGCACACATTTCCCTAGCAACAACTTGCAAGCCATTTTCATTCTGACTGCAGAACATGTAACCAGTTATATTATGAGAACTGCACTTGCTGCTGTTAACAGCAGTTGCTTTTCACACCTACAAAGTTGTTATTTGCATAGTATTGAGCCAGTGGATCAATGCTGCACCTGCACCACATATCTACTTTACTCTGTGTGTTTGGTTTTTTTAAGGTATCTTATCTTTATCAAGCTAAAACAAAAGGTAAAAAACACAAAAACCCTACAACACTAAAAATAAAGTTTCCCTTTGCTCCTTAGAAACAGCTCTGTCTGTCACTTTTTTTTTTTTTTCCAAGATTTCTCCTTTGCTTTGGAGTATTACAGCACAAAGAAGAAAAGCATATGACAATAGTTCTTGGTTCATTTTAGAGGAACTTCATTAGCTTCAAGAAGTAAGAAATTTCTCGTGATGGAAACTTCAGAAGAGAAGGATGGATTCTTTTTGTATTACGAAATCCCAGATTTATCATACTTCACCAAATGTAACACTTGTTTAGAGTAAAGACTTCCAAAATTATTTGATTCTTGCCAGTTTTTTTCAAGACATCTGTTCACTGATCATTTACCAGCATATTAAACAGACTGTGGAAATCCAGATTTCACTGTGGTTATAGAAATTATACAGAAGTTAACAAACCATCTGTTTCGTTTGACTCTTTCTTTTTCAAAAAAGCAGCCCCTGTTGACTTTTTCCTTTTGATCCATTTGAGATATACTTTGTGTTCTGACCGGTAGCTTCAATTTTTAAACATCAGTAGAAATTATTAATGATAACAGTACTGCTATTTTCAAAAGCGTTTACACTACCCTTTGCTCAAGACTTTCTGACTGGTTCAGCAGACACCTCCTCAAACCTCTGTAAAGAAACATTGCAGTGCACTGAGGTTTTCTGGTCATCTGCTTAGTTTATTTATTAACTTAAAAGTATAAAGTTTCCATGAGTCTCAAGGGTTTACCCTGATAGTAGTCATAACAGCAACGCCAACACTGCTGGAGTCCTAATTTGAATGCTCATCCTGAATACCCACAACAGTAGAAATACCTTAGTACAAATTAGTCACATTTAGACTGAGAAGTGAAATATTTTACAGGAAATCTCTTGTATCATGTTTGAATGACTTCACTAATAAATACTCTGAACTGAAATACTGACATTCATTTCAGATATTTTTTGGGCAAAATATAGTGGCATAATACAAACCTGGCTGAGGTTTGGAAGAATTTTATATCAAATCTGTAAACCTCATATTTCATTACAATAATTTTAACTGAACAGAAGTATTTCAGAACAAGTGTGACTTGTATTATTAAAATACCATGCTATACTTAAACTATATCTTTACAGGAGATCATTCAGACACTTTTATAACACTGCTAAAGTTATTTCCCCATCAGCTACATATAGTCCATATTTAAGGACCCTCAGTATGTTTCAGAAATTTAAAAATTATATTTCATATTGTCTTTCTGTTTAGAAGTAATTCTTTATCAGTCTAACTAAAACTACTACAAATACTAAGATGATGCTTTTTTCTACTTCACTGCCAGGCTAACACAGAAGTCTTCTAAAAATAATTCCTTGTTATCCTAAATCACAGAATAAGGAAATATCAATTGAAATGAAGCTTACCTTAAAGTTTGCTTTATTCAGAAACATCCAAGACAGGTTAGTGTAAAAGCAACATAAACGTTCAAGAACGGAAAGGAAAGTCAGAACAAAGCAAACAGCTTTAGATAAAAATGACTACTTCCTCTTCTATACCACCTTTAAAATTACATTGATGACCACAGGAAGAGTCAAGAGCATATCAGTTTCTCCCATAAAAGGGAAGCCAGAGCCCTAAAATCTGACTAGCTGGTACTTTCCTCAAAGATAATTCAGGATTCAAAGACTTCACATTCTACACAAACACAGTTACACACATGGAAAGTGCACAACCAAACCCCACACTATGATGCGCCTCAGGAGCAGATCTGGGAAGAGAATCCAGGCTTGATAGGTCACTGGCCAAATCTCATCTGACAGATGATGAAGCTTCTGTGGAAGCACAAATCACTCATTTGTTAGTATCACAGCCATTTCCCACTTTCCAAAATTCTGATTACTTTTAACTTTCACTGAAGTTGCTCAGCACAGTTCAAGAGCAGGCCTAAAATAAAAATATCACCAAAACCCCAAGAACATTACTCCAAAAACCACATCCTCTGGTTAAAGCACAATAAATTCCAGAAGTATTTTTCTCTCCTGTAATCCAGTCTTTCTATCCTGTGAACATATAAATTTTAAAAAAATCTTACGAAGCCCTCAGCCCCTGCATGCAAAGGATGGCCACTGCGGTTAAAGCAAAGAACGCAAAACCCATTTTCTAAGCTTTGTCTCTCCAACAGATTTCCTGCTGGATGGTTCTGACTGTGTGATACCCCTTTCTGTCTCCCAAAGGAATCCACCCACAAAAGGTGCCAGGAAAATAAATGGTCACGTTCTAGGAATACAGTAGTCACAAGCTTATAAAACACAAATAATTTTGGACTATAGCAATGCATTACAGTAAACATCTTTGTTGGCACTTAAATCTTTTGTTGGACTTTAATCTCATACTTCCAGAAACTGATATAATCCCTGGAGGACAATATCTGTTCAGCTGTGGCAGGAAGCACAATGCTGAGTTTTAAATATCACATACAATAATAATTATGTTATTGCATAATATAATTATATTTTTAAAATAAATATATAATTAAATAAGAATGCACGATGTTAAGGAAAGCAGAATGTCAGTCCTTCAACTCCCACTGACAGAGACGGCGGTTACAAAAACAATACAGCAAATCAGTGCTGTAAATTCAGTTATGGAAAGGGAGAATCTTTCATTTAATGCCAGTTTTTTCAGTAGCAAATGAAATCAGTGTCTCTGAGAAATGGCAAGAGAGAACAATGGATGAAATCATTAAGTTCCTTTCATTCCTTCCAGACGTTTGTAACATGACCACTACTTTTTTACGTAGGGTGCAAGCTGACACATGTATCATTATCATCACTTCCTTATTTCTAAATAACGAGTCACTGCTCAAGCAAACCAACCCTAATATAACGGGGGATGGGCCTACGAGTGAAGCAAAAGGTATCACTACCAGGGATGCATTCAAATACAAATACCTACTACAGCAAATACATATTTATTCATAAATCACCACCCTTCCTTCCCCACACACAGAGTTTAAATCAGGTAATGAACAGAAAACTAGAGAGGAATCTTTTGCTGCTCATTTTATATAACTAAACCCACAGGTCTTCACCAGGGCTCTGCAACAAGGGCTTCTACAGTAGTATCTGCTCAAGTTTCTCCATTCTTTCATTACATGCATGTCACAGTTCCTAGGCCCACACGCAGTCAGATCAGCTCAAAAAGAGTAATTTTTATCTCCTAGTTTTTGTTTCTTTTTGCCTAGAAGGCGAAACCAGGTGAGTGATCATGGGCAGTGCAGCTTCATGGGCAGCTGCAGAGCAGAAGCAGAACAAAGAGGTGAGGGGCAGGAGGGCAGGAAGGATCTCCTTCACCTGAAAATACTGCTACAGCCATCATGGGAAGGAAACGTGCTCTCAGAAGGGCCCCGAGATGATGGACAGGCCACAGAGATGCTAGACAAGAGCCAGCAACAAAAAAGATCAACTTCTTAGATGAACACACTCAATGCCTTCGCTGAAGTTGTCAGAGTGGTCTGTAATTCTTTATTTTAACCCCTGACAACAGTCATTAGCAGTTAGTTATAGCCAGTCCATAATCTTCAGGAAACATTCAAGAATTTAAAGAACAGGGACTGCTAAATATATGCAAGCAGGGAAGACTCACCCCAGGCAGACTGGCTCATCCCAGGCTCTGAAAACTGGAGCTGTGAATAAGGAGATCCAAGATGCTTTCCCAGACTAGGGAGGAGAGTCATAATTGCATCATTTCTCTAGATGAGCAGTGTCAACGATTTTGGCTCTGAGTCAGTACTGAGCCAGTCAATGCCCTGCAGCCGTCCCTGGGGCACTGTGCTATTAGAAGTGATGACTTTCACAACAGGCTGCTGGGCAGGATCCCAGCCGACTTACACTTATTAAAAAAAGAGAACTGCTACTTTATTTTTCGGTAAGAGCAAGAACGTACTGCCAGTAGTTTGGGCAACTTCCAGCAGCCAAATTACTGTTAATGTCCAGAACGCTTTCCACTTCTGTCTAGGGGCCTCCAAAATGAGTAAATAAACCCTCATGTGCTCTTACTTCTACCAACATTTTGCAGAAAGCAAGTGCCAGAAAAAACTCCTACTTGCTAGAATCGCCCTACAAACACTGTTCACATCTTCTGAGTGCCAAGTTTATGCTTCCACCAATAAATAACACTTCAAGTTTGCTGTCTAAAAAACCCAGTACTTTCATGCGGGGAAAAATAAAGTTCTTTTTAAATTTACAACTGTTGCATGGAAACATGTACACCAAAAGTATCTCTATTCAAATGCAAGAAAGGGGGGGAGGATTAAACAAAAGAGTTTCAAGATAAAAGAACTATTTAAGCGCTTAGCTCACCACTTTTGTCAAAAAGGAGTGAGGCACACAAACTGAAAAAACCTTTGATACTTTTGTGACCATTTTGCAGTTTATAATACATATTTTATATATCTCACACACCTTCCTTCAGCAAAGCTCAGAACCAACTATTTTTGATTTGATTACCACTCTAGGAACATGCAAGCTCCCAACATGAAAAAAACATTAATATTTATACATAGTGTTTCTGAACATACTCCCCAAATACTTGCAAATCTAAACCCCACTTTTATCCTAACACTTCCCTCAAATTAAAACCAATGGATATGGCTAAGTCATGTAACCGACTCACAAACTTTCACTATGAAATACCATGATGCTTGCAAGAGAAAGTATCTCAAAGGCAACAATTTAACAATCAAGCAGGAACCACTCAGATACAATATGACAAATCCCGTATTCACATCAATCACCAAGTCAGCCCATTTCATCCAGGAGCTAACAGCTAAGTGTTTCAGGGCAAGGAAAAACACAAGCCATATGCAACCTTTCAATGACCTAACCCATGCAGAAACAGGCACATCTACATTTTTAGCTACTCTGTGTATTACGCACAGACATAAAAATGCTGTAACATTTATTTAAATCATAAAACACTGGTTTACACCCAGACTTATAAGACATTATCACCATATTAAGCCTAGGCATGCAGACAAGTCAGAAATGAGGAAGGGAAAGGACAAAATGTAACTGAAAATGTCTGGTAGGAACTTTTGTTTAAAAATTCTAATCAACTCCTTAAAATGACTGTAAGCAGTTACTGTTTGATGATATATGTATTCAGGCACATATATGGTAGACTACACCAATAATTTCATCACCATCTTTGTTAAGTATACATGTAAGTATATACAAGCATAAAAACCAGATGAGAAAGTAAGCAGTCAAAATTAAAGTTTCAAAACATTATAGCTACTCTACAGTGTCTTTACAAAAAGACACAACAGCTTGAATATGTTCAGTGACAAGCGCAGAAAAAGCCTTTTACACAAACTGTCAGCTTTAGATGGAGTTTTTTAAAAAAAAAAAGGTGCGTGGGGGAGACAGCAAATTTGCAAGAAAGGTACTACCAGTTCAAGTGATGTGTCAAAAATAAAAAGCATCCCACCAGGAAACAAGTTGTACACTGTCAGTAGCAGGTATCAAGCACAAATTAAGAAAGTAGTAAGAAAGTTTTATATTTAGACAATGAACATAGAAACTTACATTCAGTGAACTCTCTACCCAAAACACTGATCTCCGAAATACCTAATTCTTAGACAGTATGACACACAAAAGAGGTAAAATAAAGTAGAATCAAAGCTGCAAATCAAGCATCACAAGTACAACAGAACTATGAGTAAGTACTACAAACACTACATGTCTGCTTTATCAATGTCAGAGCTGGAAACAAATCTCTCCTGTGAGCATAAAGCAAGAACTCAAGTCACCCACAAGAAACTAATATTGAGATCAACAGAAAATTATATTCATGACAGCAAATATAATAATTAATACATCTATTCTTTTAAGTGTTGTTTGATGATAAATTTCTCCTGAAGTTTCCTCCCTTGGCTGAGATGAAGCCTAGAAGCTAGCACAAAAATGTGTTTAGAAACTGACTGTTAAAACAAAATGCAGTTTGTAAGAGTCATAGCTGTGAGAAAAAATTCTGAATTAAGTACCCCTACCTGTGTGTGTAATGTTCTCCCTGCAGTGTATACTGTGAGCGCAGATTGCAGTACTGGGGTGGAGCCCCTCCCACTCCCGAGGAGCTCTGACCCCACCATGCATGGTCTCCCCAGAGCCAATACAGACCAAACCACAGGGCTGATCCTTCCCCCTTGCAGACAGGGAGCAGCCCTTTGCTTGATGACCAGTACCTCCTACAAGCACTTCAGTGGCTGTCCCTGTTTGCCCTTCTTTTATGACCCTACAGAAACTATCAACAGGAGGTCAGTCTGAGGAATAGAGATGATTCAGTGAGCCATACATCAAGGAAATCAGCCTGCACAGTAAATCCAGGTCAAGAAATCCCAAACCAGAAAAAGTATATCCTCATTATGGCAGAAGTCAAACAAAAGAAAACCCAGGAAACTCATCAATAAAAGTAGATGTGTGTGTCAGTACTCCAACTTTGAGAAGGCTGTACCGCTAGCTCTTGGTCAGAAATTAGTCGCTTGCACAAAGAAGCTACACTAAAGTACAAAACTAAGGTAATAGCATCAATACAAAACCATATGGCATATTCCATGAGCATAACAAATAGCATTAGCTATATATTCCTTCATTTACCATGCTTGAAATTAATCCATCATTACAGAGAAATATATTTTAAAACATAAGTCACAGGCCCAAGGAAAATGCTTAAAAGTTTGCTGACTTCCCTATTAAGACAGGAAGGAAGTTATAAGAATGATTTAGCCCACTGGCTCACAAGGTTAGTGCTTTATCCGAATGTTAATGAGCACAGGCATTTTTAGCAGACACTGTATCACAAAAACGTGTTTTAAATAAGACTTTTAGCACTTGGCCGCAGAGAAAAAAAACCTTAGGCCAAAAATAGATCGAAACTCATAAGCTATGTGAGAGATGAGCCTTACAGTTTTGAAGTACTTTTTTTTTTTTCTTCAACAACTCATAACCAAAACCTCCGTTTGGCAATATTGCAGGGAGGGTGGCTCACCCCAAGTTACTCTCTTGCAAAAAAAAAAAAAAAGCTTGGTGGTTTGGTTTTGGGTTTTTTCAAACAGAGAAAGGGCAGGTGGGTAAGAATCACTGTTGCCTACCTTTCTACCCTGTTAGCTGTGTATCAACAAAGAAAAGAATTAAGAATAATTAATAGTTTATGGGAATATAGGCAAATATCGCAAGCAGCTTAGAACTACATAAAACTACACCTTGGGATCATTCTAACACAGGTATTATTTCCGATCAAAATTCATACCACACAGTTTCTGTTCTACAGACAGACTGTCCAAATTATCACATTATCCAATTTTTTTTTTAAAGACTATTACAGCAAAGAAAACCAAACTACCTAGTTACACAAATAAATGATTAGTAGATTGACTAAAATGTGAGGATTAATAGCATGCAAAATATCCCACAATAACTGTCAATGTACAAACACCTAGCCTCCTCTAAAGGAAAGTAGAATAACCTATCTCACATTTACCTTGTGTAGGATAGCATTATACACAGGTAATAATTAAGGCGTTTTAGCTTGCTTCCTGGCAATATTTTGTGTAGTTATCCTCTTAGGTTAGAATGCAAACCTGTTACCTGTCCAATTATTGTCTAAAACCTAGTGAGGCCATAACTACCAAGTTGCTCTCCTGATGTGAAAATACATGTTTATGTTAGAAGATCTACACACAGCCTGACTGCATACACTTCTGGAGTGGGTGAGGAAACAATGCTATCAAAGCGGCTCTGCCCTGTAATCGCCAATTCCTCATGACTATCACCTACATACATATGCTGAAGTTCAGCTGGTCATGACTAACACTCTTTAAACATAACATTTATTTTTTCAAGAAAGGGAACATAGTTAGGGTATAGCATTGCACAGAGGGAGGAGCAGCGCTCAGCCTCCACTGCTGAACAAGACATCATTAAAGACCATCCACAATTACCCGGGCCGTTCCCTAGCAGAACAGGTGGTTAGTGCCTATAAAAACCAGTTTTTCAGGTCTGAACTCAAATTGTGTGGTAACCACGCAACAGACCACCCAAGGGTTTGTGACTGACCAGAGAGTCACACAGCAGCAGAGGGAATGGCAAGAGAATTTAAATCTGCTCCGATCCTTCTCAGGAAGCAAAGAAAAGCCTGCACTGAGGGCATCAAGTACAGGAATGGGGACATGGGAACCCTGGAGACCATTGACAGAATCCCAGAGAACTCAAGGAAAGGAGATTCAGGGCACAGCGTGCAATATGTTGGTCAGTGCAAAACAACTCCAGCATCACCTGGAAAATTTCTTTGAAACTTCCCCCAACTAGCCATGTCTCTTTGTGACTGTAGCAAATGGGACTCCAGAAAAGTTTCCTTCAAACAGATGCAGAGAGTCAGCGGTGATTTTAAGGTCCAGCTCAGTTTTTCCTGAGGTCCAGCCTCAGTGAGTGAGCCCAGAGAGGCAGCACCCCAAACCCCACTGGTGCTTAAAGCACTCACATACAGGGTAGGTAGAAATAGAGCTAGCTGGTGTCTTCCAGAGAAGGCACCATCAGAGTCACACATCAGAGAAGGCACACATCAGAGTGCTAACACCACTAACCAGCACATGAGAAGAGAACTTACTAAATACCCAAGCGTGATATTGAGAAAAGGGACAGAGCTGTTCCCACACAGAGCCTGCACACTTCCTCTGCCCACTGTTTGGCCACCACTCAGAGCAGGATTCAGGTTACAGCAGCTCAAGAATATTTCTGGACAATTTGATCTCCAGTGCATTTGCACTGCATATAAAAGTGCTTTTAAATACCAGGTTTTGAAACATATGCTGCCTTCCCCCTTTTGGTACCTCCAGAGTCCCCACCTCAATGTTATCACTAACCTAGCTTGACTCTGGATAGGGGCAAGTTTTCCCCAGGTCCACTGCAGTATTGTTATACAGCATGCTTAGGTCTCCTCTGCCTGCAACTTACAGTACCTCATTTCTGAGGGCAGTGACACATGGAAATCCTTCCTCATCACCCACACCTCACTTTTTTCCACTCTTCAAAGCCCCTCTATTTCTAGTGAGAATGTTTTTATAGCACATAGGAACTGCAACCCTCTTCCCAACTACTACAGCTAAACACTTTGTTCTTCAGTGTGTGCTGAAAGCTACGCTGGATACACTGCACTGGAGAAGTGCCACCTCACTCCCTGCCTTGGTTTAAACAAATTAACTGATTCCCACCTTACTGATTCCCAGAATTCCCATACTTTCTCCCACAAACACTCCTCAGACTTAACAGAAACTCCTAAGTTTCACTGAAGTCTTTTTTGGTTTTACATTTGATTTTCTAGCAAATGCTTCTTAAAACATTGGTTATCCTCCCAGAAATGTACAAGCCCAAAGGTTGATGGCTGGGATACTGATGCACAGGATGTGTAAGAAGCCTTCCAGAAAGGTAAAAAGAAAAAAGCACAGTATCTTTTTTATTCTATAACTAAATTGTCATTTCTGGAGGCTAGTTTTCTTTATTTATACATATACATGCATCTTCATATTTACATTTTACAAAGTAACAATATTAATTTCTTTCCTATTTCTTTGAAAGCCAAGCATGGTGTTTATATTGTTATCAAATTAAATTCTCACTTTCTCAGAGCAGCTCCTAACTTTGACAACCTCCCAAGAGCTGTGAACATTGAGTGATATGATGTGCAATAAACGCTGCACTTTAGCTGGGCCACAGTATATGCCAACACAACCACCACCATAGCACTGCAATGCATCTTCTGCCTCATTTTAAAAGTGCAGCATCCTGAGGAAAAAGGGAGGGGGGGAGTTCATAACTGTTATTGTATTACAATTAGCAGACTAAAAAGTAAAAACTACTAAATCCAAAACAGGATACTCCTCGGGAAGTTTAAAAAAAATATAGGTGACTTAAGAAGTACTACAGTGAAATATTTTCACATTAATTTCCTGCTGCACAAGGAGAGCAGAGGAGCAGAGCTCTTAAAAAGTACTGAAAGTGGTCTAACAATTCAATTGGCAATACCTCATATCCAAACTGAGTCCAGGTCACTTTTCCAGCATGTCTGCAGAAGTATACCTTGCCACTTGGGTAACTAGGAGCATAGTTTTACAGTACAGCCATGGCTGAAGAGGAGGGAACCGTCCCCGCCTGTCTCTTCAGAAGTTCAACAGTATGTTCTTGCCACTTCCTCTAGCCTAGCTGCTCTGTTCCTACAGAGGAAAGAAAAATAAAAAAATCAGACTTTAAAAAATGCTTATTCTATTAAAAAAAATAACTTTTTGTCCATTTAGCTCTATGAATCAGCTCAGCAGCAGGTCAGATGAGCACCAGTCCTGACTTCAGGGAGGGAGGGCTGGGAGCACAGGGGGAGGAAGCAAGCAGTGCTGCCCGCTTTTAGTGACATCTACTCGTTGAGCCAGCTTAGCTACACCATAAAAAACACACCCTTCCTTGCATTTACTCCTGAATTTATATTCAAAGCTATATAAAAATATTTCTAGAATAAAAGAATACTTTATGCAACCACTGTTAGTCATTTTTACATAACTAGCAAGCAAAAGGGAATTTAAAGTTCCCAGGACATTCCCAAAAGCAACTGCCCTCCTGTACATACACAAACCCTTGCTGAGAAAAAAAAAAGTTAAATTCACAACAGGGCAAAATCTAGCCCAAAAACTCTGAACAGCTCTAAAACTGAAGTGACTGGCTGATTGTGTCAATTCTAGAGGATGGAAAAAAGATTTTGGGGGTTAGAAGTCCACTGCCAAAAGATTCACACCAGAGGAGAGACCTTCCAAGGCTCTTCTCACGCCCAGCCAGGCCCCACCAGAGCTCCAGCCATACAGTTATCTGTACAGCCAAACCAAAGGCACAGATTTACCCCCACCTGCTTGTTGCTGACCGTTACCCAGTGCGAAGACAGGGTCCACCTCAGGATCACAGCTTTAGCCTGTGAGATGCACCCGCTTGCTTTCCCCCCTTGTGAGCAGAACTGCAGATGCTTCTCTTATGCAACACAAAAGAGAGAGCTCACACACCCCACAACATCTAGCCTCCTTGCTGATGGCAACCTGAAAGAAATCCGGCCAACAACCTACAAATCATAAATCCAAAGTAGTATTTGTTGCCTCTGTATTTCCTCATCTTCTAACAAACTGCAAAGGTTCTACAGACACACTAGTGTATGTGCTACACATAGAATAAGCAGGACAGTAAGAATGTGCACGATTATCAGAATTTTTAAAGTATTTTCACCCCAAAACCCAGTTCCTGATGGAAATGTACTAGTAATGACTACATATATTTCTCATGCCTTCTGTCATTTATCTTACTTTATCCCACAGTGCCACTGAGGCTGAAGCCTCCAGCCATGGAGGAGCAGAAGGTAAGGCAAAAAGTGTCAGGAAGTGAGAAGTTGTGATAGCCATACCCCAACTTCCTCTCAAATGAGGAAATTGAAACTGAAATACTGTTCTCTACTGGAATTTATTTTTTGATTTAGCCCCACATAAGCTCAGTAGCAATAATAGAGACAGAGATGTAAACACACAGAGAAGTTCAGTGCAAAGTTCACCCTCTCTCAACTTGACCTAATCTGTTTTTTCCCCATAGCTCAACTAAGTTTGAGCTTATTTCAGCAAGCAGGCCTCACCTGAAATACTGTAACAGATGGACTCAGGTTGACATGAGCCAGGTGCTAAGAATATCTGGCATTTAAATTATCAGAGTTTTATAGCCCCTCTCCATTAATTTCAACTGACTTTGAATAAACCTCAGTGAGCTCAGCCTGCTTGAATCTACCTTTGATGGCTCCTTCCCAGCCACACTCATTAGACAGCCCTCCCATGTTCTTTGTCATTCTACTGGCATCCTTGTTTCCTCACCATTTTGGTTACTTGGATGGAAAACTGTATCTGAGTAAGAATTAGTCAGTACTAGGTGGTTTGAAAGAACTAGTTCTTTAAAAGAAACCCCTAGTATGAATGTATTATACTTTTATATAGAGCAGAAAACTTACTGTCACAGATTGGACATTAAGTAAATTATTACTAAAAGCCTGGCTGTATTACAAATTAAGATCATCTTACTGAAAGATTTTATTCTACTCAGTGAAATGCTAGCTCGTGTTTACTACTAATAACAAATATTCATAAAGCAAAAAGTAGCAAATTAAAAACAAAGTTATATAGTCATATGTAGACTATTTCTACATTTATCCACCTATAAAACACTTACGATGCCATCTCCTTCCTTGGAATAAAACATGCACTCTTGAGTCCTTTTAAAACATTTTTATATTGATAATAAAAGCCGCAAGCATACACTGGTAATATAATCAGCCATTTACAAGGCAGTATGATTAAAAAAGAATTTATTGTTATACTTGCTGAGGATCTCAGAACAACATTCCTGTTGTGTGGGCTGACTGACAGCTCGCAGGTCAAACAGCACTTGTTTGGCATCACACAGAAGACGGTACAAAGCCCCTTCTTTCACTACTCTTAAGCAAACCGCAATGCAAGACACAGGAGCACAAGTCTGAAAATTATCTTGTTCAGTTATACTTAGGAAAAAGCCCTGCAGGCTACCTGAGCAAACACTGCAGTCAGCACTGGGGCACTTCAGGGAGAAGTTACCAGAAACATCTGACTTCCACCATTAGCTACAGCCTTGGTAATCTTTGTTATTTCTGTTTTTAACTAGAAAGCAACACTTACTCAGTTGTACATCCAGAAACAGAAATTAAACACACCCTGTTTGTTCCTTCTCTCTAATTACAGACCAGAAGCTACTTTTAATGCTGAAAAGAGGATTGCAGAACAGCTGTTAGAGAGGAACATCTTGGCCATTAGCTGTGAAGGAAGCTCTTCGGAAAAGCGGTATGTGCAGTCCCGCTTCACGAGACCCAGCTTTGAATTTGTTTCGTCTTTAAAGCACCAGCAGACCTGAAGCCAGTGAATTGCAGAGCATGTGCTATAAAAATCAGAACAGCAGCCTTGTTGCCACAGGAGAGGTTTATTTATTGTTGTAAAAATGCTATGGAAAACAAGCTACAGTAAACAAATAAATTTGAAGGATACCTTTTGAAACAAGCTCATGTCATAACTCCAAGCTAGTGACACACAGTGATGTCTTGATTAGAAAAGGAACAGCAGCCCCACATTCTACTTAAATTTTGCTGTTTCAGTAACCTAGACAAAATTATTTCACCTTTTACACCATGTGTTATGTGATGTGCAGGAAATATTACATTAATTAACATGATGTGCAGGAAATATTACAGCATATTTACACTATTGTTCTTATTCAAAGAAAAATATTTCCAAAAGAAAGATCAAGTGTATTGCTGGCTCCACTGCCTGCATATATGGACTAGCTGCTGCTTGGCACTGCAAACCAGCCTGGCTCCTGCTCGAGGTGGCTCAGGAAGATGGGATGGCGTAAGAGGCAAAAGGCAAGTAACAGCAACAGTTGAAGTGATTTGCAAGTCTCTGGAGATACCAGTGATAATGATATTTATTATTATGAAATAAAAGTGTTATAAAACTTCTTTTTAAGACTGTATTTTTTGCAGGTGAAGATGTTGTAGTTTTTAAATAAGAGTATAAGAAAATCCCAGATCAGTCTTTTTACTATTTTCAAAATATAAAATGTTTTTTAGCAAACATAAGACATAGATTATCATGGTATACTTATGAATAGTCAAAGGAAGAAGTTACACTTCCTTATTTTAATATATGATCTTACCACGCAGTGGTTACAAACTGTTTCACACTGTAACATCCTGTCAGCTTCGCAAATAATCATCATCTTGAAACTTTACAGATGCCAGCTGAATAGAGTAGTATCTCCCTATTTATGCAGTATTCGGTCTTTGAAAGAACAGGTTGGGTCCTGAAATGGTGCTTTACAGATACTGCATTTAAGAATCTGCATGCTGACTGGGCTCTAATTAGAGCTATCTTTGGCTTAGCCAGGTCCCAGTTTTCATCTTAAAAACCCTTTTGGTTTAAGTAAGGTCTGTAACTGCACTTTAAGAGTGTATCTAAAACTTTGGAACTGCTTGTGAACACAGATGCTTCTCACACAGAGCATCTAATCCAGCCCAAAAGAACAGCAGAAATTAGTTAAGTAGTGCCGACAGTGGCCAGTGCACGCTCACTGCTAGGGAATACAGGTCCTCACACCCTGAGGACACCAATTCCATCGGTTATTTGCTCTTACACACCTCAGTTCTCAAGTTGATTTCTTGGGATAGTAAAAAAATCTCTGACTTACACAAAAAAACCCCGAAACCTATATAGAGAAAGTCACAAGTGACACTTGCAATGCTACAGCCACACAGAAGCTTAGTGCGGTTTGACTGTTGTATTTTATTAATCTGAGACCAAGTCCAGACAGGCTGGATCCTTTTCCAGAAAGATAAAAATGTAACTTCAACACAAACCATGAGACTGAGAGAGCAATCCCTGGGTGAAGTATTTTAGCCAATGTTTTACAGCTCTCATAATAAATTAAAATCAGAATGAGTCACTTCAATAAATTCTGTAATGTTAGATCCAAGTCAAAAATGTAACCAAGAATAAACCTAAAAATTCAATTTAGAGGTTTTTTTATAATTCCACAGTGAATTTATTTATTTTACTTTTTTAAATCTCAGAGCAACTGGCAATTACACAAAGACTCACATTAACAAAAGACAATGATGGTCTGTCTCTGGGCTAACACCTAAACTAATTAGCTCTCAACCAGCACCTGCTCTTTCACTTAGCACAAACCATGAGAACATAAATACCCACATACATTAGGGAATTAAGTATCTTCCTTACTTATTCTTAATGGTGTTGACATTAGCTTCATTAAGAAAAAAATTAAGAAGTTTAATGGCTGCTTTACAAGAACCCCCAATGACCCTAATTGCAGTTAGTAATGGCTTCTGGAAGCATAAATAACATGCTATAACAGCCATTAGAAATCAGTATTGTCTTACTGTTTTCAGAGCGGTACTCCACACACTCCATAGAAATCTTCCAGTCTGCATTTCTGGATAGGGGAAAACTGTCAATGTGACAATGACTTTAGCAAATAGTGGCTTTAATGTCAACCACTGCAACAAATACATGGTTTTTTAAATACTTAGTTCAATACACATGCAAACATACCATAAGTACACTGTATCATGGGTTGTAACACAGACCTGCAATACATTCTTCTTCTACTTACAGGGGAGCACAGAAAAACTTCCAGACTTCAATAATTGAAAGTTCAGAATGCAAAACCAACCAAACAAACCCCCCAACAGAAACGCACAACTACACTGTTAGTTTATTTCTGAGCTAGACACAATCATTATACCCTCCTAGAAAGCTCCTCTTTCTCTCATAGAATCCCACTTGCTTAAAAATAATTTTCAAAATGACAACACCTTGTTATTCTTATTTATCCTCAAAATATGTAATAGATATAGAATTTCTTTGTAGCACTTTTCCTTTTTAGACATAAAGCTAACAATTTAAGATCTCCTTTTTAAAAAGAAGAGTTCCTTTTAAAGTTCCCAGTTCCTTTAAAAAAAAAAAACCCAAACAAACGCCAACAAAAACCAAAACCCAAACCCCACATTATGACTCTTAGCACTGAGCTAAGGTCACCAATGCAGGTACAGTTGCATCCTGTTTCCTACTACATAGACACTTTTGCATGGCAGCATCCAGCACAGGTCACTTTATTTCCTGTCACCAGTTACAACCACCTCAGAAGCCAGACCACAGGTTTTAGATGCATTTGCATAGATTTCCTCTCCCCCCCCCCACCCCTTTATATTTCACAGCACCGAGCATGCATAGTCTTGGGCCACAACCAAGTGTGTCAGGCACACAGCAATACCAATACAGCGTAACACACCCAAGAGGAGACAGGCAGGCTTCTATGCTGAAACAAATTCAAAGCTCCTTTGCCAGGTGTCAGCACTCCTGCTGACCACATCCTTACTGGTGGTAAAAGTCTTGGGTTCAACAGACTTTATCGTTTAGCCCCCACTAAAGGATATACTTCATCTGCCACCCACAGACATAAGGTCCTAGCAATAACAATCAATTACTGCACTGCCTGCATCAAAGCATCTAATCCCTTTATTGACACGGAGCGATCGCTTGCTGCAGAAATACCTTCACACATCCCACTGAAATTAGAAACCATTTACCTATTCATAACTAAAAAGAAAGGACACCACTCGACCTCCCTCCCACAGCTATTTCAAGCTTTCCCCGGGTATTCAGGCACCTCTTTCAGCAGTTTACAGCTTGATTATGCTACAAAGGTACAAGTGCAGAAGTATCCCACAGCAGCGTTCGGGGCTCAGGTGCGTGGCGGCGCAGCAGCCAGCCCCGAGGGTAACTTCTCCATCCGCCGGCATGCGGGAGCACCCGCAAACGCTCAGGCCTCGCAGCTTACCAAATCGGACTTTTCTAGCCCGAATAAACTTGCAGAAAGGTTTACGGCCGGGAAAACCCGTCCGCTGTTCCTAAGCTCACTAAGTGGCGTAATAAGGGGGATTAAATAACCATTACACGGGAAACCTAACGAGTCTTCGACGCTTTCCATTCCGTGCTCCGCGGAGCGGGGCCGTGGCCACCCATGGCCACCCACGGCCCCGCTCCGCGGGAGCAAGCTGCGACCCCCAATCCCTCACCCTCCCGGGACACCTCCCGTCGCAGTCTCTCACCTGCGGCCGGCGGAAGAGGAGCAGGCGGCGGCGGGGCAGCGACTGAGGGCTGGGGCCGGGCGCTCCGCCTCCTCCTCCCCCGCCGCCGCCGCCTGAGGTGTCTCCGGGGCCCGCGGAGCCTCCCCGCGCGGCGAGGGCGGGACGCGCGCGGCGACAGCGCCCCTCCTGCCCCCTGGCGGGTTGGCGAGGCCGTCGCTGGTCCCTCAGGACGGGCTGGGGGGGACGCGGGACCCTCCCCGCGCGTAGAACGGCGGCCCCTCGTTAGGCACCGGGCGGGAGCACTGTGCTCCTCCTCAGGCTGGGGAGTTGGGGCGGGGGATGCCGGGCAGGGGTCTCCCGTTCCTCCATTACTCACTCCATGAGCCCTCTGTGTTTCGGGTGAGCGTCCCCTGCCTGGCACCAACTCCTCGGCATATCAAGCCTTGAACATCTGGCCACTAAATCACACCAAGCCTTGCTCTACCACACCTAAATCCGATCCAAAGCTCATTGTAGGTAATAGAAAGAAATGCTGATTTCCATGGATTTCTGGATTAAGGTTATCTGGGGAGGGGTTAGTCACAGGTGACCGCACACAGCCTGTGGCAGGCAGGCTTGTGCCCAGGTACCTGCAGCCACGACTGCACCTTAGTCATCCACGGCTGTACCATTACTGCGATAGGACGTGAGTAACTAAATACAGCCATTTTTATTTGTGTACTGCTAGCCAGCTGGTATTTTCAATACTCTGAAGGCCTGAGTTACGTGCTTGAGGTGACCGCCTCAGAGGGAGCAGGCAGTTCAGGCACACGCCACGAGCACGATGGCCTCACATGACTCCCTAAGCTCCTGCTTGAGTATCCGGCAGGCAAACAGCAAATGTATTTTGTGAGACTGAGCCATTAGGATGCTTTTGGGCTTCTAGGGCTGGGAATGAAGATAAATCCAGTTTTGTCAATTTGGGACAAATATACAAGTAATACAGCCAGAGCTGAAACAATTACATACCTGGGGCACAGGACTGGGCAGCGAGCGAGGTGGACTCTGCTCCTCTGTTCCCTGCCCTGTGACACTTTTATGCACAGTCTTGAGCAAGTTACTTAATCTTACGTAGGTCTCCCTGTTCCTGTTTTGGACATCATATGTCTGAAAAGCACCAGGAAATTATCGAGGCATTCAGATGGAAGCACCGCATAGGATATTCACATTCTTAAACAAGAAGAGAAAAAGGACCTTCCAGTAGAATGATTCTTTAAAAGAATTCCTTGCCTTCACTGACAGTTGGATTAGATAACAAGATTAAAAACTTCAGGAAATGGAAAATACATTGTACTGCTGAGATCATAAATGGAGTCGTTTCAGAACAGATGGACTCCATTTACCACTTCATCAAAATTTTGTGGACCTTCTGAGTACACAGATTGCTTAACGTCATTTCTGTATATCCACAAATATTTGCTACCCTAGAGTAAGATCTGAAATTCTGGCGTGATTCAATGCAATCGACATTGTCATTTTTTTATATTTTTTTAACAGCAGCAGTTCCAAAACACTCTTAAGTAAGTATGTACATTGTTGTGCAGATTATTCTTAAGCTATAGGTAATTACCACAGCACATTTTTAGCAAAATGGATGTAAAGAGAAAAGAAGTAACATAAGGAAAAAAACGTCTAGTTAATTAGCTGCTGTATAGGCTTAACACAGACTTCCCTTTTCTTTTTTCTGCTGCTAATTCCTCTTCCAAGTGCCATACAGCTGAAGTAGTCAGGGCTCATTTTTAGAACACAGATGCTACCACCCCTTACTGGAGAGCACCCGACATTGCTGGGAGCCCTGCTCAATGTGACTACCCAAGAATACGGTTCTGCCCATAGCACCTAACCTGATGTTTGAATATTTTATGTTCTTGCACCTACAGATTGGTCTAAAATAAATTTCCTATGTACATATGGTAACTGCAAATGAAAATGTAGCCTTTAGTCAAAGGTCCATCTGAAACAGTATTGTCCAAATTAGAATTAAGCAATTCTGAGCTTTTTATTTGCTTCTTTGAAAGTGTTTCTCACAGACAATCAAACATTAAACACGCAAATCTCATCTTTCCAAGGATGGAACTGCATAACTATATCATAAATAATTTCAGATTTTTAGTTAAAATAAAATGCAATACATTAGCTAATAAAATCTAGTACAGAAAATTGAAAAATTAGTTTGAATTTTGTTATTCATAGCCAGTGGTTTTATACCAAATCTACTTACAGTGTAATCTATAAACTGATTCTTACAGCATGGTTTGTACAACTCAGATATGTGCTTTAATGTAAATTGCCATAGTACCCAGTGCCATGAATCATTATGGAACAGGCAAAGACCACTATTTCTAGAAGAAGCAGAAACAGAAAAACATAGCAATCTTCAAGTTTCATTCTCTTGGTGGGGAGGTTTACATCTTCCTCTGAGTAAGCCGTTGTGGCTTGAACCTGCCTGTGTATCTGCATGCTTGTACTATTCATAGCAGTAAAACGGATGACAGCATTTTGTCCCAGCAAATAACTTCTATATCATTTTATTTGTAGAATGTTTCAACATTCAGTTTTTCAGTGGCATCCGTAAACACATCAGTAGGACTCAGAGGATGGTTGCTGACCAAATAAATAGGTGACAGAAATGTAGTTATAACCTCAGAAAATATTATTTTAAATCCTTAGGAATCATTTGAAAGTTAACATACAGTAGATTATTTGGTGGGTTAAACATACTATAATGTTAAATAGCACAATATGATAAATAGCACATTGGAAATTAGCAGGTAGACTTTTAAATATATTCACTGCTTTAAAATATTCCTTTGACATCCTGCAATACTGCAGCAGATTGCATTTAGGAAAGCATGCTTTACCATGCTGTCTCTGAAGCTCTTCAAATATCCAGAAACAGTGACCAAGACAACCTTAATTTCTGCTTTTCTTCAATAGTTTCATGACTCTGATTCAGAAAGCTGGGAGTGAATGTCATCTTTAATGGATGCTACAGTAGGAAGCATTTATTAGAACATTTTTTGTTGTTTTGGATGCAATTTAGCATGTATTTACCAGTGTGCATACACACACAATTGTTTAGTGGCCACTAAACAATTTAGAGAATGAGACAAGAAACTTGAGTAAATTATTTGCTATTTTCTGTAAATTTATGAGTTCAAAGGTATCTAATAATAGAACAAGCCCAGAGTGCTAGGCAGTACGTGCTTAGGAAGGATGCAATAAAGTATTTTGAGCTGCTACATTGCTATCACTCTCATTTACAGGACAATATTAGAATCAATTGCTGAATACCATTAAGTTTATGCTATTAAATGCAGATGTATCTTAGTGCCTCAGCCAGGCTAAAGAGAAGGTAGAGTTTCACCGCTGCCGTATAGTTTGCATTTCTAGGCCCTTGCATCAACTGAACGTACTTCTGGGAATCATTTGCTGCTTTTCCATAAATAAAGCCAGAAATGCCATACATGAAGAGCTATTCAGGTCTCTTGAGCTAATTGAAATTTCTTTTGAAGTTATTTCTTTTACAGAGATTAACTGATTGGAACCACAATCGTGTTTTCTAGTACTCTGGATTTCAAAAAGGTGGTGGGACTTAATTCTCTAACAGTAATTTCTCCAAAGAAAACTTCAAGGCTAATGCAAACCCTCAGCACTGTGAAATGAAAGAAGAAATTAGGAAAAGTTCTAACAATAAAAAAAAAAAATGTGACTGAGGAGGTAATATGCTGTTTTCTATAGCAACTGAAGGATTTGGGAATTCAAACCCCCCTGCTTCCAGCTCGAGCCTGGGCTAGGAGGTTTTGTTTGACTTCTTGGATTAAGAATCAGAAAAATATCTCCATCCCCTCTCCTGCTGCCCTGGTTTCAGCTGGTATAGAGTTATCTTTTTTCCCCAGTAGCTGAGCTGGTACAGTGCTGTGGTTTGGATGTAGGATGAGAATTATGTTGGTAACACACTGATGTTTTGGTTGTTACTAGGCAATGTTTGCACCAAATCGAGGACTTCTTGGCTTCTCCTGCCACCAAGGAGGCTGGGGGTGCACAAGAAGCTGGGAGGGGGCATGGCCAGAACAGCTGGCCAAAGGGTTATTCCATACAATAGGATGTCATGCTCTGGATATAACAGGGGTGTGCTTAGGGACTGGCTGGGCATCATTTAGCAGGTGGGGAGCAATTGTATCACCTGTTTTTCTTTCTCTTTTTTTTATTATTTTCTGTTTAATTACAATTTTTTATTATTATTGTATTGGTTTTTATATATTTCAATTATTTAACTGCTTTTATCTTAACCTAAGAGTTTTCTCACTTTTACCTTTCCAATTCTCTTCCCCATCCCAGTGGAGTGAGCAAGTGGCTGTGCAGTGCTTAGTTGTCAGCTGGGGTTAAACCATGACAAATTTCTCTCTCCAGAGCAAGAACATGAATTGTACCTTGAAAAATCAGTGCCTGGCTAATTGCTTATGCTTCTTACCTGCACTTGCAGGTCTGATTTGGACGGCACTAAGGGCTACAGATCAGGCTTGTTTTAAAATCTTTCTGTATATTCAGTTGACCTGTGTTAAAACGGAACATTTTCTTCTAGAAAATGAATTACTCACCACAACACTGAGTGACAGATGGTCTGGTCCACGACTTCCTACAAAACTGTTAGATGGTCTTATTGAGGGGTCACTCTTTTCATTAATTGGTAAGTTACACAAGGGAAGAAAATAAACCTCAGGAAGGCCGTTTCTCTGTTAGATACCACAGCCCCACAGGGGGAGTTTATAACAAAGTGGAAGATGTTATTGATTTAAAGGCCACAGAAAAGAACAGATCATTTTTTCTTCACAGTGAATGCTGAAATTATTTAGTTAACTGTTTTCAATTTGCACTTCCAATATCTTTGCATTAGTAGCCAGGAAGGCATATTGAAAAGAAGAATACTATGGAAAAATAAGGAACAAATGGACCATGTATGTGATTAGGGAAAAATGCTTTTACATAAATTGGACTACAATTTTAGAACAGCAAGTTCCTAAGGAATAGACCAGGAAACATGGATATACTAAAGGAAAAAAAAAAAAAGCCAAAACACCAAACAAACAAAAAAACCCAACGAAACAAAAAGGTGATTTAAAAAAATGTGTGAACAAACTTTATCTGATTAAATCAATATAGCCCTATTATATTGAAGCCATTAGAATAAAATTTAGTTATTTTACGTGAGTATCTAGCCTTTTATATTAACTTCCTAAGCTTAAGGAAGTAGATGACTTCTTGAAAATTAGATCATTCAGATGGCAAGAGACAATATAGAGCAAGTATATAGCCTTCGCTTTATTTTACCTTATGCTGAGAAATGCAGCTTGTTTTCCTTTAAGTAGTTGAAATTTTCAAACAAACTGACATAATAACTACCCTAAACCTAGAGAGGGACTAGATTCTTACTATTCTGAAATCACTGAGTTCTGCTGCAGCAGTGATGGATAATGTCATTTGCTCACAAGGCCAATATCAAAACCTATCCTGGTACCACCAGGTATCAGGATGCTGTTAAACGTGGAGCAAGAAGGTTTTAAGAGACTGAGCAGTGAGCAAATAGTTAATCTAGCTTGTGAAGGCAAACAAAGTCAAGTCCCTGGGACCCCATCCCTGGTAGGATCTGTAGTACTGGAAGTCTTTCCCCATTCACCAGGAGCTGGATCTAGCACCACCTTCTGATTCATCCACCCCTCCCAGGAGAGCCACAACCTGTGCAGTTACTCTGCTGATTGACACAGTTTCTGGCTGTGTTTAACTGTTGCCTTCTAAATAAACTTTGATTGAAGACCTGTCACCGAGTATCCATGGGTGGTCTAGAACTGAGCAAGGTGTCTCTGTAACTCTAATCACTCTACTGATGTATGTGCATTTGGTTTTGCCTAAAAAAAGTGAAGGGTGTTTGAAGCTCGAAATCAAGAGATTGAAAAATCAGAGAAAAAACACGACAAATTTGGTCTCGCTGAAATCAGTAAGAAACCTCCCCTTAAATTTTCAGGCCAGGCTTTTAGTGGTAATTCTCAGAGTAAGGCAAATAAGCAACCTCAATTTGCAACAGCAAAGACTTCTCTCCTTTGCAATAAAAATCTAAGACTTTTATTGATAAAGTAACATTAAAATTGTGTTCATACTGCTTCTTTACTATTCCTGTACAACATGGTATTAGCTGAAATCAGATGGGAAGTGATTCATTTCAGGATAAGGATTGTCTAGTGCTTTGACGTGCACATGATGGTGATTTGTACTGGTATTGTTATGATAAATCTTTCCATGTGGACAGACTACTGAACAGGGGAGAAACTTAGCTAGCTTCTAACACAATTCTGCAAAATATGGCTACTTGCTGTTCTTTAACAGTGATCCAGACAGCTCAGAAAAGCATAACTGGTGTGAGGAGTCAGTTAGGACACAGGACAGCTGTGATTTCCCACAGGCCAGATGTGGCACAGAGGTAGAAGGAGTGTATAAAACTGGAGATGTTGATGAGGATGCAAAACAAGAAATCAAAATAACTAACTTTCTAATACTGACATCAGAAGTCAACATCAGTTCTAATTTATGTCCTTTTAGTATTGCATCAGCTCATCACAATTGTTAGTTGTAGTTTTCCCTTACTGCACCAGAACATTCAGGCTCTCACAAGTGTACAAATACAGTAGAGTTCACAGCTGCAGTTTTTCATGGACAGATTTTTATGTCTGTTAATAACTAGAAGAAAAGCATATAATACAGAAACTATAGAATTAGCATTATTTCATGACTTGTTATTTTTTCTGTTGCTATTACATCAAGAATACTCCTCGAAAATCACCCCTGTAATGTAAAACATTACTTTATTGGATAGAAATAAAGTCCAACAATGACATTTGAAGATCATGGGGTTGGTTTTGTTTGTTTGATTTTTTATATCAGACTATCCATGCATGGTAAAGTTACCAGAGCAGTGTTCTCCTTTACTGCAAAAGCTGGATTCCTTCCCTTTTATGTTAATGCTTCAGCTTCCAGATTCCCAACTTCTGTATTTGCCTATACTCTCTGAGAAGCTTGTTCTCATTTTGATAGACCATCATGTGACTCTGTTCTGAAGAATTTAGAAGTACTTAGTTATTAAATGCACATATAAGGCCCTTGGGTGTAGGAAAGGAGGTCCAGGTCAGCGAGTGGGCCATGGTGGTCTCTGACCCATTTTGCTGGAGGAGGTGAAGCTGCCTGTCTGCGCAGAGGTGCCAGGGCAACCCACCACACTCTCCTGCTTGTAGTAGCAGGTACCACTCTTACCCCTTTGGCCTTTGACCCTGCTAATACCTTTTAAATTGGGTTTTTTAGGCAACAACATTCTGTTTTCTCAGCTAGACCCTTAGAATAGTAGGAACCTGGGGAATTTAGAATGCAGTAGCTTAGTCACACCAGATTAGGTCACTACTACCTGAAGGTGCTAGTTTGTGTGTACAAATAACATTACCAGAAACCTCCAAACTACCTTTCGTAGCTGAAGCATATTGCTGAGACACTGCTCATAAGTGATTCACTAGATGGAACACGCTCCAGCTCAGACGTACGTGAAGCTTTCAGCAATTAGATTGCTTTATTATGTTGTCTTGATGTATAAAAGTTGGTATCATAACATAGGTTTAGAAGGAGACTCTTTGGTGAATAAATATCTGACAGGAAAAGATTGTTCCATAAATTATTCCTCCCTTCCACCATCAAAAACTTGAAAAGAAAAAGCAAACAAGCTAGCACTGAAGGAGGACAATATATGAGATTTCTACCTGCTGTTGGGTTGGCCATTGATTTTTCTGACGAAGAATGGTCTTTTCATAGTTACTGATTACCAGGCAACCACAAATGAGTTTGAATCAAGATCCACTTTAGTCAAGGAGAAAAAAATCCAACCCAGCCTTAATCAGTTCCCTGCTTATTGTGAGAATGAACAGCAAGTCTTGTTTGGAAATAGGCCACAGAAGGAGGGACATGCAAACAGCAACCATTAACACATATTTCACTGAAACCACATAATGTTATTGTTGTGAGAACCATACTTCTTCATACCCATGGTACAACAATCTGTTGTATACAGACCAGCAAAGTGGATTTGCTTTGTCGTTGGTTTTCTTTTTTAAATGGGAGCCTTAAGTTCAGGAAAGTACTTCTTGTTACATTGCCAGGCAGCATAAACAAGCAATTTGAACCAGGTTTATTTTCAGATTTCACTGTCACCGAATCTGGTACAGTAAATTCGCTTTAGAGCTGAGAAAATGCAGCTGAGAGCACAGATTACTTTCTTTAATAGCTATTCAGAAGCACTTGATTGCTTAACGATCTTTTAGCTCAGGAGTCAAGCACTGCTTCATACATAAGCAAAAGTAGTTTTATACACCTCTACAAGAGCCTTTTTTTCTTTAATTTTAAACACGCAAAACACTCACCAAATCTGCACTCATGGTTCCTCAGCCTTCCTCCACCACCACACAAATGCATTCTTTACAAGCCAGCTCTTGAAAACAGCCCAGTGGTTCCTTCCTCAGGTGTTTTGTACTATGGAAAATTAGGATTTCATTATACAGAAGGATTTAAAGAAAAAAAACAAGAAAACCTCAACATGCTAACATCTGAACATTAGATTCTTGAATGATTTGCACATAAACTAGCTTCAAATATGGATGTATGAGGGCTAGGGGGACATATTCCTACTTCAGCCTGCTCAGTTAATGAGGTTTGTGGGGTTTCATTTGTCTTTTAAAAGAAGTTTTAGCAGCAGGAAATATTCTTTTTAAAGCACTAACAGTCTCCCCCTTCCAGCTTCACTATGCCTGTTGGACAGGATTTGATAAATGCCACGTGCACCTCCAAGTCCCTGGGTCACAAAAAACCAAAGGGCAGGCTCGGTGTTAAAATAAGGATTAGGAGACTCAATTCAGAAAGTTTTAAATACCAAGAAATTAAAATACCAAGGATTAAAAATACACATTCTGAAGGACTCCTAGCAGGAGAGAGCAAACCCAAGTCACCATCAGTTGAACTGCCAATAAACACCTTTGCAGCCATTTAAACCTGCTGCAGAATTTATGAACCTTCAACGCCCCTTGCTGGTGAGCACACTGCTCAGGTCATTCGGTACCTGAAGAGCTGTAGTGTCCAAGCAAACTGACTCACCACAACACTCGCAGCACCTCATCCTTCATGCATCTTGGAAGGCAGAAAGATGGCATTCTTTGTGGAAGATCTCCAAGATTTCTTGTTCATCTTCCCTTACCTACTTGTGTACATAAACAATTTTCAAGGTCCCATCAGCTTTTCTTGATTCACAGCACACTAAAGATCCACATTCCTTTTTCTCCAAGCTTCATAAATACCGAGCTGACTGCTGGTTGCACTGCCATAGGAAGGGGCAAATGGGAGCTGGCCGTTTTTAAGCTAGCTGCTGCCAAGAGAGTCCCACTGAACTGTACAAAATAAAGTGGCTGGCCTCTGGTCAAGGTGTCTAACAAAGGTTCCAAAATTCTCATGAAAGTTTTTGGAGTCCACAAATCAATAAAATGGTTGTGGTGAGGAAGTCACTAATCTATGAAGTTAAAATCAAACCTGTTCAAAATCAACTGATCTTGAGAGTCATCTAAAATGTAGATTAATTTGATAGAGCCCCACCATGCTAAAATGCACAGGCAACAGCCACTTTCTGGTTCTCATTTCTATTTCCTTTTCAAGTAGATAATTGACACAAACTCTGGGCTAGTAAAGACCCAGTAAGGCCACTTGTGTTTTAACTCTTCTATTGCTCAGGACATTGTTCATTATGTAACTTGCAAAGGATTCTTGGTGTTGGGTCATTTCTCTGGGATCATCTTAAACATCGTGACAACCAGCCTTTGGAGATTAGTTAATTAGGCTCAGAGCAAATGACTACAAGGGTGAGCCCTGTAACTGGCACAGAAAAATCTACAACTGTGAGATACTTAAGCATCACAAGAACTGCAAGGCTGGTTTCAACTTCTTCATGAAGACTCTAATACGTATCAGTCAGAACTGCTGGTAAATGGCTCATGGAAATGTAGTCAAGACACACATTCAGGTCACTGCAACTGGAAAACATTTCTGAAGGAAAGCTTCTGGAGATACGACAAATTAGCTAGAAAATAACGCTCTCAAAATTCTGCACTTTCAAGACACGAAGAACTTGATTCTTAGAAAATTAGCCTCCATTGTTAAGCAAAAGAATCAAATTCTAGGAATCAGCAGAATAAATAATTATTACTTTTTGCACTTTAACAGTAGCTGGAATAACTAAATGTATTTTTTGTTACAGCCCCTGAGTAAACATACTTCCTTCTTGAGTAATTATGCACTTTGTAATCTCCTACAGCTTTTACGCTTCAGCAAATAAAGCTGGATTCACACATTCACTTTTAACACCTAGCATGAATTTTAACAGCCATCAAGATGTCAAATGGCTGGCTGCTTTTATTTACAATACATTTTCAATATGAAACTGTTTTCTAATTGCTTGCTCACGTCATGTTTAGGATGCACACATGATGACTGTAGATATGGAATGAAAAAGATCCATTTTGAAAGTACATTAAATAAAGTTGCCACCAGCCATTGGACTACTGATTATTTTCTAAAGATTAAATTCTATGAAAACAAGTTTATTATAATCATTTAACCCCCTGCAAGTTTTGAGGAAGCTGCGCAGTGCACGGAAGTCGGTAAACAGTATCACATCACATCTCACAAACATGAAGGTTTACTTACATTTCAGCTTCTTTTCTGCCACAAAATAGGAAACTGACAATTAAAAAAACATATTAATAATGAATACATAGCTTGTAACTATAAACACCATTTCAACTATTCTTTAAACAACACAAAAAACCCTTAACAAATCAATTTTATGTCAAACAGGAAGATACATAAACACTGCAGCTCATCAGTGTATAGTTTCAGCTGGTGTTTGGTAGACCACCAGCAGAAAGGCCCCAAGAACTTCCAGTACACCTCCCTCTGGATTTAGGCAAGGGAGATACCCACAGTGAAGAACACCAGTTGTGCTTCAGGAGCCGTGCTACAGAGGCCTTCTAGCTGACGGTAACTTGAATCAAGGGTTGGGTATTTCTACAATGCCCTCCTGGCCCTGGCAGCTTTGAAGAGCCGCTGTCCTGCGGTGGGAACACCAACACCTAGCCCAAGGCAGGAAGGCAAAGCAAACGGACCCTTGCCTGAGTTCCCTATGTATAGCACAGAGGAAAGTTAAACAAAAACAATACTCCAAATGCCCTTTACACAGGTATATTTACTCTTCCACTTATTCTCAGGCATACAGCCCCTGCTGCAGCTCTCCTGGAAGGAACATGGCAGAGCAGGCCCAACTTGAACAAAGTATGCTTCCACATTCCAGGGCCCAGCGCTCAGCTGCAGAAGCACCCAGATAATACAAAAACGTTACAAGGCACTTGAGGAGACTGCTCTTCCCACAGTACTGCCAAGGGAAAAACAGGGTAAGTGTCAAGAATGCTGATAAACTGCAGGAGTTAGATTAAACATTTATTTTTCATATATTCACAAAATCTTCACAAAAGTATTGAAACTCAAAAAGGAATTAGACTTGAGTCAAATACAGAGATGAAATGTACAAGACAAATGAGCAGGCAAACTAAAAGGTCTTGAAAGTATTTTACTTCAGATTGAAAAACGAACAGTTCAACTGTTCTGTTTAAATAAAGATTTGCAAGATATACAGTATTTTATGAATACAATGCTGGTCATTTGAGGCAAAGTAAAATACCTCAATTTTTCCTTCATGCTTTTTTTTTCCTTTTTTTTTTTTTTCTTTTTTTTTCTTTTAGAAAGATACTGTTTACCAAAAAGAAACTTGAGCAGTCCAGGAAAAGCTATTTTCCATTAAATTTATGAAAACCATAAATTGAGGCAAACCTAAGATTCCCAATGGAATCAAGATTATCTTCCCGCTACCACCACCTTAAATTATCACATGCTTATTGGAACACTAATATCTGCACCCTAAGAGTACATTTGCTTTCAACGATGAGGGTGTTTCTTTTACACTTCAGTGTGGTAAATGCGATACAGATCTTTGCAGGTATTAAGATTTGGAACAGTTTTGCTAATAGCAGCTAACAATACTGGATTAATATAATTTATAAATAATTGTTCCCTAAGCAGTGAACATAAGTCTACACATTCACAATAATCTAAAACAAAATAAATACTGTGATTATGCATAATGTGATACAACTTTTACTAGTTTCTATGAACAAAACCTCAACATCTTGCTGATAAAATTATCAAATTAAAATATGAATCTAAAATTTTTAAAAACATTGTCAAATTAACATCACTTTAAGCTTAGTGTTTTGAGTTAAGTGTTGTAACTTTCCATACTTTTTGGAATATATGTAGTTTCCTTTTTGAAGTAAAACACTTTAACACATTGAAAATGTTTATTAATTTAAGTGATGACATCAGTTCTGGTCTTATTTTAGCATTACGTTACTTTAAAATTCATTGCACTCGTTAGTGCCCATTAAAGGTCAGGTTGGTCTGTAGTATTCTGTAAATGTGCATTAAGGAAAAAGTTCCTAGAAGCTAGTAGTACTTTTTATAAAAGCATCGTTTCCAGAACAGCTGCATTAAATACAGCCACATATGCCGAGTATGGACTTTCCTCTTTAAAGAAATATGTGAAAGTAAATGCCGCTTAACTTGCTACCACTGAAGTGTCCCAACTCCTGTTCCAAGCTATGCCTGTGAGTGTAATTACACATTCAATTTGCATCCACAGCATCACAGTTACTGCAACCTAGACTTGTAATGCAACTGAACCAGACACATGCGGAGTTTAAATTAAATGGTAACTAGGTCAACGAAGAAACACGGTGAGATATGAAAGGTTTGGGTCTTTAAGGCAATACAAAATATATTTCAGTATTTGAAGTTGGTTTGTGGTTGTTTTTTAAAATAATCAAGTGTAAATATAAAAATGCCTAAGAGGGGAGTGAGAAAAAAATACTTTTAATTGTAAAATTTACTTAAAGCTTCAACACTTATCATCTCCTACAGGAGTTAGCAAAAATATAAAAGACAAAAAAACCCAGACCTGGAAGGGGGAGGGAAGGCACAAACAAAGAGGCACGGGATTAAAGCAGCCCAGGAATGCAAACCTCTGAGTCTCGTTTTTTTTTTAAAACCAGAAAAAGAAAAAAAGAAAACAAATCACCACCAACAACCAAACAAAAAACCCAGAGTGGCTTTATAGTTCTTCAAAAAAAGAAAGGGTTGGGAAGAGGCCACTAAGGGGAGGAAGAGAAGGATGCAGCTATAAAACCCCATTGCCTGAAATGATGGCACTCTAGAAAACAAGGTGAAGGTTACTTCTCTGAGATGACAAGCTCAGTGTCTACACAAAGTACACGTACACTTTATACAAATGAAGGACTTCATTTGCCACCATAGACCTTTCTTTCAGAGGAACAGCTTTTGCAGATCAAATGTTCTATTAAGTCTTTTAAATGCCAAGAAAAGAAATTCTGAGCAATATAACTAGTAATGTTTCTTTATACGGATGTTAAGATGACAAGTCAGATTATTTTCCAAACTAATCCTGAGAAAAATTTATGTTTACAATTTAAACAGTAATGTTATGTAAAAAGTATTAACAAATCCACTATTACAAATGTCAGTTTTCCTATATGGTCATCTATATATACACAATAAAATGGTAAGTATATGCAAAAATAATAAAAAAAATCATGCACAAATTACTTTCACCATTAAAGGCTGGGTTTCCCTCAAAATACAATTTTTTGCTTTTTTCCTATTTTTTTTGTGTTTTGTTACCACCCCCTAGACACACTGAGTACTACCTCTACAGGTCAGCATGAGCTGATGCGAAATACATTTATTTTACATTCAAGCTTTATATCCTAAATGACCCTGTTGTAGCATATGACTTATCAAATGAGCAGCCTTTTTCCTCTTTTTAAAAATTTTTTTTCTTTTTTCCTTTTTATTTTCTTTTTTTCTTTATTTTCTTTTTTTTTCCTTTTTTTTTTCCTTTTTTTGGTTTTTTTTGTTTGTTTTTTTGCAGTGATCAGTCTTCATGACCCGTTCCGTGGCGAGCTGGGAAAAAAAAATGCAGTTGCTAATCAATGTCTAAACAGTCTGAAGCTCCGGAAGAGATCCAAGGAGTCACTATCAAACTATCCTGTCGCATGAGATCATTGCACACAGAAGAACAGTCATAAAATAGGCAATTATCTACAAAGGTCGGACAGGGCCGCATCCCTCTTGTGTTTCCTCTTTTTGCCGTGGAAAAACTGATGGTGGGATTTGCTGCCTTGGTGTTGTTTGTTTGTGACTGAGGTACCGTGGCTTGAGTTTGTTGGACCTTGGAAGCCTTTGTTAGAAGAGCGAAATAACCGTGCGGATCCATGCTGGAAAAGAAAGAGAACACGGCACATCAGGGCTAAAAAAGAAAGAAGTGTGAGTTACAGAACCCTATTTCTGGGCGAGGAGGACGGGAACTCATCAAAGTGTCACACTTGATATGGCAAAAGAAGCTAGGCCACTACTTGGACAGCGCCACAGCGCCATGGGTCTTTCACATGACCCAAAACCATGCAGGTCAAGAGCGAAGAGCAGATCACTATGAATTCTGTAAAGGACAGAACTGTTCTATTGCTCCCACTTCACAACCATCAGAAGAGCGTTTCACAGAAACAGAAGGCCACAACCCAGAGTGACAGATGAAGACTGCTCAAATGTCATCTTCTGTGCAAAAGACAGAAAGCATTCTTTTAAAGCCAGGACTAATTTTATACCACATCTTTTTACAGACATAGAGTATCTCAGATCGTGCATATTCCTGTGCCAGCACCAGCATGAGTGCTGCGTAATAGCACAAACACACACTCGCAATGTATCCAAGGCCTAGCTTGTCAACTGCCTCGTTACTAGCTAGGAGATACATTGCCAGCAAGTAGGAGGCAGCAAGTCTTCAGAATTACTTTTCAGGAATAGTTTTCCTAAATTTGGAAAAGTTATAAAAATTTAAACTGTGTATATCTGAAGTCCACTGCATATAATGCTTCCAGATTACTGAGTTGTCACAGAAGCATTCTTCAACACGAGGAATCCCCTAAATGCACGAAGCACTGGTAGGGCTCCTCATAAAGGGACTGTGCTTGAGGGGAAAATGGGAGGGAATGTCATGTGTGAGCAAGGTCTCTTATCTCCCTTAATGAAAGGCACTTCAACAAGTATCAACAGCTAACAGATCCGCCAGTCCTGTTTCCAACATATGTTCTTGTAACTGTTTTGTGCTGAAGGGTAGGCAGGGCTCATCAGGCCTCAGGTTCCACAGCAAAGACTGGACTGACAGGCTGTTTTGCAAAAAGGGAAATGGGTGCAACACAACTCGGCACTGCTGGCAGATCTACATTTCCCAAAATAAAGTCAATCCAGTTTCATCTGGTTTAAGGCTGGGAGAGCCACTGTTGTGAACTCGCCTCTGTAAGCTAAACAGAGAACCAAAGGATTTTAAGTACAATCAGCACTCACAGCTTTTTAGTGGGGGAAAGAGGAAAAAAAGCAGTGTTTCCTTTCCAGAACAAGCTGCCCTGCCCTGGAGGACCTGTGTAATATTCAAATAATCTATACAGTTGTTTCCAAACATTTCACAAACCTGAGATTTGTTCGTGTTGCTGGATGTATTGGCTGTTTGGCTATTTTGTGTTTTCCCACTTGACTGGGAGGATTCCAGTGACACTTCTTGTGACCCCACTCTGTTTGTGGTAGACTGACGACAACTCAATTGTTTAGAGGTTTTGCAAGGTGTTCCATCAGAATCCTTCAGGAAAATTTAAAGTATTAGTGAGTTTTTTCTTATGAGTGAGTTTTTCTAAAACTTGAGATTTCCCTTCAAAATAAAGCTAGAGTGGACAAAACTTAAAACGTGTTTCTTCTGTTAGGTATGAAAACTCTTTCAATCCAGAATTCTTACCAGTAAACAGACAGATTAAAAGATGTATTTATGCATAGTGATGATTTTGGGATTTGACTCTCAAATAGAATTCCTGAACAGGGTTTTTTCCCAATATGCTTTTTCTTTTTTTTAAAGCATATGGCTTAGGACTACTGGTCTTTTTTTGGAAATAGTTTTCCCAGAGAAAAGAGGGGCATGTAACTGTATCTACTGTATTCACTTTCTACATGTGTTGTGTCCAAACACACTGCAACTTACATGTGTAGAAATTGCATAAGAGAGAACATCTTATGCAAGTTAGGATTCTGGATGAAATAATTAATTAGGATTCCGAGCTTTCCCAATGTATTCTGTGGCAATACAAATCAGGAAAAACACCCAAACTGACAAAGCATCATCAGAAAACCCTCAGTACTTACTACATCACTAGAGCTGGACAGTGTAGACGATGATGATGATAAAGGACCTGATGAAGAATTTGAAGAATGTTTACTGAGTGTTTCTGAAGCTTTATTTCTAGGCTTTCCCAGTGCTTCGTTCTCTTCAGCAAGATTGTTGTTGCATTTGTCGAGCTGCTGACTATCTACTATCAAGGTTACTCCATTACCTATTAAAAACACAGAAGCACACGTTAACTACTAAAATACATTCCCTATTTAATACACTCATGCATTAAATGTGTGTTACATCCAGCAGGACATGTACAGGCATCTGCGCACGTACGCGCTTCAGGACCTGCGGGCACCTGTCTGCACAGCGGGCAGCAAGCCAGCACCTCGCAGAGGGCGTGGGGGTTCCTGACAAGGCCCATTAATGTACACGAGGAAACCACAGCTCAGCATGAGACGTGGAGAGGTAAGGCGTGGAAGAAGGTAGTAGCAGTACTCAGATGTGCTGCTTACTAACACGACACACACCAGGAGCATTCAAATACCTAGGTCTCAATTCTGTTCCTGTGTGTCCAATGCCCAGCAACTCAGATTTTTCTCCTGCTGGAGCTGCTAGGCTCCTAAGAGCTGCAAGTCAGTCTGGCTGCTTTGTGTGACACCCTACACTGAAAACACGAGATACAGAACTCTCGTATCTCACTAACTGCTACCTTAATAAAAAAAAATTAAGAGAAGAATTAGAACTTATGTCTAAACTGTATCTACAAGACAACCACTGTAACTGTCACCTCCATCTTGCTGAGACAGGGCTGGTTTTATTTTTTAAATTAGTGTTTTATCACACATAATACACCCAGGAGTTACCTGTAGATTTGTACAATACACATTTGCTGCCCCTCTCTTGCTGTATTTATAGAGAGTTTAATCCATTCACCGCAACAGGGGCTATGTATTACTCTGGGGCTTGCAGGACTGAACCATGGTTCTCCGCCATTGCCGAGGTATGTACAGCAGCACCAGAAGGGTCTACAGACCAACAAACTGCCCATGGCCAAGAAGCACGTTCAGTTCATGAGGACAGAGGGGGAACTCACCCACAAAAGCTTTAAAAGCAAACAAACAGAATCCCAACCTAGCCTAAAGACCCAGAAGTTGTGTCATCTTCTGTGATTAATCCCTAACAAGAGGAGATTCCTGAGAGCTCACCCTCTAAAATTAATTGCAGAGTACTGAAATTCATTTCAATTGAAAAACCTCCAGGTAGCAGGCACACCTGCACCAAGAGGGTGGCAGCTGGCTGGTGAAGTCAGAAGATGGACAATGAACATAAAGATGAAGGACATCTTCAGCAAGTTTTCTGACTGGGTTTTGTGTGTTTCCCTTAGTTAGTAACAAGAATCATGATTGGTATTTCAGCATGTTTCTGTTTAAAATACTTATTCCACTAAGACAGTTAATCCTGGTACGATGCATTAAACTTTAAAATGAAAAATAAAAGACCGAAGAGTAAGGATTTAGATTTAAACTAGCACTCCCAGTAACTCTTTTTAAAACCTCATCCCCATTTAAAGGACAGGGGGGTGACAGTAACAACTTGTGTGATTTATACTGCGAGTTTTTCAGAAACCTCCTTCTTTACAAACCTCTATGCTGACCAAATCTATCACAGTAAGATAAAGATGTGGCCTGGCCTTCTACTCTCACGCAAAGCTAAATTGTATAGATGAGAACACGAGAAAAAGCCCATCGCCACTAGGCAAGAGAGGAAATCCCTCTTCAGATGCACACACTGCTTGATATGCAGCAACAAAATTTACCAGATCAAAACACACAGGAAGATTCTCGCTACCAGCCATGCTTAGCCAAAACTTACCATTACAGGAGGACTCCGTCCTGCTTTGCATTCCCCACTGCTTTGATATCCAGTCTCTGTACGTGGCCACTTCTTGCGTCACTCTGATTATTCTACCCAATATACTGGACACCAGGAAGAAAACCAAAATCATCACGACAATTAATTTTTAGACAGACCAAAGTATAAGCATTTAACGTCCAGGATTTAGACTCAGAAACTTTACCTTTCCATTTCGTTGTTAGGGTAATATTTAGCTATTGGGGAAACTGCATGGCTCAAAACAACATAGGCATAATCAAAAGCCTGTTTCACTTGCATGGCACCGTATGAACTCCTCCCGACATCATTGCCTGAAAATAAGAAATAATGCCTGAATTAAAGAAATAAGATGGAAACCACAGTTACCTCATCTCAGACAGGAGACAGTAATACAGCCCTTAGGTCCCAACACACTGCAGCTACCTCCTAAGGAATAGGATTAGTGAAGCATACAGATTTGAAAGAGATGAAGAGACATGTGGATATCCACAGGCACTGAAGCCCACAATGGCAATTCTCTGGGGAAAAGTGCAATACGAGAAGAAAAAAAATAGCAACATTCCTGTACTGGAGCAGCACCATCCCGGCTGGCATTGCTCTAGATCAGAATATGCTCTCCCACAGACAGTACTTCTCACCGCCTCAGAACCTGCACATTCCAGGCAACAATCACCCTCACTGTAAAGGCAACAGCACGGAATGGAACCACTACGACTGCACGTGGCTGCACAGAAGCAAACAGGAGAGAGTGCCCAAGAGCTTTGACATGCTATAAAGTGGAGCTGTGACAGAGAAAAGCACAAGCTTGAAAGGGACCGGGCGTTACACACAAGGCACATCTAGCCCACGCGCAGGCCCTCGCTGCGGTAGTGCTCCTGCTGCAGTTCGCACTCTCCCACATCCTGCCCAAACAGCAGCACCGGCACACTCCTGGGTGACAGTCACTTTTGCTAGGAGCATGTCTTACAGAACATCACTGTGTTCTGAGTGAAGTGCTTCTGTCCGGGCTTCAGTGGTCATTCTATGCTATTCTTCGATTTAACTCCTCCTGGTTTCAGCTGGGATTCTTCCCAGTATGGGGCATGGTGCTGTGCTTTGGATTTTGGATAAGAATACCACTGATTTTGGTTGGCCAAAATCAATTTGGGGGTCCTGGTTGATGACAAGTTTGCTATGAGCCAGCAGTGTGCCCTGGTGGCTAAGAGGGCCAATGGGATCCTGGGATGCATCAGGAAGAGTGTAGCCAGCAGGTCGAAGGAGGTGATCCTCCCCCTCTACTCTGCCCTGGTCAGGCGCCACCTGGAGTATTGTGTCCAGTTCTGGGCTCCCTGGTATAAAAAGGACAGGGATCTCCTGGAGAGAGTCCAGAGAAGGGCTACGAAGATGATTAAGGGCCTGGAGTATCTCCCATATGAGGAAAGGCTGAGTGAGCTGGGGCTGTTCAGCCTGGAGAAAAGAAGACTAAGGGGGGATCTAATTAATGTTTATAAATATCTTCAGCATGGGATGCAGGGGGAATTGGCCAGCCCCTTTTCAGTGTCTGTGGGGACAGGACAAGGGGCAATGGCTGTAAACTGGAGCACAGGAAGTTCCACACCAACATGTGGAAGAACTTTTCCCCAGTGAGGGTGAGGGAGCCCTGGGACAGGCTGCCCAGGGAGGTGGTGGAGTCTCCTTCACTGGAGATATTCAAGACCCGTCTGGACGCCTATCTGTGCAATATGAGCTGGGGAGCTGCTTTGGCAGGGGGGTTGGACCTGATGATCTCTCGAGGTCCCTTCCAAACCTTACGATTCTGTGATTCTGAGATTCTGTGGTTGTTACTGGGCAATGCTTACCCCAAGTCGAGGACTTCTCAGCTCCTCACACCGCCCCGCCAGCAGGAGGATGGGTGTGCACAGGGAGCTGGGAGGGGACACAGCCAGGACAACTGACCCAAACTGGCCAAAGGGATGTTCCATACCATATGACATCGTGCTCAGCAGACAGTTCCTGAGCCACGGTCACAGCTCAGTTTGTCTGGACACTGCTGGGCTGCAGGTGGTGAGCAACTGTGCCGTGCATCACTTGCTTTGTCTATTCATCTATTCTTACTCCTCCTCCTTTTCTGCCACGTTAACCTGCCTTTACCTCAACCCACAATTTTAACTTTTTTCCTTTTTTTCCTTTTCAGTTCTCTCTGGGGGAAGGCTGTGGGGTTGTTTTAGCTGCCTGCTGGCCTAAACCACAGCACTCCTCTGGATTCAGCAAGCCCCTAATTTCTTCTTAGTCACTATGTTAAACAACCTCGGTTCATGAGGATACCTGGCTGTAATGGATCTTCGATGTACAGCATTGATGGTCTGTAGCCATCCAACATGCTTTTTTGCACTTCGTCCTTGGCAACGTAAGAGCCACCATCCTTTATTCGGATTCCAGTCTTCAGATAATTGAAGTGACGTCCATATAATTCAAAAAACTCTATTAAAAGAACACCATAGTTGGCATTGGGCATACAGGCATCTTCCCTGGGATGCAGCTATTAAGGAGAGAAAAAAAAATATTCTTAATACCTCAAGTTTTGAGTCCCTTTTTAGTGCCTTTTCTTTTTCACAGCAAACATGTCTAAATACAACAGGCAATAATAAAACGTCATACATAAAGCAAATATGTCTATTGTATTTTTTTCCTTGATAGAGCAGTTTTGCATCTTTAAAATACAATGCTATCAGACCTCTTATAGTGTAATTAACTTCTTAAAAATAGGTCTGGCAAGTATTAATATTTGTGTGTTTGAACCTCGGTACAGTAAGTGACCTTCCAGCACTAACATCAGGCTTCTTGTAAAAAAGCCAAGACACCTTACAGACCTGGGTTTGCAACACAATACAATGCCCCTGCCTGGCTCTGTGATCCCCTGGGCTGTTAAGAACGCAGCCCGAGAGGCTCTGAACAAAACTCAGCTTCTCTTTGGCAGGAGCAAATGGCAAGGCTATCAGTCAAAGTAACAGGGATTGACTGGGGCTGGGAAAGACTTCGGTTTCTTTCAAGACGCTACGCCTGCTGCCTTCATTTCTTTCACGCTCAGCAGGAAACTGCAATGGCACTTGGCAAACACCAGCTTCGGTGCAAGGCTCTGGTTCTAAAAGTAGCTACGAGCTAGGAAAGTAGGGACATACACATAGACACAGAGTTACACAGTAGCATTCAGTGCAAGGAAAAGGCTGATAGAGCCAGGACTTGACTACTTCCTATTTCTACAGTATTTTTCTCCCCTCGGGCACAATAATACAGATTTAGCTCATGTATTTTGTTCTCCTGGATTTAAAAGAACACTGTAGAACACCTTTATCTGATACCAGCTTAAAATCCTAGACAAACAAGCAAAATTCTGTTGCATTCCTTAAAGCAGGTACAGGTGTAACACCTAGGAAACCAGTGTTGTAAAGGACAGCTGCCTCTAACACCAACCTGTGCAGCTCCTTCCAAATAGGTTACACACCACCCAAACAACTATGCCACAACTGACACGCATGCCTGGCACTGATACACCAGAGGGTGTTCCAAGCACCTCTAACACCAAAAGGACCAATATGGGAGAGAGAGCAGAAGATAAGTGGGATGAGTCTATTTTTAAATGAAAAGGGGGTACAAAACCACAAACCAGGGAGCTTAAATGATTATATTTAAGGACAGATTCAATCCCTCCACAATGCAATGTGGCATCCACAGATTCCGTTACACTTACCTGAAGGAAACTGACAGCCATTAAAAAAAGACTATAAGAACCGATCCCGCCTGTAAATACTTCATTAAGGTCCCTCTGCAGCAGGAACTGTTTCAATACTAAAACTAGATACGGTAATACAGGGTATTTCTGAAAGAGAAAAACAAAGCTGTTAGGATACTGTGATGCCAATATACAACTGAAAGCATACTGAGGCTAGCTGTTATATTAAGTTTCAAAGCTAAGTATAATTCTAACTTACTACTTTTAGTAACAGGGAAAAAGCCAAGTGCTCTGCCTGAGATCCAGACAGTTATTTTACCTCTTCAACTCCAGTGGCAAATATTAATAGAAAAAATTATTACCTCATAAAATCAGAATGATTTTGTTTGGATATATAAATACACTTGCTTTTCTCATGCAAAAAGGAAAGTGAAAGAAGAACTTTGGAGATATCCACATCTGTAACAAAACCCAGCCAAGGGGATATCCCAAAGGGGACTGAGACTTCTGTCCTGCAGGCACTTCAGGTGCTCAGTTCAAAACAGTTCTTCGCAATGACTACACCCAGAGAACACTTTCCAATACTTACCTCTGGGTAACTGGTCCTTGAATAGGTTTGTCCGCACAGACTCCCTTAGAGGCGTGTCTAAGCCGCACATGCGGAGAACACAGACCTTTTGGAAGGCAGTGGAGGCTGGGGCTACACCTGCACTCACTGGGGAGGGGGCAAGAGAGGCTCAGTAGTATTGCTCCTTCTACCAACACAGAGCTACAGAGTTCCTTAGAGTCTGAGATGTGGATCATGGTAACTGCGATTGCAAAGGATTAAAAGGAAAGAAGAATTTCTCCAAGAACTCCCCTGCCCAAGTCTTACGATGAGTGTCAGGAGCCCTGTTTAACCCCAGGTCGCTATTAAGAACTTGCAGTCAGAAGCTGAAGTGCTGACTACCAGCACACACCAAAACTCAAAGGCAGGATTTCTCTCAGGAAACTGCAAACCCGTCATTAAGGCTTCATCCGCCTCAGACTTCCTAAACAAACCAGCTGAAGAGAAACAGGCCTTTGCGAGGGTAGCACTGAACTCGATACCTCAGTTACATGTCCAAAGTTACTGAAGGACAAATGGTCCAAGAGAGTGCCCTGCAAGTGCTTTACTGAGGTCCTCAAGAACACCAGTGGTGTCACCTGGCACACACACATCAAGTTTTCTCCAAATTAAACAAATGACCCTGCACAGCAGTGCCACCATTACCTGCTGCGTGTCAGGGCCGAGTGCCACCTCCGCGCGCCACACCAGGCCCATGCTCAAGGCGAGCTCTGGTGCGGCAGCTGCACGGCCTTGGCTGGGGCCGGTGGGAAAGCACCATGTGGGACGCCTTGTTGGGAGCCCCCTCACTTCACTCAGAGCTGGTTTTCATCTCAGTCCCATCCCTTGGTGTGTGCCTGGGTCATGCTGATGCTGACCCCAACTGTAACCACTGACTTGGCACCCACAGCCTCAGCTTCTCACCGGGGACTTGGCCACTGGCCAGGCTGCGAGCCAACCTGTGCTGCTGCCACCAGAGCTGCTCCGCTCCTCAGGCTGCGGTACAGCTGGGCTGACCCCTGCCCAAGCCTGCCAGGCTGCCACCCACAGCTCCTGCTGTCGCCTTGCCCCGAGGCCAAGGCCAGAGCAGCCTCTGTGCAGGGTTACAAATAGCCTGGGCAGCAGGAACACACTAACTTTCTTCTTTTAAGCACACAGAAACGCCTTCAGGCTCTCCAGAGAAGACTACCTCCTCTCTTTAACTTAAGAAGTGCACAGGCGATTTTGGGCAAGCATGCAGGGCTTTATGGGCCCTACCTACAGCTAAATTTGCATACAGAGCACAAAAGAAATACAGCCCCTGTGTTGTGGCAGAAAACCAAATACGGGCTGTCTGACCACCACAAGGCACAGTGACAGTGCACAGGACGTGAAAACCAAAGTTAGCAACCCAACTCCAAGCAGGCACCTTACGACAGAGGATCTGGGCATCTTCTTTCCCCAGCAAGCTGCCCCCATAGCACCAAACTACTGGCCTTCGTTTAGTCAACACAACTGAGTTCTGCTCATCAGAGGCCAAGGGAGGAAAGGTGTCTGGACCCACTTATTCCACCCCTGTACTCCAAAGGCGGATGCAAGAGTCCTCACCAGCATGAGATTTAAGCAGCAGGTTTCTACAGCCACACAGGTGAGACCACGTAGACAAGCACTCACACCATCCTACTGAACCTGAACTAAGTGTGGAGGTTTTGTTCTCTCGTGCCCTTCCACAGGTTAAAGAAACAGACACTGTTGAAGCTAACTGAGCTACTTTGGTACTTGCCACTAAACATGCATAAAGAACTGAGGATGTAGAAGACCATACATTCAACCCATCAGCAACTGAAAATCCTCCCAACTTTAGAAGACTTCTCACAACTCAATGACATTATTAAAGCAGAGATGTGTGTAACCCTTATAACTGAAAGTACGTTCTTTATTCTGATTTAGGGAGCTTTCTGAAGGAGTTTTACTTCCAGCTACTGAAAGATTTTTATTTGTCTGTTAGTTTTGTTAAAAAAACAAAGTAGTTAAGTACCTAGGTATTACTGTTGTCCTAAGTGAGACTGAACTGTACTTCATCTCCCTACACAGAACATGAAAGTCCAAGAAAAATTCTCTACTTCATGAGACATGTACTACGAGTGTCCAATACACTCAACAGGGGAAGGGAAGGAAGGGAGTGACACTTCCAAACTTTAAATACAAAAGCTTATTAATCCTAACAAAAAGATCCCGCATCTTAAACTAAAATAACTGTGATGTATCCAAGATCTATTGTGAATCCCAGTACAATATATCGTACAGGTATCATGAATCCCAGTACAATAACTTACTAAAATTTAACTTAATCTACTTAATAGCATTTGTGAGCTGAAACAACATTCAATGTCGAACAAGACCATTTCTATTTTGTGCAGGAATCTGTGGTTATTACCAGCCTTAAGCTCAAGGAACTGCAGTTGGAAGAGCAGAACACTAAAGACAGTTATTTGTGCATTTTGTTTAGTCATGGTACCATTACAACTTCTCCCTACTTTTTTTGCATGTTTTACTATCTTCAAGCCTTTTAGAGCAATAGAACTAAAACCTAAGAATGTCACACAGCAGTATCAGACAGAAAAAAAAACAGAGAAAGAGAACATGTATCTCAAAGCAGAAAATCAAATTAAGTCATCAAATATTCAGCTCTGTAGTTCTTATAGTGTTGCCTAACCTTGATAAAATCTTTGATGAGCTGGGCTGCTTTAACCCCGTTCTGTACATTAAAGCTTATATCTACTTTTACTTCGGTGAAGGAATCTGTCAGTTTAATAATAGGTACCTGCAAAAGAAAGACACAGTAAGTCAGTACACATTTCCAAGACACATTTGCTTTCATTCATACTTACACGCACCAGTACAACTGAAACACTTTATGAATTGGTAGAGAGGAGGTAGATGGAGAAGACAGGACTCCTGTCCAGTTAGGAACCCCCTCTCCTTGCCTGTCTGGTCACAGGAACTTTGCTTTTCTAATTCATAAACGCTTTTTTCCATTTACTGTTCTGTTTAACAGAACTTAATGCTTCATCTTCAAAGTGATTCACTTTAAACTGGTCTCAGTCAGTTCCCAGTGCAGAAGCATAGTTCTACCGGGAAAACCAAACACCAGAGGGAGACAAATGCTTAGGAAATAGAGATAAAAGGTAATAGATATTCTTAGGGAAAGACACTCGTGTCATTGTGGGTCATGGATTCCTCATCAAAATTATCTTCAAACAAGCAGCACAAGATACTGACAGCACTTGGACATACCTCCACCTGAGTGGCTTCCAAAGGAGGGCTCTCTACTAACAACAGTCATCAGTTAGACACCTGTGTAAACTCCAACACTTCCATACTCCTACAATTAGCAAAAGCTAGGAAGTTATAATGGAAGTAATCCTATGCTGCACAAGACATACCATTTTGTATCTACACAAGGCTGTACTCACCACTTCTCTGCAGAAAGGTATTGTGCCTGCTCACTTGCAGTAAGAAAAAGATGAATCGTTTGCTTATGTGCAAACTCAGTCCAGAACTGTCCAAGCCTGGTCACATTTGCTCACAAGGACTAGTACAACCTCGCTTAAGAGCAAGCGTAGGCCCCACAGTAGGGAAAATCTGATGATTTTTCCCAACAGAAATGCTTCTGTTGGAGCACTATTCATTATTTTCTCAGCAATAAAACCCACGCTAAATAAAAAGCTTCAATTTCAAATTTATATATAAAAGAGTTTCTGCTAATGAAAATTCATCCTTTTAGCCAAGATCTTTCTCTGTTGCGAAATTTAGCTTAGAGCAAGAAAATACCCTCTTCCCCCAAACTTACAGTTGCTTTATCTAAAACCTTCACTGAGTTTTCATCTGCTACATTGTGCTTTCTAAGAGCTTCTTCCAGGGTCCAAAGAGGTAACGTCTCCCATTTTCCAAACACAACTAAATCAATATCACTGAAATGGAAAGAAAATACAGATTTATTCAAATTAGAAGACCAATACACTTAAAAGAGAAACAACTGACATCCACATGTAACTGGAATAAAGCTGACCGAACACAGCTTAGACAAGTAATTTATTTTTCATTTCCTGTGCAAAGGGGTGGGTGGGGATGAACCCTGACACCTGGGTAAATACAGCACGCTGCCAGTCACCAGCGGAGGGGACAGACAGACGTACTGTCAGTTGGGCTGCAAAGCCAGCGACTGGTCTCCTCAAGGCACACTGCCAGCAGAGAGGAAAACGTGGCAACTTTGACATTAGGAAGCAACAAGCTGTTAAATGAGATCAAGCCATCTAATTAACTTCACTCATTAACTTAGCTCGCTGAAGAGGTGTATCCATCCCGCTACACTTCCCCCCTATGTTAATCCACATCTATCTGATTACATAGGGAGCTGTTGCCTTAAGCCAACACCTGAACTCAAATTCAAAAGGTGACCAGTGTCCAAAGTGAACACAGTGAAGGCTACTGTGAGATCCTGAACCTTTTCCTCTTTGCTCCCCAATTTCTGCTTTGATTTCCCCTGCTTGCTTGGGAGAGGCAAGCATATAACCCCAGTTACACTGGCAGCCTACATAATTAACATGGAAAACTGCATAACCACAGAATTTAGGAGCACTTTTTCCCCCATGGATTCCACAGGTCTGCTGACTAACAAACACCACCACTTTCACAATCTCAAAGCAACTCCCAGAGCGTCAGATGAAGTCTCTCTGCCGACAAGCAGTGTCGGCAGCAGGCAAGTTCAGCAGCAGTTCAGCTGCATACCATTCAGCTGACAAGGACAGGCAGTGCTCAGCCAGTTTCAGAAAACTATGTCCAAACCTGCTTGGAGAGCAGGAAATGCTGCTGGACACTTCTCTTCCAGACTAAGTGAGTGTTAAACCCCTTGCTGATGCTGACAGTTAACAACAGGAGACATGTTTCTGATGTACACCAAGGGAGAAAAAAGCAGCTCTGCTGTTGCCTGCGAAGTAACAGAGATCCAGAAGAAAAAACTACCGTGTGCCCAAGCCTTCAGTATCAGCTGAAGTAAAAGGCTATCAGGCAAATCCTAACAGAGAGTATCACACTTAAAAACACACTCTAAGTCTTTCTGAACCCCAGAGCCTGAAATCTGTATTAACTACACAGTTGCTGATGGGTGGGCAAAACCTAGGGAAGCTGCGATGGAAGGCAACAGCAAGTTAACTCCTGACACAAACACTGGCTACTCTGAGAGTTTCCAAGTACTGCCACAGGAAGAGTTTCTGCAGGTTTAGGTGCTGGTTTTACAGTTAAAGTGATGGTCCTCCCCAACAACTCAGCTGAAATAAATATGGAAGGAAAGGCAATACCTGGAATCAAACAAACATCAGCAAGGTGGTTTTGTTACAAGTTTCAAAACAATCAAGCAAATATAGTAAAGACCTGCTGCTACCAGAGGTGTGGATAGCAGTATCTTTCCTGTAATACTAACATCCAACTCAGTTCAATTGAGCCCATTTAAAATAAATGAAAAAAGGCCAAAGATGAGACCAAATGTACACTTGGACATCTTCTGACTTTGCAAACAGAAACATTTCAGCTTTACCCCAACTCCCTGAGCTAAAGCAGACACTCGGGTATCTGTCAGATACATCCCTTTTCAAAAAGGGATGAAATGACGACTGAGGTGTCCATCACTTGCAGGCAGTACTAGCTACTAACTCCTCACATTCCCAAAGTACAGACCTCAGTTCAAATGTTAAACTCAGGCTTATGCTATTTAAATGAGTTTATTCCCTGGAGCCATCCAAGCTCTTCATTCTATTTCTATTTCACGGTCAAAATTCCTTGCAACTTCTACACAGAAGATACCAGTGCCACTGAGTAATGACTTGTCTTTATGAAACCGACTAACACAGTTGAAAAAGGTAGAGGTTGACTATTGTACAGATGTCACAGAGAGAAGCACAGTTCTGTATGCCATCTTCTCTCTTCAGTGCTAACATCAGCACTAACAAGGTGACACTAAGAGTTTCAATTGGACTGTCTGTGGAGAAAAAATTTAGCTTTTCTTTTAAGGCCAACTTCTTACTTCAGTTCAGTCATTTAATGAAGCCAGATCACAAAATAAGCCTTTTTTTGACAACAAGGTAATTCAGCTCTCTTACTTATCCATGCAAAAATTATATAGACACATGTCTTATAGCTGATAGTCTCAATCACTACATTTCTGTACGCTTTGCAGAGTACTAGCAGCTTCACACTTAACAAGCATACACACAAGTAACACAGATATTGGGAGATCAGACAGATCACTACAGGGGTACAGGTTTCCACAGGCTAGCTTTTCTCTAGTACACAATGTACACTGAAGTTACTAACCTTGTAGGTAAATATAAACCAGTTTTAAAACTTCCAAATATCTGCACCTGAAACACAAGAACAGGATATGTGAAAACAAATTTCCAGGCTTCAGATACAAACAAGTTCTATCAAGTCACTTGCAAAGGCTGGTTATTGCTACCCTCCATCGGCAGGTTTTGGTATTGCCAACAGAAACACCTGTGAAAGCATTTTTCAATGTCCTATAAATGGCTAATCCTCATTGTTCTTACCCACAAAACATTAACAACTTTGACTTTTCTATTATAAAACCTTCTTTGTAATGTAAAAATTTTCAGTGTGACCAAATCTGGCAAAACCTACAAGCCAGAACATTTTAAACCACTTATGAATGACAGAACATAAAGCGCCCCAGGATCAGTTCACTGCTTTCCTAGCTCAAAGCATACCCTTCAGCTTGTACACACGGTTTCCAAGTTTAATATATTTCCATTGCTTTGCATTAAATCACAATCCTTTTCTTCCTCCCTGAATTACACAGGAAATAGCACAAATCTATTTCTGCTTAAACAACAAAAAAAGTTTCAGAAGGTTTCACATCCCATAGATTTCTTTTATTGTGCTGGGCTTCTACTAGTGATCAAGTTTCCACGGTAAGCTGTCCCAAACCACATTCGCCTTAACTTAGCCAAGCCTCGCGGAGAGGTCGGACTCATGTGCGCTCTCCAAGGGGGATTGGTGAGACTTCAAAGTACAAATATCTACACTTTTGGACTCATGTCCAACCAGACAGTCTTCCAATGTGCTTCCTGGAGCCACCTTACAGACCTGGATCTTCTGCTTTGATGAGCCTCACACACTCGCTTGACTGCCACCTATTTGTGTCAAGTGACCCGCTTTTTATTAGTTTCCCCTTCAGGCTGAGAAAAAGGGGGAGAGGGGAAAAGATCATGTTTCACAACCACGTGCCTCGATACTTTAGCAAACTAGGCAGCAGAATGAGTGCTTTCCCTTGATTATTTTATATCACTTCACTTTTTTTACCCTCTCACCCCCACCAAATAGCATACGCTGGCAGCAAATTTAATGCTGAAAGTTCCAAGCTTCTCAAAGTAGAAAAGACTGCAAGAGATGCCACAGAACTATCATTAATACTGTACTTGATCTTGACAAAAGAAAAAAGGCATCACAAAGCTAAGAATATTATTATTATTGCTGCTATTATTATTATTATTATTACTATTATTATTATTATTAAATCCTGGATAGTAATAAAGCATCCTCTGTGAAACTGGGTTCAGTCAAACATGGATTTATTTGGCAACCAAAAACATCTGAGAAGTGTTTCTGCACAATAAAACAACCAGTGATGGGCTCAGGAAAAAAATAAATGTGCTTTTACATTATCAAAATAGTGTGTTCAGCTGAAGAGCAAAGAGTGCCTTTATTGAATAAACAACCCTCAAAGTATTCATAAACTTACTGATAGAACATATATGACCTTTATGGAAAGGAAGGAGACAGCATCTGCTATTGTACAATAATTTGGAGCATGAGAAACACTGAATTGTTACAAAAGAAACCCACACCCACACTTCAATCCCTCTCATCAAATCTGGAAAGATGGAGGAGGAAGAGCGGAGAAATCAGAACCCAAATTTTAAATGATTTTTATGTATTATCAGATAGGGATTTCAAACATTGAAGCTCTATAGCCACATACATCTTTAAAGCATCCCAAACACAGGGCAATATAATTACTTGAGAGATATAGGCATTAGTTTTTGTGGTGTGCCAACACTGGCAGTTATGGTTTTGGTCTATGTGGACAGAAATACCTGTTTACACCCGTAAGCTAACACAAGACTTCACAGGACTGCAGTGGAGGCCTCCTACTCCTGTACGTTACGTTACAATGCCTCCTGCATTTCTGCAACCTTGTTCATATTAAATTCCCAGGTTCCTGAAGGAGCTTTAAGGCCAGTATGCATCCAAGTATGTCCTCACTATGCACAGCACAACCTGCAAGTCCACAAAAGCTGGCAAAGCCCTTGCTACAAAAATCCCTCCATCAAAACAAAGCTAGCCAAAAAACCTATCCACAGCCAATCTTTATTTTCTTCTACATCATTAGGTAGAATTTTCTGAAGTCTACCAAACTAAATAGAGTTCATCTTTCTATTTCCATTCCAACCATAGCACTTCCATAACTGAACAGTGTGAAGTACCAACATGACCTCTCTTTGGACCTGCAAGGCCACATAATAGCCTGAGATGAAGCTGAGACACTACCACAAACATATCCTCAGTTCCACTGCCCAAGTACTTATTTGTTTAACAGACAAATTTTCATATTCCACTGGTCAAAAAATTTTGTCTTCAAATGCTTTCGTTCAATGTTTTGGGTTGCTCACTTTCAGTGTAATTAAAGCCTTTCTTATGGTCAGAGCCTTGCTGATGCCAAGAACAGTTCTCACTTACTAGGAATGTTTCCTTCTAAGCACATTCCCTTGAGTAAGAGAGCAAATGACACAATTGCTAACTTCTATAAATAAAGTAACAGTTTAGGTTACCTAGTTTTACCCCCCTCCATCTGCTTTTTCAGCCTTTTCCTAAGTGGAACAGGAAAAAACCCCAACCTATATGCACAGACACATTCCACATGCTCTCTACACATTCAGATTCATGAAGCCTGATCTTCCTTTTCTTAGTATCTGATTTTTATAGAGTAGGTCTTACCTACACGTTCAGTGAGAAACTACAAACTGAATGTGTATGTTTAACTTCACAAGTTTATTTTAGCTGGATTCGCTGCTTCTATGACTCAAGATGAACAGCTTAAACATTAACTTAGCGCTTTACACTACAGCTAAACTGAGGACATTGGACCAGATAACATTCCACCTCCTCTGAGCATGTACTCCAAACTTAAATCTTACAAGTAGCTAAACCAACACAGATTTCCAAAAGGTTAGTGATTAACTCAAACAACCGAAAAATTACACCAAAATACTCTCAAAGTTGAACACAGTTGAGTTCAGCAGTTCAGCTCCCAAGCAGACCTGTAAAGGAAGTATTAGAAAAAGGACATTACAGTGATTTCCAGGTTATAACTGGGTGTGCTGCTGCCACCACTCAGTTCCCTTCCAGCCTCCAGAAAATGGAAGGGCATGCAACAGGAGAATTCTTCCCTGACATAAGAGCAGACAAAACACAGAGTGAGGCTTTAAAGAGCAGTTACTGACTTGAGAAGAAGAAACCAGCATGCTCTTGCTCTCTAACATTTTCAAGAAAAGACGGTCAAGGCCATTTTAACCAGCACTAATTGAAAAGTCAACTTCAGTTTTCAACTGCACAGTGTGTGCTGCTTCTCAGTCACGTTACCGCTAAGCCCAGCCATCAGCTGTCACAGTGCAGCATGGCTTGGAATTTGCTTCCCCTTCTTTAACAGATTCTGGCTACAAAAAGCAGTTACAGTAGCTTAAAGACTGTTTTCTCAAGGCCCCAAAGTCAAATATATATATATATATAATATATATACACATATACAGACACACACACATATATACACATCTCAAATAGAAAAAAGTATTTCACAGAATTTTCACAGAATTGTAGGGGTTGGAAGGGACCTCCAGAGATGATCAAGTCCAACCCCCCTGACAAAGCAGGTTCCCTAGGACAGGTTGCACAGGTCGGCATCCAGACAGGTCTTGAATATCTCCAGAGAAGGAGACTCCACACCCCCCTGGGCAGCCTGTCCCAGGGCTCTGTCACCCTCACTGTGTAAAAGTTCTTCTGCAAGTTGGTGCAGAACTTCCTATGCTCCAACTTGTGGCCACTGCCCCTTGTCCTGTCTCCACAGACAACTGAAAAGGGGTTGGCCATTTCCCTCTGTGTCCCACACTTCAGATATTTATAAATATTCATCAGATCCCCTCTCAGTCTTCTTTTCTCAAGGCTGACCAGCCCCAGTTCATTCAGCCTTTCCTCATATGTAGTTTTTATATCAACTATTTCATATATCAGATCTGTATCAAATATTACATATATATATACATGTATATAACAATATTTTTAATATAAAAGACCTAGCTTTTACAGATCAAGTCTGTCCTACAAACAGAGTACCTCTGGAAGCGCTGAGTTCCTTTACCCCATTCAAGGCATTAGTGGTAACATAGACAGACCTCCCAGCAATAAACCCACTCATCCCATTACACCAGTGAAGCCTGCAGCATGCAAACTCCTCCAGGAAACAGCTGCATCTTCTCCAGGCTGAAGCAATCAATTATCATAGTGAAATCCTCTCCTACAAGCCTTCGGCAGGGTGTACAGCAGTAAAGAACTGTTTCATACCTGCACTGTTTGCTATACCATAGCCCAGGAGGCTGGCAACCCACTGCTGCTGCTCTTGATGAGGGCTTACAACACTCTTTCACTCGGTTAGAGGAGAGCTGTACAACACCCACGAGAGATGCCGAGTCTCTTACACAGCTCCCTTGGAAAGGTTATTGGTTACACAGTACTGACTCTATCAACTCCTCCTAACTGTGCAAAGGCAGCTCTCACCGAGGGGAGCAGCTCTTTGCATTCTATACAGCACCAGTACAGTGTCCATGAGAGCATGAACCACCTCAAAAACCTGAGTATGTTTTACACACAAAACCACACAGCACATACATACAGCTCACCCAGAATCCATATTCTGTCACATTCTGCCAGTTTCTAAAACCACATCCCAAAAAACAGGTTAGGAAGATCTGAAATGACGAGTGGGTTTAAGTCACTCATGTCAAAACACTATCTTTTACTGTGGCAGGATCAAAGAGCATTACTTATAGCAGAGATTCTGCTGTCTGAATTTAGTTTGCTATTCTGGAGGATAGCAAACCTTATCTTCAGCTACTGCTATCTGCAGCTAGATGGCTACAAATCTGCACTCTGGAAGTGAACACCAGGTTAGTAGATACAATTAAACTAGATTCAGTGACACTAAAAATCCAACCGTGTCCCCATAAAACCATCTTGAGTTGCAGAAGCAACTTCTCTAGCTTTAAGATGACTGGGTCCAAACACAGCCTAACCCTGCCTAGTCCACCTCTAGATCAGGTCCCCAAGCACAGTATCTACACGCCTTTTAAATCCCTCAAGGGATGGTGACTCAGCCACTTCCCTGGGTGCGTGTTCCAGTACTTGATCCCCCTTTCAGCAAAGAAATTCTTCCTGATGTCTAACCTAAATCTCACCTGGTGCAATTTGAAACCATTTCCTCTAGTCCTATTGCTTGTTAACTGAGAGAAGAGACGGACAGACCCCCACCTCTCTACACCCTCCCTGCAGGTAGTTTTAGAGAGTGATAAGGTCTCCCCTCAGCCTCTTTTTCTTAGGACTAAAAAGCCCCAGCTCCCTCAGCCATTCCTCATAGGACTTGTGCTCTAAACCCTTCAGCAGCTTCACTGCCCTTCTCTGGACATGCTCCAGCATCTCAACATCCTTCCTGTAGCGAGAGGCCCAAAACTGGACACAGTACTCGAGGTGCAGCCTCACCAGAGCTGAGTATAATGGAACAGTCATTTCCCTACTCCTGCTGGTCACACTATTCCTGAGACAGGCCAGGATGCTGTTGGTCTTCTTGGCCACCTGAGCACACTGCCAGCTCATGTTCAGCCAGCTGTCAACTAACCCCCAGGTCCTTCTCCTCCAGGGAGCTCTCCAGCCACTCTGCCCCCAGCTTCATTAAAAAACCTTTTTTTCAACCTTTATTTAAAAAAAAGCATAGCTCTGCATGACAGAAACTTGCATTTTTCAAGCACACATGCATGTCTGATATGTTCCCATTTATCTTGGTAAATAAATATTAATGAGACTAAACATTGCCAATTCTCATGCTCTTTCTTTGACTACAGTAGGTATAGCTTGTCTTTGTTCCCAAGCGAGACAGAAAACGGTGACCTGCACTAGTCTACAAATACAAGAAATGCTTTTAGGGTTTTTTTTTTTTAAATATGGAAAAATAAACAGTATTTTCATCATTCAATACTTCACAAAGCAAACAGGCACAAAATGTTGCTTTTATACATTAACAAATAGAACAGTGTCCTACTCACATCTGCATTAGGCCAGAGCTCTTTTATAACGTTTTCTATCCTGTTCACTACTTCCATCCGCATTCTCTCTTCTTCAGGTCTGGGAGACATATACTTATAAAAGTCAATGATTTCTTCATGAAGACTAAAAAAAGAGAACAAAAAAGAACAGGAAGTCAGGAGAATAAATACCAACCGCTCCCATCAAGCATGCTTTTAAGCTCCCAGCTACCTCTGCAGTTATGGGGCAGGTTAAGAGTAGCATGTAATTGAGACATCCAGATTCACAACACATAGTAACGTTTTGTTTCACGTTAGTTTCCTTTGCCGCAGCTCAATATTGAGCCACATCTGTAAGAGTGTGGAAGCAAATTACATCCAAGTGCCTGCAATTCACATGGAAAGTCTCACTCAGTGTTTAATGCCAGCACAGGAACGGTTCAGGCTTCAACAACAAACGCAGCCCTGAGCAATGAGCACACGCCTTGCAAAATAAACCAAAGGAGGAGGTTTCCAGCCCAGGATTCCCCAGTCAGCCCCCAGTAGCTTCAGGCACCAGGCTGTATCAGCACCGCACTGGTAACACATTGATAGGAATCGTGCCAGCGCCCGAGCTTGGAAAACAGCTTCTTTTACTGCTTAGAGAAGACACATAAATGACATGTGCAATCTCTCCCTAGAACAAGACAAGAAGTAGTACGCACGCAGCAGCGGTGGCTCAGAAGAACAAGGGATTGACAGGCAGTTAACCCATATATTTGACAGCTCACCGCATTACATGTGCTTCTCACAGGCACTAAGTTATGTTTAGATTGCCTAGGATTAGAGCTGAAGTAAAAATGTCTTCATACAGTGCTGCAAATATCTATGCTGCTGTAGTACCATAAACACATCATCGTCCTGACTAACAATGTATTTAAAACAACAGACACAACCCTTTAATCCCAGCAAAATTCGGAGGAACTCTGGCACAGAGTAGCTAAATTAATCTCATTTGCTTCCTGCAATGACCATTACAGTAATAGCTAGTTGGTCTTTTTTTTTAATGTCTTGTTTCTACAGACCAAGTACAACTGCCTCTCCCCTTAAAGCTCTGAGGGACCATCAGAAGAGGGCAATTTATTAGATGAGATGTGGAATCTAACAATTCCCCACTGCACGCATGCTTAAATAAATCAAAATGTTAATAACTGGGAGTTGTACATGGGCGTCAAAAAAGCAGATTACAGTATCTGAAAGTTGTACTTAGCAGAGTAAGGGTAGGGACAGAACAATCAAACTGTCTGCATTAGCATCTTCAACACTGCGGCGTTATCAGCAACACAACCTGCTTCCTCAGAGACTGAGGAATAAAATAGTTACGTTCCTTTTCACTGAGCATTTATGGGAATTTCCCACAGACGCAGTTAGGGGAAGTCATAAAAACCTAGCAATGTGTGGTGGTCATCACCACAGGCTCTCTATAGCTAATGCAAGGAGAAAAACTACTCTGATGTTACTCCAAAGGGAGATAGAGACAGACAGACCTCTGAAGAGGCTACTCCTCCTGTGATGCCTACGGAGGGAGCCCTAAAAACCCCTGAACTAAAATAACACAGATCTCCCCAAAAGAGTTTCTTCAAATTAAGGTGCCATCTCCCTCCTCTCCCACGCTGGCACCAAGGCCTGTTCACGCACACCTCGAGTACCACAAGGATGCTCCGAACGACACAGCTGTGATATTCACATCCATGAACGCTGTTGTCAGCATTTATTTTGATGTTGCTAGGAAATTTACTTCCTCCTACAGCTGCTTTCTTACTTTTCCTTGGCAGTTTACAACCTGGGGTTAATAAGCACATTCCAAACCACCAAGCTATCCCTACACGGGCACCAACTCCTCCACCTCTGGCTTTTCAGCCGTCTCCTGTTCTTCTATTCGTCCCTGCTATTCACCGTGCTGGCACTTAAACCCTCTTCAGCTACCCTTCCGTTGCAGAAACTGAATTCAGATGAGAAGTATGCAATAAAGAACAAGTTGAGCACTCCGACAAGCAAGTTCACTCTCTGCCCCCACCGCCAATCACACACATTGAATTGCTAATTTGGTCTCCATATTGCTTGGCCATTAAGGTAGCGTTCAAAAACAGGAACAAGGAAAACAGGCCAAAAAAAACCCAAAACCAGAAAACCAACAAAAACTAATCAGACTCTGGAAAACACCAATTATTTTTCCACTGTAATTTGGTGAATGAGCTTAAAGGAAGACCTGGGGACTCAGCCCAAGGGTACCTACCATGGCTGGCAAAACCTTTACTTTCTTTGCAGTGACAGTGGGGGGAATTATCAGGCAACACAGCCCCGTTTCTGCCTCTGCTCCTCCAGAATGGCTGGTACATCCATACTGTACAGGATTTGCCCCAGAGCAATGAATGTTTTAGGAACCTAAGATGGTGTGCACATACGCACACACAATGTGCCATGAGGGCACTTAATGGCACAGGACCTGCTGGGTTAATGCCGAGGGACTATCTCAGGGGAGAAATTCACGGATGGCACAGCACAAATCCATACTGCCTGACATTAGTGGACCCAGCTGCTCCTGGGCTTCCGCTTTACGGGAGTTAATTGTTCCCTTGCCCCATAAGGGAACTTTCAAAGAACAAGGCAATCAGAAATGAGGTCCCCGAAGTGCACGAAGGGCCAAGCCACAAAGACACTGCAGTTCTCAGGGCTCTTCTCTTTATGAACTCCACTGACAGACACTCTTAATCGAGATAATTGTTATCAATTGGGGCATTCTTTAGAAGCACATAAAATAATGACGTTCTGTCGGAACCAGATGTATTTCTTTTTCTCAACCTAAATAACATATGTCTGCATCTCTTTCAATGGGATCCTTCTTGTCATGTAAAGCTTTACAGCAAAACAAAAAAGTAACCGGCATGCAAACACACAGAAACTTACGCTGCACAGGCACTGCATGCTACACAACCATGCAGATGCTGGAAAAGCAAAAGGGCTTCTGGAGACCACTAGAGAAAGTCCCCAGCAGCATTCCAGTTGGAAATACTACAGATGTCTGTGCGCATTTCATCTGGTCCCACCCCCCATGCTGCTCGGGCCACCCGTGCTGCAGAGCCCCAGCACGGCCCAAGACTACACCTGGAATTATATTTCCCTGCCTGGTAACAGCTCCTGCCAAGCAAAAAGAGAATGACTGATTAAAGCCAAGACAAACAGAAGTAGCCCCATGCAGATTTCAGAGCAGTACAACGTGATTTAGAGGTGTGACTCCCATTAATGTGGAGTTAACTCAAGCTGTATTGAAAATTAAAACTCAAGGTTATTCACTGTCTTAATCAACATCTATTATAGTCACTGTTTTTCAAAACAATTTGTCTGGATTAATGGAGTCTGTTTACAAGAGTCTCTAGTGGAATTTTATATCTTTAGCCGAAATGAAGATCAAAGAGACCGAGAAATTATTTTTGGCATCATCACAGTATTTTATTATTTAATGCTATTACATTCATCAGTTATTTTAGATAAAAGTCCTTAAAAGGAGACTCGTTTTTAGAAGAAAATTACACTGTAATAAACCTGATTTTATTATGGATAGATGTTTCATTTGGCTTTATAGTCATACTGAAGCACCAACACCCAAATCCTACTTGGGACATATGGAGAGAGGTCTCTGCAATGTCCAAGAGCTTCAGTTTACTGTATTTATTACAGCAAATAGCTGTGAATGAGTGGGTCTTTGGCCTGTACTCGAGGAAGTCATAACATGTGGGGAAAAGAAAAATAGTCTCTTGCACCTTCTCTGAATATGCTTTAAAACAGTACTAGTTGCATCACACCCCATTTCCAAGCTTGGTTAACTGATTCCATCAGACAGAACAGAATTACAGAGCAGAGCAGCTACTACATTTAGAGGATTATGGTGTCAGTTATGTTTATTTGACAGAGATAGCAACGTGTCATTAAAAAAGAAATTACAGACACAAAAGTTGTAATAACAAGCAGGACTTCCCAGTGTAACATCACTGGGCTGCACCACGAGGAATGCAAATCTCAAGCCCTTTAGATGAAAAGCCACAGCTTCTCCAGACACAAGCATGGTGTAACACAGTGCCTTACACCTCTCTGAGCACACCTTACCTTTTTTTGTTGCACAATTTGTGAGCTCCACATGTGCAACTCACAATTCCCAAACTAGTTTACACATATTCAAGATGTTGTTATTCTGAAGTATGAAGCTTACCACACCCCTGCAATCAATTAAAAAATAATCACGAACAAAGTGTTATTTCTGGTTTACACACACAGCACAGGCAGATGCACAGACAAGCACACAGACCTGACCGCACATGTTGGTTACCTGGCACATAAAGCAGCACAACTCGCTATTGCTCTGAAGTCCAGCACTGGAAGCAGAGCGATACTGGGAGGCACGTCGCTTTATGAAGCTACAAGTTTCACTCCTCTGCACTAGGATCCTGATGCAAACTAAAGGACCAGCCCACTGCGCTCAGGGATTTCAGCAGCTTGGAGGAAGCCAGCCTGACAAGCAGTGCCCAGTGCTCGCCCCACAGCAGCAGCTGCCCTGAGTGGGGCTGGACCCTGGCCCTTCCCTGCCTGCCCGAAGCAGCTGAGCAGAGAGCAGCCAGCCAGGCACAGATAACTGCACCCGGTGTTGCTTCATCACAGGACAGCAGTTAAGTGCTGCCTTAGCGTGCCAGTGTGCAGTGTTATGCTACCCAGAGTTTTATTGGAAAAGTTTCCTGCTTTTGTCATTCTGGACCTGTGCTATACTTCCACTCTCCTCTGGCTCTTCTTCACTCTTCATTTCACAGGAGAAATTACGCAGGCACGCATGGTCTAATTCCTCTCACCAGGGTGTTACCCAGAGCTTCTGCTCCAACTGCTAGAAATGACTGGGATAAAAATTCTGCTCATCCATCCCATAGAGCTTCCTCTGCCTTAGACACAAATATCCCTTTGCACAGGAAATGCTATTTGCAACATCACTGAAGATAATTTAAAACTAATTATCTAACCTATGGATACTAACCTATGCAAAAAACAGTATAGTGCTCATGCACTAAAATTCGTTCTTTGGCAGGAATTTCTGAAGGAAGCTCCATTTTCAGAATGATGGAAACCTAAATTACTATACTCTGCAGACAGTGGGCAGAGGTTAGCAATAAACATACAGATGACACTTGCCTTCCTGAACTCTATGCTTTAAAATGAATCGCTTCTGATTTAAGTTTATTGATTTTATATCCACACTTGGATGGGATATTTGCTATGTACCCTTGTAGCACCAAATAAGCCTTTTGTATCTGGATTTCCTTTGGATGAGTAATTTGTAATTCCTCCAGGACAGTGTTTGGTTGCCCCTGCCATTTTTAAGTTTCCTCAGGGTGGGGAGCAAAAACCAAAGGCAACAAAGAGAAACACTGTAGAATTTCAGGTTTAAAGTTGTCTTTGGGGAGGAATGCAAAGGAGTAACCTGAGGTATTTTAGCTTGAAAAGCTTGAAAGCATCAGTACTTAACAGTCCTAACCGCATCCATCCATCCATCCATCCATCCATCCATCCATCCATCCCTCCCTCCCGACAGGAAAGCTGGCACTGCACAGGCGGGGAGAAAACTTCAGTTTGAAGCTTCACAAGGTGTTTTATGAAGAAAAAGATGGCCTTTTGCAACAAAAACAAAACAAACAAAAAGACACACCCAAAAAAATGGCAGGAAATTCTTTCAGAAATTTTATGAACTAAACAAAGCTTTTTCCTCTCCCATCTCCAACCTGGTAGGACCTGTAGAAATTTTGAATTGAACTGTAACTAAGGCAAGACACAGAGAGCCCAATCCTCCCTTTCTTTCTCACAGTTTTATTTATCTTATCAATGTCTTTTTTAAAGCAGCACTGACACTTGCCAAGATGGGAAACCCAACAGCTAATAGAATAATTTCTAGATTACTATTACGACCAACACGTGTTGAATAATGATCTGGAGCAACAGCAGACACTGCAAAGTTCACAAATTCTTTTTCCCACCTACAAACTCGAGCAAAACCAAACATTAGAGTAGCGTGTGGAACCAGACATGAAACATCTGCTGAGGTCCTCTCCCTGCCACCTGGACCTCTGTAGCAGACAAATTCTTTTAATATTTGCTAGGTTTTAAGCTACTGAAAAAACCTACCTACACCCACAGGTAATTTCATCGGCAGTTCAGTTTCATGGTGACGATACATCAGTCCTCACAAGAAATTAAAACTGTGTGTAATAAAGCAATGGATTTTCAAAAGCCTCAGAGATTCTGACATCACTTTTTACATCCCCAGTTAGTGAACCATATCAATACATTACAGGTCACAGAGTAACCATGTTTTGAGCCACAAGTGCCCTACAGGAACTTTACAATTCCAAGGGTGTCCGTCCTGGTAACCTAACACAACCGGGAAAGCTTAGGGAGCTGGGGGTTTGATCACACATGTTTTTCTTCAGTTCACCTGGTTGAAATACAGCTCAGGAAAAATAGGTATTCCACTGCCACACGACACTAAACATCACCAAAAAAATCAGGATACCTACTGTATAAAGCAGTCTCCTGAGATGCAGCTGGAGAACTTCACTGTGCAAAGAGCTAGGCAAATGAGGTTTATTTCTGGCCCCTTCCATTACAGCCCAGGTGTTTGTTACATCTCCAGCAACAAGGTCTGTTATAACAGGATTACATGAGCCTCCCTAATCCATCTAAAATGCAATTAGCCAAGTTAAATCCCACCACCTTTGTCAGTTGAGCTAAGGCAGCCAACATGCCCAAAGCACAGCAGGGAGCCCGAAGGGGAGCCTGAAGAGGAGCCCTTGAGGACAGCAGCCACGGCTGCTTCCACCCGGACAGCAAGAGGTAAAAGGTGGAAGAAGCACTTTCAAGCGACATCCCTACATCCAGAAGACCACCTGTGACAACCAACTGGTATTTGAGTAACGCTCAGTGTTTACCCAAGAACAGCTTGACCTTTCTGACTAGCATTTGCCATCAGCTGAGTAATTCAAAGAACTGCTCTCAGGACCAAGGGAGGGCAAAATATTCACAAACATGTAAATGATTCGGAAGCCCAGATTGTGCTTTCAGGACTAATGTCTTTTGGGAGTAATCTAATCACTCTGATACAGAGTTTGAAAACATTTTTCTGAAAGAAGTTAATTTACTCACATCAACGTTTGCAGCGGGTTGATTACGTGCATTTCTTCAAATGCTGCGGAGCAAAAAAAGATGCCACAGAAACGTGTACTGCAGAGACTTGGATTTCCACCCTGTGTCAATATTTGTAAACATAGAATATAGCCCCCTCCTTTCTTCCTCCCAATCAACACATGTTCCCCCAAGCCCCTCAAACTAACACAGCTTCTTATTTATCTTCTCTATTTAACAGTAACTTCCTGGTTTAAATGTACCATGAAAACCACTGTCTAAGGGAAACTGCCAAAGGGTAGCAGAGACACCTTAAAACACAGCAGAAAGCAGCAATGTGGACAGCCCTTTTCAGTTACTTCAACCATTATCTCCATCTTTTTAGGGTTTTTTTATTTCACAGATCCTTTGCTTCGCTTAGGATGACTGCTATCTTCCTTGAACTGATTCTGGTTATTTCTCATTAAAACTCCCAAGCATATGCTTTACTCAAGAAGTAATGCAAGAGGCTCTTTTCCTGACAACGTAGGATTGAGCATTTTTTGTCTGTTTATAAATTGCAACGGGTGCTGTGTCTTCTAAAATACACTGAGATGCACTGGAATGTTTCCTACAGAAAAGTGTCGCTTAAGAGGAAAGAAGTCCTACTGAACTTTAATTATAAATCAGATGCTTGACTCAGTTCTACCAACAAGCAATCTGAAGTAAAACTCTGCAACTGATTCACTGGCTTTTAACCCCTTGCCATATGCATACACAGTCTTGTGCTCTATTTTTACAGCATTTCCTGCAAGAACATCAAATGCCAACTCACAGGAGCATTTGGAGAAGTACCCTTACTTCCCATTGCTTCCCCCCAGCCCCCCAATCATACCATACACAAAAAGAATCTAGCTGAACCACTACACATGTGGGGATAACTTTCTATTTCTTTCCTGGAAAGTATCTATGTCTCACCTCTCCTTCCCACCTCTGCAAGCAAGTGCTCTGAGTCTGCTGCTTCTCTTCTCCCAGGCACTGCGTTGCCAAAGGCAGGCATGCATTTTGCTAACAGGAATGGGGGGAAAAGTACCAAGAGAATGTGCTACCTCAACTGAGCTGAAAGAACGAGTACTAACAAAAGAACAAGATGAAGCAGGAGAGGAAGGTTTTATGCAGGACAAAGTGGCAAAAAGAGAGATGGGAAATAGCTGTTTTACTTCATAATGACAAATACCTCTAACTCCAGTAACACCTAATTACCTTGAAACACACCAGTAATTCCAGTATCTCCTATAAAATACTACTCTTTAACTCACTTGTAGAAAAGCGTTAGTCTGCTGGAACAGTCACATAACCAGAGTGGCTACACAGTTTGCAGCCTCATCATTTAAAATACAAATACATATTCTCAAAAGCCTTTAAGTTTAAAGTGCAGCTGTTAGCATGCACTTCATGGATTCTGTAATTACAATCTGTGGTAATTTTCCTAACAGCTAAAACCACAGAGAAGTTAAAGATATCTATTTCCTATAGCAGGGAATTAGTAATTCCTCAGCCTGCCAATTCCTCTCGCTTAAATACCCCTCACTCAAAAAGACCAAACAACAGTTTCCAAGTTTTTTCAAACAAGAGCTTAACAAGAAGTAAAAGTAACTATCAGTAGTAGCTCAATTTAGATTAGTTGAACTTTCCCAATAACACAGTAAGGTCAGGGTTTGGGCTGGAAAAGCTGCAGCCAGCAAATCCCTGGCCAGCAGCTAAACCAGCCCTGGGGCCATCAATCAAAAACAACAGGTAAACTTCTGGACTGAGATAAAGACAGGTTTATGGCAGAAAAGGAAGCTAGTAACAGAACATACATACCAAGTGATGCACAGCACAATTGCTCACCACCTGCAGACCAGCAGTGCCCAGGTAGGTCCCAAGCCATGGTCCCAGCTTAGTTTATATGCTGAGCATGATGTCATATGGTACAGAATATCCCTTTGGCCAGTTTGGGTCAGCTGTCCTGGCTGTGTCCCCTCCCAGCTCTCTGTGCATCCCCAGCCTCCTCGCTGGCAGGGCAGCATGAGAAGCTGACAAGTCCTTGACTTGGGGTAAGCATTGCCCAGTAACAACAAAACTGTGTGGTATCAGCATTATTCTCATCTGAAATCCAAACCACAGCACTGAACCAGCTGCGAGGAAGAAAACAACCCCCACTGAACCCGGGACATAGACTGCAAGTACCCATGGTGCTGTTACAGTCAGGCCAGAACAAGGGACGCAGCAGGACAGCTGACAGACCTTTCTGTCAGTCCTCATAAAGCCAGGCTATCAGGATGGTTCTTTATACACCACTGGTATATTGCTACTATTCCGTTAGTGTAGTAAATATTATCACATAAACAAACACTCCGTGCCCTGCCAATAAGTGACACCACATGCTATCTGGGCAGAGGCGAGACTAACACGCTGCCGGCAGGCTGGCAAGCACTTCTGAGGGATAATGTGCTCAGAAAAAAGTATCACCATCTGAAGACTCTCACTGGAGTTAAAAACTCACACCACACACCTTCGTCACCATGCAAATGGCTGTGAGTGCAGAGGATCTCCCAACACGAAGCCAGGCAAGCCTCATGCTAGGCTCAAAGCAGGATTTCTCACACAGAAGAGTGGAGATAAGTCCTTTACTTTCACACACACAGTCGTTCTGCCTAGTAAATATTCTTCTTGTTTATAACTTGATAAATTATTTGACCTGAAAGATTAGTAAAATGAAAGGAGGGAAAGCAATATAATGATTAACTCCTGTCTCCTTCCACCAGAGTTGATGTAACTTTCAGATGTCCACCCTAGCGAAGCCCACACCAGTCCCAAAGAGGAAGACTGACCCTCCCACAACCCCAGGCTTACACCAGTCACCTCAAAGCTGGGTCCAAGTTACTACCCAGCCAGTACTGCACACAGAATCGTCCCTGCGAATCAGTACCACACCCCTCAGAGCACCCTATGCTAACCCCAGAAAGCCACCCCGTGTCTGTCCGTCCATCCATCCGTCTGGCCAGCCAGCTGCCAAGTAGCCAGAACCAAGAACAGAATAAAACTCTAAATACCTCTGCTTCAGTAGCACATTAGATCAAAGTTAAAATAATTGAATGAGAAATATTAAGTCAAATAACTAGGTACAGTTGTGCTTTGCTAACACCTTTTCAGTTCCAGCATAAGAACGTTTTCAAATCCGAAGTGCCAACGTGCCACCTGGGAAGTCAACGTGCAGATTCCCAAAGCTTTTCAACATCTTCTAACATGCACAGTTTTGGGTGGCTTTTTTTTTTTTCTTTCTTTGAGAGCAGGGAATTTTGCATAGCATTTTGAAATATTCAAGGAATATAAATGTGAGCTGCAAGTCACTTTGGTTGCATCTTCTATATTAGAAGTATTCAAAAATCCTTATGAAAAGATTCAAAGTTAGCATTTACTACTAAACCATAAGGCTTTAGGTTTGTATGTTAAATTTCTATTCTTCAAGCAAAATGGACAGTGACACCAACTTACCTGTTCAGAACCAGCTTATCACCTATTTATTACTTCTTACTGCACTTCGGTGACACTCTGCTACAATATTAGTACAAGTTTTGACACGTTGCTGTCACATCCAGGCAAACCTCAAATCCCAGTAGCTCTCCCTCTCACTTCCAAACACTCAGAAGCCACTGGAGCGGATGCATTTTGCAGCAGGGGGAACAACCACATATACCATGGCAAGGTACAAGGGACATTTCAGGTAACTGTTGAGGATTCGTTATCTTTACAGTAAGGGTGTGCACAGTGAACTATGCTCAGATTAAGCAACGCAGTATTCCTTTGGGGACTTAGGATGCAGCAATATGCTCCCTTGCAGGTATACATTGGAACCTATTTGTTCATACTCAGGTTCATTCTCTTATGCTCAGATACTCCCACTTACTAGGCAGATCGCATGGGTACTAGAAAAACCATGGGCCAAAAGCAGTAGCACTCAATCTGCAAAGTGTTTTGGGGAGTCACAAGCCTCCTTTTGCCCTGCTTATCACTCTGGGCTAGAAAGCTACCAACAATAACCATCAAAAAAGGACAATGCATAAGCAGATCACAGAACAATGTTTCCTGAGGTCACCCCTATTAGCCCACTGATGGAGAGATGCATTCAAGAGCTTTGATGTCAGGAGCTGGAAGAAATGCTTCCTCCTCCCACGTAGATGACTGGTCCTGTCCTTCGAAGTATTTGGAGAAGCTGGTCTCTGACTAACCTTGTGGATTAAATCATGGGGTTTAGCATCTTCTTTCCCCTGAATCTTCAGCTAGGATACCTCCCAGAAAACTACCAATCTAAGCCCAGAAAATACCTCAGTGAAATACTTTCCATGAGTCCAAAATCTTAAAATTCAGAGACACCAAAGATGACTGAAAGATGACTCATAGAAGATTTCATGCAACCACCTCAATTGCTGGGTTCTGCTCCGACATAAAAACAAAAGCATCAGCACACGGTGAAAAATGGGACTTGTAATGGTTTGAGAGTTACATCCTTACAACTGACCCAATATCACATAGGTGAATGCTGAAACCCACCCCAGAACGGGGACACCCCAGCATGGCACACCTCCTCATGCCATCCAAGCTTGTGCATGAGCACACTTGTGGGCAGTCCTCTGACAAAAGTAGCAAACAGAGAGTGAGGCTGTACAGAGCTGCCAGGAACCCAAGAGTCCTCCAACTCACCTACCAACACCACTCTCTCAAAGTAATTTCAGTAATAATTTGAAGATTAAGCAAATGTATCTAAAATACCAAAAAAGTGAGTAGAAGATGCAGCAGTGGAGACCAGCTCTCAGAAAAAGAGGGGTCACTGTGAGCTCTACTAGCTGCTGAATCAATAGCAACGGGCAGGAGTATGTTTCAGCATGCCCAAAGCAGGTACACTTCAGAGGAGCGAAGGCTGAGAGAACCATTCCAGCAGACAGTGTTCAGTGACTTAATGCCTACAGACAAATACCACATTACACAAGAAAGGAGAGAGGAAGTTTGCTCTCAGAGTTATTCTCTTCAGTTGCTCCAAGGTGTTGCTATGTCAGGAGCTGTCGCTGCTACTCACTGCCACTGCAGCATTACCTGTCCCCGCCTGAATATGCCCTGTCCTGTCGGGCCAAGCTGTAACACAAGCAGCTTGGGAAGAGGACTGGTTAATTCAAACCCAGAGATGTTAGCTAACAAACAGCTGGAGCTGACCTAGAATGTAACTACAAGACAGCAACACAAGCAGGACAGTACCATCCTTCCTGCCTGCTCTCAAAAACTGTCCCACAAGAGGAAATCTAACAGCTCAATAAGACAGACCTTTCTTCAACCCAATGTTGGAAGCAGAGGCACATGTAAAGCAGCTGCTTACCTCGGGTAACAAACTAGCTCTTCAAGGCAAATACCAACATGAAAGTTCTCTCTTGTGAGGACCTGCCAGGTATGACTACGACAAGGAAAAATCCCCTTGGATGAATGGGAGTAAGGCACTGAGTCCAAAACACAACCAGAAGCCTAAGGAAGAAGATCCTCAAGCACATGAGTTGAATCACACAACTGAAGAAGAGAGTGACATAGCAAAGCACATATTGAATAATCAGGACCACATCATTTTAGCCTGGCTCAATACCGACCCAAGATGGTGCGATTTGCAATGATGACCATTATTCAGATCGAGATAGCTCCTTCACTGGCCTGTGGTTAACTCAGTACTTTAACTGATGGGTGTGGAAAGCTTGCTGACCAGGAGTACCTCTGCATAAAAGCATTGTGCAAGGTGCAAGTGCAGTGTAAAACTTGAAACAATTTTCAAAAGTTATACACATATGTATTTTAAATTAAAGCAAAAATCTCACTGAGGGAGAAGGGAAAGCAATGGGAATACATATATAAAGGAATATGCTTTTTGTAACAATCCCCTAGAAATGAAGCAAACAGAAGAACCCAAAACCAGAACAAAAACCCCCTGTATGTATGAAAACATCAGCTGTTCCTAAAGTAACAGAGGAAGTGAACAGCTTTAAAATTAAGACAGCGAGACAAAAACAGAAGAAAAGAAAGTTATGTTACACACTTCCTTGGTCTAGATCAATCACAACATCAAGAGGTCAGGCAAGGTCAACAAGCTTTGATTAAGGACTTGCTATCTTCAGACTGCCCACTCACACAGAACAGTAAGATCAACATCTTATTCAACAGCTATCACAGGATACTCCTGCATGGACTATTGTAGCGGTATTCTTACTGTAATTACAGTATGTCATTACACCAAGGGCTTATCTATACCCAGTGCTTGTCACAGGTTAATGGTTAATGCAAGTTCTTTCAGATTTTATTTGGTATACAAAGTAATTGCACGGAAGCATACAAGGCTTCAAATGGGTGTACTTAAAACTACCTGTAAGTAAATCTACACCAAGTGAAGATAAGCCAGTATTTCTCCTCACCTCCACACTCTCATTTCCCCGATTTGCAGGTTTCCAGAGGACTTCAATGCTTGCCTTCGACCGCTGTCATATCCCATACTGGCAGTACCACAACACTATTCTGTCCACACCACCTAAGACCACTTTCAATATAGTGTTGGCTATCTCCCCCCTAATAAATCACACCAACAAGATGGAAGAGTGGAGACACAGAGACTCTTACTTTGATCCTACGCCTCTGCTGCCATTGTTTTCCAGGAAAAATTCTGTAAAATACAATGTAAAAAAATAAATTGGAAGATACATGCAGTGCAGTATGGTGATGGAGTATTCCACACCATAAAGCCACCTCCAGCAACTGTAGTAAGAGACTCTTTAGCTGCACATCACTTTTGAATAATTCAGATCTAACTCTCATGCCGTGGAGGACATTACAATACTGTTACGGAGGCTGATCTGGAATGAGGGCTGCCAAATAATCTTAATTGTCACCACGGGAGGAAGAAAATTAACAGATGTTGCTGATGTACCAGCTTAAGACATCCTCAGACCCAGCCACGCAACCAGTTCATCCTCACATGGACCTGATGTGCTGGAACTGCCCTGGGGCAGCTGTCTCCTACCTTTGACCTACCCTCAGAACTTTGTGTGTCTGTAGACAGCCACAGTACACGGTCAGCTCAAGGGCTGTGCTGCTCTGTCTCACAGAAGTCTGGTGACACAGCCATAAGGGTCAGAAAGACAACTACTGGGGACAGCTCGTATCAAGAGGCCTATGCCAAATGCAGCAATACCAACCCGTTCACTGCAGGATTATGATACAACGTGTGGCCGTCACTGGAAAGAGTCCAACAGGCTCCAGCGATTGCTGGGAGAGGGTTTTGTTAAAATTTGCAAACAGGAGTCCTTCCGCCTTGATCTGTGTCTCTCTCTTGCTTTGACACCGTAAGTTCATAGTATTCCTGGAAAAAATTCCTGCTGCGTTATCTATTGTAGGTTAAAGTTACAAAATGATTAAAGTTCAAATTGCTTCTTCTGTAAAGCTATTTGGAGCCTAGGAAATGTATCTGAAGCCTGCATCCAGCTCAGTAGTTTTCCTCTCCTTGCTTATAGGAGTACTTTCTCTAGCCCAAATTTCTAGTCAAAGGGACAGAAAACACTATTCAGATATGACCAACATCTTGAGCACTCTTTGCCAGATCATCCAAAAAGATAATTCAAAAAGGCAAATGCTCCTAAGTCAAGAAATCTCATCATGTTCAAATTGTGAATTAGCATGCAGATTGCTCACCAAGAACAGCAATAGTATTAATTTGCTTATCATATGCATTATGCAAGATTTTCCCTGGGTATGTCGCTGCATCACTACCAGCACACACACCTTTCAGGAAAATACCAAACCTGGCTCTGGGCTGCACTCTGCTACCATTGTCAGTTCTGACATGCAACATAAAACTTTGAGGTAAAAGTCACCTCTAACTTTGGCATATGCATTATTTTGAAGCACATATTCCATATCCAGAGACGTATTCTAAACGACCAAATTATGAGGTCAATAAAAAGAAATGTGAAGTATTCTATCATTCCCTACTTCAATAGCAAGGTTACATACACACCTTCTCAAAACCACCCCTCAAAGTTTTGCAAATTCACAAAGTAAAAAAACCCGACCTCGTAGTCCAGCTTTAAAAAGATGAGTATAAGCTGCCCAGGAACAAGACACAGCAGTAAGATGGTTTCAGCAGCAGCATGCTTTCCTGATACACATCCCTATTTATTTGCTAGGGCCAACAATGCAACCTCAGTCAGGCTTCCTAAAACTTACCTTATACTAATGGTTTGCCAATCCAAAAATAAGAGTTACAAACCGAACACAGTTTAATACTAACAAAAGTTTGGGGCAAGATCCTCTTATTCCAACTGCATACTGCTACAGAAAGCATGTATCAGCTCTTGGGAATCAGCAATCACAAAAGAGGGAATGACATACTCTTCCTATTACTTAATACAGACATCCCTACCTACCAAAAGTCCACCAAACTTCTGCTCCTTATATAGCCACTCCAAGGTAAACAGGTGCCCATGTCCCAGACAGGAGGTAAGAACTGGAGAAGACGAAACAGTTCCCAAGATGCATTCACATGCTGTTTCCTTGCCTGCATAGAAACTAGGAGGCCTCTGGAGTCCTCCTTAAATCGGCTAAACAAAACATGGCGAATTGTTGGCACCATTCCAAAATCCTGCAAGCACAAGCAATACTGTTACATAATATTTACAGTATGTTTCCTAAAGGTTTCCTCCAAGTGCCTTTAGCCCAACACACACCCCCTCTGCCCCCCCCAAACATGTTTACATCTGCCAACTCCTCCAGAAGAAAGGCGCTGGGGAAATAGGTGATTCCACTCCCCCAAGGCCCAGAGACCACCTCACAGGGCTGCCCAAGCTGTCACAAGGGTCCTGCCAGAACCATGCCATGGCATGGCTCAGGACAAGACTGAGAGTGATGGTGGATCTTATCAGATACAAGGCAAGGATCTGCACTCAAGTCACATCTTTGCACCTCTCCCTTACGGCTTACGCACGTAGCCAGAGCAAGGAGAGAATACTGTCCTAAGAGGCTTTCTTTGGGAGCAAGCACATTTGTGTCTACACCTTTTGCCTGAATAATGCATTTTTATGCATGATGTACACAGTCAATTCAATGTGCAACTTAACATACACGTCTTCACCAATCCAAAATGCACACAACCTCTCTACCAGAAGATACATTTAGAAGTCGTGCGCACACCTCCTCGTTTCGTCAGAAGTCCGTGCACACAAGTGCCCACTTTACTTAGGTGAAGCATTTGCCTGTGTTGAGTAATGCAACAACAAATCAAGCACCAACCATGCATTTGATTTCAGCACTTAGGAGTACACAATGAAAACCAACACAATTGATTAGCATTTTATCAGATTTCCTGAATTTAGGCGTTTGGTCTGGCTAGACAGTTTGCTGCCGGTACGCATACTCGATGAACTTAAAGGTCTCCTCCAGCCTAAACGATTCTGTACTTGCTCTGCTCCCTCCCTCTACACCCAGCTCTTTCTGTTCAGGCTCTAACCCACGTGGAGATAATGCTACCGCGGGTGATACGATGCACAGGGAAGGGCTGAAGAGGTGCAGGGTAAGTTATCTGAAGCAGACGCCTGCATTGCTGTAGCCACACGTCAGCTGGTCAGCTCAAAGCCTGTGGAGAATGAGCTTGCACCTGCCTTAACATACTTAGCATCTTTCAAAAGAGAGATTAAAAGACCTGAGAGGCTGACAAATTTCACATGAAAAAAACATCATAATATAACTTCTGTAGCAAAGATGTATGGCTTTAAGCTATTTTCCATCCTAAAGTAGTTACGATTTTATTTCATGGTACCCTCTGTAATCCTGGGCAACACATTGGGAACCCTTATGTCAAATACGCCAAAGCCTGCTCAATTCCGTACCAAGCACCCTGGCAGGCTGCGAGTGTGTGCGTGTCCGTGTGCATGCCCCTGCTCAGTGGGGACAGGATTCCCTCCCCTTCATCCTCAAGTTTCCATCAGTACTTTAAACCACCGTGCATTCAATATTCCAAAATACAGAGCTTTCTGTGTAACTCGGGTTCCTCCTCAGGACTGCATATTAGCATGTTCCCTCCTTAAACTCACACATTAATTGGGTTCTTGCTGCAGGCAGCAGATTTCTGTGAGAACTAATCAGCTCTCTATGGAGCCTCAAAATCCCAGCTCCCTACCCTGGAACTACATAACAACTGGACTCTTTCCTTTGGCACAAGAATCACAGAAACCTAGGAGAAGACAAGCAAAACTTTCAGGCAAGTCTTTATTTTGGGGAGTTGTTAGGCTTTATGGCTTTTGGCTTCAACAGTTCTTGTGTCACCTATCAGCTAGACTCAACCTAAACTCAGTGAGAGCTGTTAAACACCTATTTCAGTATCCCACGTACTTTTTTCTTCCTTTTTAATTGTGACAGTACTAACATTACTAAGTTACCCTCAGGACATATCCCCACACACACCCAAGAGATTCCTCCCCCAAATCCCAATCCACACACCCTTCTACAACCTTCTGCTTTGCTACCGAATACCCTGACAAGGCAAATCTGACCAAACTCTTACAGGTTTGTTATGTGTTAAATCAACAGTAACAACATGCGCATGCTGTGAAACTTCCCGTGCTTTTTCTGAGTTACCTGCTCCTCACAGCACTACTGTCTGTTGAGAAAGCCCTCAGAGGACAGGGGATATGTAAGCTGACTCCGACTGGTGCAAAGCAACTTGTGGGGAAGACCAGACCTTGATTTACAGTGCCATTTCAGAAGGCACAAAGTTAAGAGTACAGTACCAGAACAGAGTGCCTGTGCTGCAAACATCGGCGTTATTAATAGAACTGCAAACCTGAAAACTTAGGATAAAGGAAAACATTACAGACAGGCCAGAACACGATGTATACAACAGCACCAGTAACTCTGTGGGAGTAAAAACTGGCCACGTGTCGAACTGTCAGTATTTCAGCATTGGTGACTGTTAGCAAATACTGGGCACACTTTGTGAGAAATCTGTCTGGAAATCAAAACCAATACCGCTGTGGGTTATTTTTTAATTGCTCTGTTATCTCTTTGTATATATAAATAGCGTTAACTCAGAGAGTATACTTCTCAACAAAAATTAAAAATCTGAAAGAACTCCAAGATTTGACTAACAGCTGCTTTGCTTTTAACCAGAACCTCTCCTGTTGCACCGTGTTTTACTTACCTAAATTACAGTCAGCCAGTACCCACCGTTACATGTTTACATAAACTGCCCAACTAGCCCAAAAACTACCAGACCGCTTTCCCAGCCAGCTGATCGATACCTTGCGTAGTCAGGGCTGGTTTTGCACAGCTGTACACACAAGCGACACCCTTGCACTGGAGAAACGAACGCCACATGGCAGCTTCCAACCGCGTTCGCCAGCGAGTCAGGCCTAAGCTTTCCGAAAGTGGGTCTGCTGCACAGCACTCAAAAGGCTCAGCATTTCAGGGGGTGAACTGGCCGAATTACAGGGTGGTACACAGGGAAAAGTGTCGAAAGCCTTTAAGATTTTTTCGCAATTTGAAGAAAAAGGTACCTGCCAACACAGAAGTAATGCTGGAATAAAGCCGTAGGTACCTTTCTTCCCCAGGAATTGTCAGAACTAGTCAACGCAAATTTGGGAATTCATGTTGGAAATAATTAATCCAGAACATTTACTTCAGCAACAGCCTCACTCTCTAGGTTACAGACCCCTCTGTCATTACTGCCAGGTGTCTCAAGAGCCGAGACAGATGCCTTACCACAGAGCTACTGAAAAGAAACTTGTATAGGCGAGCGACAGCAGCAGCTTGGTGCACACCACGGGCAGCTCCACAGGAGGCATCACGCAGCCTTGCCAGGAGCCATCGGTCACACTGCAATCTTCATGGTTTCCTAAGAGGCTTCAGCTCCCTTCACAAATTGTTTTCACGATTTTTCATTCTAAATTTGCTAGGCAGCTGCCTCTAAACCTTCGAAATAAATAGTTTTTAGAAGCAAACTGCTCACTTCCATAATTTAGGAAGCCCAACACCAGGGTGTATCTTAGAGACACTGTACCTTACCCTGCCTTGAACAAAGGCAATCGCTGAAACAGAACCTCAGTACTATGTAAATACATGTCACAAAGTAGACAGTAAAGACAAACGTAGACCAATGTATTTGAGTACTTTATGACACTGTTAAAAAATAAAAGGCTAAGCGATTCCACGAGTCTGAAACTGATTAAACAAAATTCCAGCAACAGACATCACCTTGAGTACTTCTGTACAGTTGCTGTTGCTGCTTTGTTATTAATATTATTAATGTCTTGCTGAAGCTCACCATTTTTTTCCCCCCTTCTATATCTTCAATACAGGGAAAAGGTTTACGGATTTACAAGAGAGAAGGCTGCTTCTAAAAACATTCTTCAACCTTCAAGTAAATAAGTGACAAGCTAGAAGATAAACAGAGTCCAAAAACTAACTTAGAAAAATTCAGCACTTAACTATATTTTGCACACATTACTTTAAAGTCTCGTGAAGAAAGTTATGGAAGGTTCCAACACGTAGTGACTACAGAACTTAAAATAGCACACTTCTGCAGTGTCATTTTCTTAATTATTATAACCCCAGCAGTAAAGGTAACATAGGGGCTGGCTAGAAAGCAGGGAGCCACAGGCAGCAAGAGTTTGTCTTCCACAGTGACCAGAAAATTTGTATCACAATTTTGACAAATCTTACAGAGCCGTGACTTTGTAAGGCAGAGAGGTTCACGCTTCCAGTGGGAGGCAGCTGAAAGACCCTTGGGTACAAGTTCAGCACACCAAAACTGACGCACCCAAATCATTACTGATTTCTAAAATGAGCTCTTCCTGGCCTTCGACTGTCACCATACACCGCCACCATCTGAACCCTGGAGCAAAGCCAGACTCGTTGGCAAAGGAGCAGGACTGGAAAGGGTTGGAAAGGGTACTACATCTTCACACACCACCCCAGAAATCCAGACTTACTAAGGCAGATGTACCTCAGCAAGCTCTTGCCACGGGGAGGAGGGGTATGCTATGGGTCAAGGCAAAGGTTGTATTTTGAAAAGTATGAACTTTGGAAAAAGAAAAAAAAAAACAAAGCCACGGAAGTTAGCAAACAGCTTTTACCCAGGGCACCACCCATATTAAAAGCTATCCCCATGCTTAAAAAAAAAAGAGGAGGAGGGAAGGCTCAAACCAGTTTGCAGGTAAACAGGGCAGAGGGTACATGTTTGCCTGCCCGTGATCTCTGTGCGCTCGTGCAACGCCAACTGATGAGACCTAAGCTAACACAAAACACTGAGATCATCACACACGTTCCAGAGCCAGAGCTCCCTGAAAACCATTAATAGTCCCAAACTGAAATCCATAGCGCTCTACGCATGCAGGAACTTTATTTCTGGCCGCGGGGCCAGCATGCGCACGCAGTCTCCGTCGGGACCACCCGGCCTGCGCGCTCTTTTAACAGCGGAGCGTTATTAACGGCTTTAAGTCGCGGTCCCCTCTCCGCGTTTGTCCCACACGTGGCACAAAGCCCTTTCTCTCGGTGCGCCTGACAGCGGCTGCGGAGGGCGGGCGTACGGGGCCTGCCCAGCTGACAGCGCGGGGCCGCTCTCCTCCCGCCGCCCAGCCCAGCCCAGCCCAGCCGCCCCGAGCCACGGCAACGCTCTCAGACACGTCCACAGCGACAAACCCCGCGACACCCGCACGGCGCGCGGCAGGGTGACCGCGCACGGCCGGCGCTGGGCAGCAGCGCACGTTACCGGGCGGGGAGCGCGCAACACGCCCCACGTGCGCACGCGGTGACAGCGGAGGAGCCTGCGAGGAGCCCGGTCCCCTGCGGATAGGCGTGCCCGCACCATTAGCATGCACACGGGCACCCGCTGCCCCCGCCGCCAAACGCGGTCGCTCCCCGCTCCCGGCCCGACGCCTCTGGCCCCCGAGGGCAAGACGCTCGGAGCCGCTGCCGCAGGGCCACCCGCGCGGCGGGAGCGCACGGCCGTTCCCCGGCGGCCCGCGCCGGACGCTGACAGCCGGGGCACCGGCCCGGCGCCACCTCCCGCTCGCCGTCTTCCTCCCCGCGCATCCCTCCGACAAGCGGTACCCCGCGGCCCCGGCCCCCCCCCCGCGCTCCGCGCCACCCGCCAGGGCCTGGGCCGGGCCGCGCCCCGCCTCAGGTGCCGCGGCCCACCGTCCCCCGCCGTCACCGCCGCACCTCGGCGGCCGCCCCGTGCACGGCACCGAACCGCGCCGCGCCGCGCCGCTACTGCTGCCCGGCCCCGGCGTGCGGCCGCCGATCCCCGCGCTGGCCCCGGGGCGGGGAGGGCCGAGGCCCCCGCCTCCTCCGGAGGCCGGGCCGGGGCCAGGCCTGGCGCTGGCTGCTGCCCGGCGCCCCCCTCGCTCGCTCGCCCTCCTGCCCGCCCTCCCTCCGGCCCGGCGCCACGGCCGCTCACCCCACGACTCCCTGGCTATAGTTCCTCTTCTTCCAGGGGGTGCCAGTGTAGAGCGGCTCGGCCAGGCCGGCCTGGGCCCGGGCGGCCGGCTCGTCCCCCAGGGCGGGGGCCCGGCCCTGCCCGGGGGGCCCCAGCAGGAGGCTGTAGTTGAGCCCGAAGGTGCTGGCCTTGTTGTCGCGCTTCCTCTTGTTGCTGGCGGCCGCGGCGGCGGCTGCGGGCAGCCCCCCCCGTGCGGGCCGGGCCCAGGCGGCGGCCCCCGGGGGCGGCGAGGCCTGGTGGTGGCTGCGGTTGTGCTGGTTGTTGGCGCTCTCGAGCGGCAGGAAGTCGGGCTGGGGGTCGGCGCGGGGGGCGCGGTACATGCCGGGCGGGGAGGCCGGGCCGGCCCCGGCGGGGGCGCTCTGCTGCTGCTCCTGCTGCTGCTGCTGCTGCTGCTGCTGAAAGTAGAGGTTGCGGACCCCCTGCGTGGTCTCCCAGATCTGCATCCACAGGCGGTTCGAGGGGCCGAGCTGCTCTGGCTGGAACCAGGCGATCCGGGGATCCATCAAACGGGGACCCACCCCGACTGCCTCCGCTCCCCGCGCCGCGCCGGCCGCCGACGCCGAGACCCTGTCACCGGGTCCCAGCGCTAATGGCGGCTCCTATGGAAGGGCAGCTCCGCGCCTGCCTGCTCGCTGCCGTCGCTCCACAGCCCCCGCCCCTCCTGGCGAGCGCGGCGAGGCGGGGCCCGGCTGGGCCGCCGGCACACGAGCCGCGCGCAGTAAAGGGGGGCGGCGGCCCCGAGATTCGCCCCCAACCGTTACCGGCCGCCCCTCGCGCCTCGGCCGTTGGGGAGCGGGGCCCCGGGCCGGGCGGCTCGCGGGCCGGAGCGGCAGCCCCTCTCGGTACTGGGACGGGCGGGTCCTCAGCGGGGCGCGGGCTGCCGGGAGACCCGCCGGCGGGAGCCCACGGGCCCTGCGCTTCAGAGCTGCGGGACGGCGGCAGGCAGGAGCCGCGCTCGGAGAACGAGCCCCTCGCCCCGGCTCCCCCTGCTCCGCTGGCGGCAGGTGTAGCTGGGCGCCCTGGGCGGAGGGCCCGGCCGGCGGCTGGTGGCAGCACCACCCGGCGGGGGGTCGCCCAAGCGGCCCCAGGGTCCGGCGCCGCGCGGGGGTGCCGCTGCCGCCCGCGCGAACGGCTGGTGCCGGTCTACATGAAATGAGGCCGGCGTGCGGACTGGTACCAGCGGTACGCGGCCTCGGCTGCGGTCACGGGACCCTGCTCGTACCCTGCCACCGCAGTCCCCTAAAACAGTTTCGGGGATGGGTAGAGCTACCTGCTGGGTCTTCCTTTCACGGGGTTCCAAAGAGCAAAATCTAGTCTAGGTGCCCTGTGTACTCGTACAGGCAACGCTTTTGCAGGTGGTAAACACACATGATATGCACGGCCCAGCAACAGCAGCATTTAGCAGTACAAGTCCTAAGCAGATTCAGTGTTATTTTTACTGTTTTCATTCTATTCACCTTTATCATCAGCTACAAAGTTCCCAGCATACTGGATGTAGGGCCTGATGCCTCAGTAATTTCAGCACTGCATGGGAGAGGATTGCTCTTTAGGAAGACAGAGGTTCAGTTACTCTTCAGTTATCCTGAGGATTATGCCAGAAAAAGGTAACCAGAAAAACAACTGCGCTAACGTTCCTCGTACATCAAAGATGCAAATAAAAAGGTTTGGAGTTAAAGAGCTGCATTTAAATTCCAAGCAGTCCAGGAGGTGGACAGTGTGCAAAGTCATCATCTTAGCACCACTTCCTCATGACAACCAAAGTTCTGGCTTGTCCCCACTGTCCCAGAACAGGGCGTTTTGTCCCCGGCCCTGCTCAGCTGTGTCACAGGTCCTCCTCTGCACTGTCCCACAGAAACCCAGCAACAGCACAAAGCCAGAGGGTGAAACTTGGTTTTTAAGTGACAAGCTTAACTGCTTTGAGAATCACAATCTGTACCTGTAACTAGCATCAACAACCAAGTGGAACCTGGTGAAAAGTAAGCACAGCTTGGAACTGGAGAAAAACTTCCCTGAATAACCCTACTTTCCAAAACCCACATTCTTCAGTTATTCTGAGAATTATAAACATACCAGAAAAAGGTAACTAGAAAATGACTACCCTGACGTTCCTCTTACATCAGAGATGCAAATAAAAATATTTCAATTAACAATTTTTTTAAACACAACACAGAAAAGTGAGCATAAGTCTATTAAAGGATTTCACCTTATCCTTAAGGAGATAACACTAACAGAAAAAATGCCTGGGTTTGTTGGGATTTTTTTAAAGAAAGCTAATTCTGAAAAAAAACCAACCCCCAAACCAATCTGTTCTATACTCATAGCACATAAATGTAAAGAGTGTTTTCTTGTAGGACTGAGGTTTATTAATTTATTGGATTCCTCCATAGCAATCCTAGTCCCAAGCAAACAAAGCCAGGACACAACATGGGTATAGTACCACAAAGGCTTTAGATAGGGACTATAGCTATGGGGTATTAAAAAAAGAGCAACCCACCCCCCAAGCCAACCAAAAAACCCCACTTGAATATGGTCAAAGTGATTTTTTTGGCCATGACTTTGAAGCTTAACTCTTTTACTTGCTAAAAAGAGAACTTTCCAGAAAAGGTTATTTGGAAGCATTATGCAAACTGAATCAGCCATTCTTCAGTTAAAATTCGGGAAGTGCTTTTCACTCTCCATCGAGGGGCAAGGAGGAGGGAAAAGGTCGATGCAATTTTCCTTGAAAGTTTTAAAAAACCTTTCACATCAGAGGAAAAAGAACAAATCTCAGTGGGTTTTTTGTCAAAAAAGGAACACAAACCAGAAGGAATACCGAATTCCTGATACACCTTTATAAGTGGCCCATGGACTCATGCGAGCGCCTCGCAACCCCAGGGCTGCCTTGGGACCCTCCCTTGTGTTGTAACGGCCACAGTCGTTCTGACAGTGTACAGATTATGACAATGGTTTATTAGCTCAGCTCACCAGCAGTTTGATTTAAGCCCTTAATATAACTGTAATGCAAGGAGTTCCTGTCACCCAGATTTGAAAGCAAAAAAGCATCTTACCATATCCTTTGCGTCCAAGTCTCAAACTATGTTTTTATGTGGTCGCTATCTGACAAGATGCCTCTCACAGAAGCAAGGAACTTACAAAACTAATACAGAAACAAAATAAAAACTGGAATGAATTGATTTAAATGTGTGCTGGTTTTCCCAGAAGGCACAAAAGTTAACAGTTTGAATTTATTTGGCAATTAGACAGACAACCTCCACTCAAGTAAAAGCTGCTTTGAACAGAAAGGCTCACCACACTTTAGCCCCTGCAGAAAACCTTCAGGTTCCTTAATCTGCTGCGAATGTCAGAGTTTCAGGTTTTGCCAATTACCTTAATATTCCATGTCTTAACAGTATGTCCAATGCAAACTACATTTAGATTGTTTGCTCAATTCATCTGGGCCAGAAAGGAACATTACTTTCAATTACCACTTCCATTGCCTGAATTTGAATTTGCAACAGTAAATGTAAGGCTAGACGTTTCTATCCAGTCCTCTGGGAATGCTTTTACCAGAAATCACTTACCAAGGAAACAGAACGTGAGTTTATGCACATTTTTGCTTGGTTGCTTTATGTTAATATAAATGAAATGTGTATCTTGTGGAATAATACTTACAAGTAGATTCTAATTTAATTTGTTCTCTGACACAGTTTCTCATTTTGTAATTTTACTACACTCTGATTTTTTTTTTGTATTTGCTCACAAAATATAAACATAAACCCAAGTTAAGCAGTACTGGTTAAAATTATTCTTGTTTCTCTAAGATGGCAATCTTTTGGGAAAAAACAAACCCATACTGTGCAAAAAAATACCTTCACCACATACCACAAACCCCAAATAGTTAAACTACTGATGGTAATGTGGTACACAGCCATCTTCTGAATGGTAAGGCACAATGTATAATGCACAACAAATGCCTATTTAAATCTTGCCACTTGTTTCTTTTCATAGAGAGCAAAAATAAGGAGTTATCATTGCTATGTGCTTTTATCTACACAGTTGGGGATTCAACATTTTGCAGGCTGCAGAGAGGCCAAAACAGCAGCAGCCACCACCAGTCCTACAGCATCTGAACAGGGAGAGGAGCACACAGCCCTCTTAACACCACTGACAAACTCAGCGCCTATTTTGGTATAAAATCTCAACTCTGAGCCAGATTCTGTTGTGCTAGGTGTCAGACAGGGAGACAAATAAAGCAGCAATCCATACTTTCAAAGGATTGCAGTTTTTAATTGAAGCACAGATGACGCCTTGGGGACCGGGATAAGCAAACAAATTCAGTTCAGATACCTGTTTCGACACAGGTCTTATCTGTGTGATTACATGAACTGATGAAGATCACTTACATCTATTTAACATCTATTTACTGAGGCTGCACAGTCTAGATCAGTCCAATTTTCACCACCCTCAAAGTATCTTCAAGATCTGGCTTTGGCTTTGTAGGCCATTAAGGATCTTGTCTTTGTCTCAAGCCTACCCAAAACCTATTTAAATACACCAGTGCCAGAAGAGGCCCCAAAATATTTAATTTGCACCACACCACCACTTCTGCTGCTGCCTTAATCTTCCTTAACTGTGTATCCTGGTTTTGGCTGGGATAGGGTTAATTTTCTTCCTAAACTGCCGGTCTAATGCAGTGGTTTGGATTTAGGATGAGAATGATGTTGATAACACACTGATAGTTTACTTGTTGCTAAATAATCAGTGACTTTGCAGCTTCTCACAGTGGCCTACCAATGTACTGAGAAGCTGGGAGGGGGTATGGCTAGGACAGGGGACCCAAACTGGCCAAAGGGATATTCTGTGCCATATGATGTCATGCTCAGTATATAACGGGGGGTGACTGGGAGGCAGGGCAGCTCAGGGACTAGCTGAGCATCGGCTTTGGGTGGTGAGCAATTGTGCTGCGCATTACTTCTTTTGTATATTCTTTTTATTAGTAGTAATACTCTTCCTTTTCTGTCCTTTCACACCGTCTTTAGCTCAGCCCACAAGTTTTACCCTTTCTCTTCCCAATTGTCTCCTGCACTGTTTAGCTGTGGGCTGGATTAAACTACCACACTGTGTCAAAACAACCTTTAAAGCCCCAATCTTAACAGATCAGCTCTTCTGTATTTATAAATCTCATCTGGTTTTAGGCTCCAATCTGACACTTCTTTAAATCACTGGTAACTTGCTTTGTCTTCCATCGACAAATGTCTTCAGAAGTCTTCCAGGCTTTTCCTATTATCTTCTATTATGTCCCCTACAAGCAGAACGTGCTCTCTAGATTCACGTACAGAATTACTACCTCTCGGTCAGTCATGAGCCCTCATCAGACACCAAGAGCAAGTTACACTACACCGGTAGCTAGGCAGGTGACAGAGTAAGATTTCCTCATTCAGAAAAATAGAAGTGTGGACACGAAATGATCTAATAATATATATTATTAGATATTATAGTATCATAGGGATGCCAAAGGAAGATGAGGCCTCCTGGTAAGGGCAATAGACTTTGGCAAAGATCATACAACACGGGGTATTAGGAAACCATGTATAAGGTGTCAATTTTAGCAATGAGGTTAACAAAACAACAAACACGCCTCCCAAGAGCTACAGCTTACCTCTCTATCAACCCAAACACTTCTGGTGAGCTGGAGACAGCGGGACCAGCTTGTCAGCGTTTCATGCCCTCAGCCAAGCAGGTCTACTGAAGTACTCTGGTCTTTTCAGATCAAAGATGAAGGGATTATTTCAGTTTCTGTATGTTAGGGTTTTAGCAAAAACTCACAAGAAACCAAAGTGGCACGTCCTCATCTCTCTTTCAGGTACTACCTGGAAATGGCATGTGTACCAGAAGACAGAAGCAAATACTTTAAGCACTAAAGAACCGTACACTTCTGCGCGCTATGGCTCATGCCATGCACACGGTCTTTTTAAGACACTCCTACTGGAACAGTTTAAAACGACAGTCTGTCTATTCACTCCAAGGGAAAAAAACAGGGTCTTACAGAGCAAGAAAAACATTTTTTTCTAGTGGATGCCCTATCTTTTATATATTCATCTGCAACTTCTGGATTCATATTTGAAGATGAAAGTTTCTTCTCATTAGTAACCTAAGAAAACGCAACCCTAAACTAAGATAACGTCCTTGGTTGTTCTGGCAGTCCCCAGGAACCAGATCCTGACTGCTACACTTGATGTAAAATGCAAAGTCCTACACTTGGGACAGAGCAATCCCGTTGTCTAGATGACGAAAGAGCAGCTTGAGAGAGAAGGACCCAAAGGTCCTGGTTGACCTGAAGAGAAGTCAGCAGTGCACCCTTGCAGTGATGACAGCTAACAAATCCTGGGGTGCAGTGGAAGGAGCATGGCGAGCAGGTCAAGGAAACAAATTATTTCCTTCTATTCAGTACTCATGAGATCACATCTGGAGTACTGTGTCTAGTTTTGGGCACCCCAGTACAAGACACAGTAGGGCAAATCAAGCAAAAGGCCACCAAGACACTTAGAGGGCTAGAGCACGATGTACAAGGATGGGGTGAGTGAGCTGGGTTTATTCAGCCTGGGGAAGAGGTAATATAATTGTTGCTTTCAACTACCAAATGGGGACTACAAGGGGAGATGGAGCCAGACTCTTCTCAGTAGTGTGCAGTCAAAGGACAAGGGGCACATTCTGTGGTGAAGGGAAGCCCTACTAGGTACACAGGGAAAAAAAAAAAAAGCCATGTTCACAGCAAGGGCAGTCAAGCATTGGAAAAGGCTGTCCAGAGGTGTGGGATTTCCATCCTTATCAATGCTCAAGGTCTAGTGCAACCTATCTGACTCCAAAGTCCTGCTCTGAGCAGGGGACTGAAGTAAGGGATCTCCAGAGATCCTTTACAAACTGGATCACCCCGCATTTCACTGTAGCACCCAGAAAATGAGCGCAGAACTGTGTGTGACAGTCCTTTTAAGTGCTCCAAACAAATTAATAACTTTTATCAGGTTAATATTATACTACCCTCATTGTACAGCAAGCATGACTAACACTGGGATTAAAATCTACAGGCTGTGCAGTTTTATACTATAATCCACCAAGCTGCTCTTCCTCAGCTGTTACACTCCAGCCCTCTTCGTTGCCTGCCCCTGCCAAATCCCAGGATAACCTTCCATGCTCCATGCTCCTCAGGACTTCTCCAGGCCAGGCTCAATGGCCCTTGAGCTCTCCCCATCCCACATTCACTCATTTGATTAGCAGACATCACATTGCATCACACATTTCATCCAACTCCTGTAAAGTAACAGCAATAACGACTTCCAGGCAGTATAGTTGCTTAAACTCATTTTTCACTTTTTCTTGCATTTGACAAAATACCATATGTCAGGACTTCATAAAGTCAGTTAATTGCGAGCTATGGGGTCACTTCCTGAGCCTGGTTTCCAATCCAAGAGACTGAAATCTAACAAACCAGGCAAATTTGGTCTTTGTAGTTCCATGCCTAAACATCATAGGCAAGATTTTGCCAAAAACTAGATGCCTGTGCTAAGGTAGAATGTTGGGGGGGGGGGGGGGGGGGCCCCACGGGACTCCCAGTCCCATTTAAAAAAATCAGCATAACAAAATGCTTTTGTGTTGGGTTGTGGGGTTTTGTCCTTAAAAAATGTGCATGAGAGGATCTCATTCACAGAAGCAAAACCAACGCTTTTGATATATGGACTTTCAGAGACAATCTTCACAAATCAGTGACTTTTAAAAATACTTTCTGTATTTTATAGCTTAAAAATGTCTATCACAAATAACTGAAAAAGATATTTTAAGCAATTACAAAGTTACTTTAGATAATACCTTCTTATAAAAAATCCCACCCATTTCTATTACATTTACTGCTTCCCTGAATTCAAATTCATCCTGATGGAGAATTACAAGGAAGAAAGTAAATCAGAAGACTTGATTTTCACAAATACCAATCAAAATAAAGTAAAAACAGGGAGCTGCATGTTAAGTGTACGATCCTGTTATACTGATAGCCACAGCAAACGGCCATCACACTGAAAAGTATCAGAATATTTACAATCAATCTGAAGCCGTCTTCTCTTTGATAAACCTCATGAAGTAACAGATCCAAGTGCTGACAGTAATCTACACACTTGTCACACTTCCCTTGGGAAGCTTGCCCTAAGTGCCTGTGCAATTGTAGAAATAGGTTAAGAGCAAATATGAACATTCTGCCACTGCTCGATTCTCTGAAACGTATCTCAGGCTTTTAGCATTTTTTTCTCGATCTAGCACATAACCAAGAACATTCTCTAAATCACTTTTTCCTGCAGTTAGTTTTCCACAAGGATCCATGAGGATTTCTAATCAGTGACAGACCCCAGGACTAGGAAAGCCCATTTTTGCCACTGCTCACACTTTATCTCAAAGTCTGCTCTGTTTTGTTTTGGTTTTTTTACGCTGATGTAACTTTCATATTGCATCAACCCAGAAGTAGAAATACTGAAGGAAAAAAAAAATGCAATATTAACATGAAAGCAAAACCGCCCTGACTGATAAATTTTAGACATTCAAAACTGTTGTATTTTTGGAAAACATTATTCAGTAAGGGAAACCTTAAAGTTCCTCGATGTTTCAAGCTGGGGTTTTCCCTAGTGTCTCCTGATATGCAATGAATCTTCTCAAATTCATCTTCACATTGTCAAGAACACACAGCTGATCTGAACTATATTGTCCTCTGCCTTCTTTTCGCATCTGTAAGACCAAAAGACACATACTTTACTAATGGAGAAGTTTCTCCTATTAGATCACCTGAAGTTTATGGCTATTCTATATGTCTTCTATCAAAACATGCTACCCGTGTGAATGAACCTCATCATGTTAACGTGCGCACATGCGTAGCTAGCAATTATATCTGCAAGTCAATTTACTATAATGGATCTCTGCCTGAAACTAGAGTACTGCTGGCATGCTATTTCACTCAAATCAAACACACACTTATTCTCTGTAGCTTTTTATGTGAAAGGTCTTGCACATCTAACTAACCAAACAACTGTAGCACTGCCAGGTATGTATTTTATGTGTACAGTGCTTAGCTTTAAGACTATGAAAAGTCACTCCTCAGGCTTCATCTGACTAAAGGAACAACATATTGAAGGTCATTCTATATAAGACAAGGACGTACCTAAAATTATAGGTTAGAATCTCGGCCCTGCGATTTTTGAAAATACATAACACATGACCTATTTTAATTCAACAACAGAACAAAAATGTCCACCTGCACCTAAAGCATGTTAAAACCAGAAGATACCAATGTAACTTCAGAAGGGACTCTTCTCCCACCAGTGTAGCTGCTCGCCTTCAAAGACACCTGCGGGATTTTTTTACGTGGGTTTCAGAACAATTTGGCCATCGATAATGCTGATGGTGTAATGCAGATGTTGCAATGAGGATGCTGTGCTGTTACCATGGAGGTTCCACAAACTGCAATTTGCTTTTCTCTAAAGTGGAATATCAGGAATTCAATTATTTGTTTTCTTTTTTGCTCAGTCATCTTATAACGCCATACAGTCCTGCTTAGTTATCTGTTCTAGCAGCCCAAATCTCAAAGTTTTGCCCATGCTGCGTGTTGGGACCCTGAGCTGGCTGCATGTGATGCCTACCCTCATTTTGAACACCGGCTGAAATTCTTTCAGGGCTGGAAGCAACTTGATCTGTACCGCTGCCTTCTCTGCTTCTTCACCATCTGCAAATACATCAAAAAGTGCATCCAAGGCTTCCCCTGCCACCACCAGAGAAGATTCCTTCATAGCAACCTCAAGAAGAAACTTTCCAATCATCTGAAATAAGACAGAAAAAAGTAGTTTTCCAGCAATGCTTAATAAAACTGAAATAAATATAAAAACTGGTTTAGGCTTGCAAGGCAAAGTTTGCTTTTTCACCTTAAGTGTTTCAGCTGTATCTTGTCCTTTTGCCAGAACGCTGCCTGAAATCCCAAGGATGCTCACTACGTTCACTCTAACACTGGCATTGCTGCTGTGAATACCAGCTTCACATATAGCCAAGAGCTGCTCAGGACTCATACACTGTTTAGCAAGGGATAAAAAAAACAAACCAAAACAACCCAACAGAAAAGAAGCAACACACACATTTACATTTTCATGGAAATTTTCAAATATGACATTTAGATAATTTGCTTTTACAAAACACAGGGAAATTGATAGAGAGAGTCTCTTGTATTCTCAAAACTACATGAATTCTAAAAATTTAATTAGCAAGAAGATATTTAATCGCTCCCTTTCAACTTCTGAAGATGTTTCTTCCAGAACCAGAGCTGTCATAATGTTAAAAGAAAAACATTCTGAGCCCAGAGTGATTACCACAGATTTACCTAGCTCAGTAGGTATTTCCAACAGGTACATACAAATTATAGCACAGAAGCTCATTTCTCAGTTAAAAGCCAGAAAGGACCAGCAGACCATCTAGTATCAGATCTTGTATAGTCAACTATTATGTTTCATTCATGTATTTAGCTCACCAATTCATGTCCAACTAAGATTCTAAAAGGACAACCAGCTTCAAGTAGATAACATCAGGAATCCACATTTCCAAGTGCTAAGTTACTAAATGCTTGCCATTACATCCCTCTCCTAAAGATAGTACCTGTGACTTACTGCTATTTTTGTTCTGAAATACCTGTTTATATGTTGCAGAGGAGATATATAAAAATGTATTCCTGTAAGGTCCATGACAAATAGAATGATTGAATGCTATTAAATCTGTTCTTTAAATGGTGTTCACACTGGCTGAAATTTAGCAATTCATTTGAATGGGTTTGTTTAAAAATAACCAACTTTCCAGCACAGTCTCACATGAATGTGAGCCTGCCAGAGCATTCGAGTTTGAAAGCTTTTACCTGAGAGATATTCTTTGATGCCATTGTTTGTAGGAGAGCCCTCAAAGCGCTGGTTATGGCTTCCAGGAATTCTGTGTCTGTAGGGAGTTCTGTCAAAGAATTGAACCCAGAGCCAAGAGTTAAACAGTAAGATGAAGGATACAAGCAGCAAAGAAATACAAATTCCTTAATCCCTTAATTGTTCCTCCAGGTACTACCACAAACAGGAAGAGCTACATTTTCAGAGACTGGTCTTGTAGCTTGTAACCATAGTGATTGGTTTGAATTCAGTGTTAATTGCATCTGGAGGTTAGACCACAGTCAGTCCTTATTTTCAAGCACATCTCTGGTTAAGTCACTTGTGTGACCTAACGCGTGGTACAAACCACCACTGTCAGAACAAGAGCTTGAAGAAAACTGGTATCGCATCAAGGCCATAATACAGGAACTGAGAAAACCACAGAAGCTGACTGCATACTTTAATTCCTTTCTTCTGCCTTCTTAGCAGGATTTTTAGACACCCAGAACTCTGGACTCTTTCCAATTCGTATAAAGAGCGTGCCTTCTGATGGTTTAATAACCTTTCAGAAATGCATGATTCAAACGCTGCATTATTCTTGTTTAACCACAAATTCATCAATACCAGACATCACCTTCAATACATGTTCTGCATTTCTTGAAGCTTTTTATTTTCCTCTAATGTGTTCTTATTTTCTGGACCACTCCATATGACGGAAACTTGATTATTTCATGCACTATCTCCTCCTTTCCCATGTAAACAACTAGATCTTTATGCCTTTTTTTCACCCTGTAAACCACAGACTGCTTCTAACCACATGTTGGTATGTTATCAACATTACTGGGCAGTTTGCATTACACACCATTTAACTATTAAAAACCCCACTATTTTAACAAAAATGGACGTGGGCCATTAATTTATTAGCAGCCTCTGCCTTCAGCTAGCCTCTTCTCCAGTTTCATCCAAGAACTTTCTGACTATTGTGAAGCATAACATGTAGACCCTGAAATCTTGCAAATTCTGCTCTTCAAGCATGAGACAAGTATTTTGTGTGAACTTCCTTGCATACATCTTCATACTTGTTTTCATTTCCTGAATTTCAGTTTTTCAAGCACTACACTCTCAGTAATAATGTTCCCATAGAATGATCACATGCTTTTAATGAAACTGAGGGGAAAAAGTGTGTTTTGTAGGCAGATGCATTTTCAATCATTAATGCAGTGTCATACTACACTCTGCAGCAAATAAAAGCTACACACACCGCACTTGTGGCTACAAATGAAGGTGCTTGAAAGCAGGGAAAAAACCCAAGTTTCTCAAACTTGTAAGAGTAAAGAACTGACAAAGCCACACATATGCTAGACTTCAACAGATCTGTCTCAGCAAAAAGTGTTTTCTGACAATTTGGAGAATTGGCAGGCTTTTCCAGCCTCTAAGAATATCTCTCTTTTTTGAAAAGCCGTCATCACTGACCTTAAACCAAAAACAGGTTATCAGAATAGTCTGAATGAAGCAGCCCATCAGGGAATCAGATCATCAGTCTGGAACCACTTCCCTCCCCCCTCCCTTTTTTTTTTTTTTTTTTTTTTAAAATCCTCAGTTCAGCTTCTCTATCATAGTAACCAAGAGACCAGAGCATACACGGTCCAACACTATTATTGGTATGATGCTGATCTGATGTTTTAAGATCACAGGAGGTAGCCAAAAATGCTAACTGCTGTGTATCCACACTAGATCATGCAATGAGGCTTATACTAGCAGATCTACGTGGAAACCATCACAGTTTCTCTATGAATGAACGTGCCCTGGACAAAATACAGTGGATATATATTGTAGTGTTTGCCAGGATATCTCTGATATTCTATAATAGTATTTTAAGAAAAATGAGATGTATTGCCTTCCTTGTTGAAACCAAACCAACAGTGTAACAGGAAGTTAAGCTGCTTTAATATTTAGTCATAAAAACTTTCCACATTTTCTTATTATAAATATATTTTCAATAAAGCTATTCAATCATATGCATAAAGCATGTCCTGGAGACAAGAAAGATGTCTATCTTTCCTACTGTAATAAGCCTGTACATTCTGGAGATTTTTGCAACCACCACCTTTGCCATAATTCTGTAAGATTCCTAGAAAGACAATCACGTGAAAGACTGCACTGGATACCCTTTTTTTCACATGTTTATTTAGGCTAATTTGCACATTTAAAACAAAACCATCCCATCTTCTCCATGGTTTATCTGACTGATGAAGAACTACTATTATCACAAATTTGACTCAGCAACCAGTTCTGGTCTCACAGGAAGGCAGGATTGACCCAACAACTTAGGGACTTCATGTATGGCAGCACAGACATGTGCTTGTTCTTGTCTTGGCAGCACACTTGCTCAAGATGCAATTTACATAAACACATCTTACTGTGATACACTGTTTTGTCAGCACATTTACAACTTTCAGTATCCTTATTTTGTAAGGCCAAAGGGCTAAAATTTGCAATAATATAGCATTAAAACTGAACAAACCCCCTTTATATCTTACCCATTTTAGCAAAGACCAGCTCCGAGAGATGCTGTGCAAGGGACTGAAGTGCTGAAGGTCCTCCAAGACAATCCACATCTGACACTAACAAAATGCTATGAAGACATGTCAAAGCTCTACACTGCACTGCATTCAGTCTGAAACAAACAAAAAATGCACTTAGATCTCTCTGAAAGCCAATGTCAAAAGACAAAGAAGGATCTTGCATTAAATAACGCTATGACCCAGTGTGCAGTTTACACAAGCATTTTTTATCTCTTTATTCAAAATTTCACATACCAGATCTGCCACTGTCCATATCTTAAAAGCAACCCAAAGATGGACAATCCTTCTAAAGAGTTCTAAAAGAGCCAAATACATGTGAAAAATAGTAAGAGAGACAATGAAATTCCTACTTTTTAATTAACGGTTTCCAAGACAGATTGTGCATACAGATGTCTAGAGCAACACTGTTCGGAAAAGCAGTTTTTTCAAGAATCTGGGGAGGGAAAAAGAAAAGTTTAGCAATAAAGATTTTTTATTTTTTTTCCCTGGGGGACACTGAAATTTTAGCTTATTGTCAAACAGATACATCAAACTAGGTATTTCAAAGCTTTCCAGGTAGCAAGTGTCTCATGTTCTACAAATGGCAAAATCTTCCTTGGTCACTCAAATGGTGCAACTATGGACTGGGCTTGGCATAGGTTATTTCAAGCATCCAACTGTACTGAAAAAAAGGTAATGAGACTTAAAAATCTTACAGATTCCACTACAGAATTTGCAGATAGTTGCTAGTCTAGATGACCATGCCATAAAACTTGGACTGTAAAGACTGTTAAGTGAAAAGCCTTGTGTATCTGGTACCTTCATGTCTTATGTCAGAATTCTACCACGCTGCTGGACTCGTAAAATGACCAATTCAAACTCCACCTTCGCAACCGCAAATAAGAACAAGCAAAACAACTCCAAAATAAGAACATCCAAATTCTTGTCAGTGTCAAATACTGTACATCAGACACCACGTGTAAAATGGGGAATGAAGAATTTGTACATTTTCTGGGCTGTTGCCATTCACATACGTTACTTCCATCTCACTTAGCTAATCCAGAAATCTGGTAGCCATGCTTCTACTCGACATCACCCTTCTTTTTGCAGGCAATCCTTTTCATGTCTAAATCAAGCAATAACCACCTTTGGATTTTGTAAAAGCCAAATTTAAAAAGAAAAAAACCCAAAACACCAGATTTCTGAAACACACGAACCTATTCCCACTTAGGTGAAGAAACTGTTTAGCTCAAGACAGCTCACATGATGATGCTCTACCTCTAGGCCAAAAAAAGCAAAGCTAAACCGATTAAAAAAAAAGAATTCCTTTTCTCCAGATGGATTGGGATCATTTGTTTGCCTAACCTGGGATACAAATCAGGCACAATGGAAAGACTGTACCATGTGTTGGAAATAAAAGACAATACCTTCTTCGGAATGAGGTTGTTCAGAAATGCCGAGTTAACCTCATCAGAGAGGCACAAGGGGGACATTAGCAGCCCACTCCCCTCATTGTATGAGTTTTCCATAAACAAATCGCTTTCATCACTGCTGGAGAGTTCTTCCCACTCATCATCAGAGAGATCTGAGAACAGAAGACAGACTTGCAAATGTAACAGCACTCATGCAATATCCCATTTCTCAATTATAGTGGACTCTAGCTCTTGGTTTATGGTCTAAGCTTTCAGGCTCTAGTGAAGCCAGTAAGTCTCAGTTCTAAATACTGTACTATTATTTGTTATATTATTTTATTTTTAAAATTATTCATTTTATATTCACTCAGGCAACAAGTATTCTTATGAGAGGTTCTTTATACACTGATACTTCATTTTCTGATATTAACTATGCTTCACAAAGATATCTAAAAAGGTATGGAAGAAATATTTCATAAAGCATTTACCAAGACTTTAATTTGGATTGTACCTTTTACTTTGTGAGGTAGATTCAAGCATGCAAATACACCAGTTTAACTTAACTTGCTTACTAACTGCAGTTTGAAGCAACCGCTTTCTCTGGCAATTCTGAAGCCAGAGAGACACACCTACTCTAAAGTGAATATAATCTGCCCAAGGCTTAAGGGAGACTTGGCCTGACAAAAACAAGCCATATCCATCATTCATACTTAAACTGATATACCTACTTCCACTGGGTTTATACCAGTTTATCTAAAAGTTGTTTTAAACCTGGTTACATTTTAACTGGTGTGACACTGGTGTTTACCAAGTCCTAAGTCTACAGGTTGGACTGATTCTCCTCACCAACAGGCGAAACCTCTCCCTGCATGCATCGGCAGGATATTTAACTACTGTGACAAAAAGGTACCATATTTAGCCCCAAATATAATTTTGCCTGACAACAGATATTCACATGAGATCCAGGTGCTGTAGTATCTACAGTAAGAGCCATGCTTTCTCTGTGGCAAAAGATATATTCATTCATTTAAGATACAGCAAGAAACGTCTAAATTAAGGCATTTCACCTGCACCACACAGCAGCTGAAGGATTTATTTGAAGGTGATGACTACTGTTTATCTGACACAAACATAACTCATCACACTGTAGCAACTTGATCTGGTATCTTCTTTTGCTTATGGTAATATTCAATTAATTCTACAGCCATTATATGCTAACATCAATAGCTTTTCCATGAGAAAACAGCTGTCTCTTCTGCTTTAGCAACAGGCATGAAAACAAAGCAGGCATCCCCCTTTCAGTCAGCCTCTTGCCTCTTCTAAAACATTATAAAGCAAAGAAAACAAGAGTCCCCTTTGAAAACTAAATGATAACTAAACGAGCTGACCAAGCAATTCAGCAACAACAAAGACAATAGTCGGGAGATGTTCAGTGAGTGACGGGCCAGAGCAGGATCCGCACTCCGGAACATTAACCCGTATCTAAGATCAGGTTTCCTGTAACATTCTGGAAACACAGAAGTATTTCCAGAAGGCAATCCCATCTTAACTAGCACTGGTAACCTACAAACTCCAGACTGGACAGGGACACTGGAGTCTCCTGGTTCCTTCCCACGTCCCTGCTAAGGGGAGAGCACTCTGCTTCTTCCAAAAGATATCTCTTGCCAGCCTGGTCATTTCCCTCGGCTCTGTATCAAGCCAAGTGTTTCTACGAACTCAGCATAATGGCTAAAGCTATTTTAGTCCTCAAATAACATGAAAATTAAATGAACAGCTGCCTCTGGATTCCTCTTAATTTCTACAGCCTATGTTTCTGTCTGTCCATGAATGGGTAAAGTACTGTAGTGAAATACAGCACAATCAACCCTATATTACACTGAGTGAATGGCAGAATATGCAGCTTACCCACAAGAGATTTTCCAATTAAAGGAGAGAGCTTATGAATTACAGCTCATTAGATGAGAAACACAGTTTTAAAAAGAGCTTCATATACTAGGTGCAGAATTTCCTTGCATTCTAAGAGAAATGAAAAAAGTCACCATTGGGAATATCTGGGTATTGCTGCAGATTTTATTAGAACCTGAAAGATTTACTTCAAAAGTTCTCCTGCACAATTAATTTTACATCAGGCTCACAAACTGTACTAGTAATTTGAATTTGCAGGTCTTGGAGGGTTTTTGGGGGGGGGTTGGGAGGTTTGTTTCTCTTAAACAGAATTTGAGAATAATTTGTTTTCCCTAAGAAATGGAGAAAAGCTATCAAAAACTGAGTGTCAGAGTTCACAGAAGATTCAGAATATCTATTTCCTACTACCCTCACAGTAACAGCCTGCCTTTCTCCTCAAAAAAGCTCATAAAGGTGGAACTCTGAACAGCCTAAATCTGCACTGCTGCCAGATTTGCATTTAAAAGCTGTCTCTCGTCCTTCTTTTGCAACACTTGTAATACCAAACCTAAATTCAAAACTGTAAGATTAAACTGCTTTAGAAAAATCACAGAATTGTAGGGGTTGAAAGGGACCTCGAGAGATCATTGGGTGCAACCCCCCAGAATCCTGCAATAGGACTCACACCCATACCATAGCAGATGAACACTCAGACCATGCTCTAACCAAACAAAGAAACTGCTGTAATACTTTTGAGGAAATAATCTCTTCAGCACAAGTGCTTTTTGTTTGTTCTTAAATACTGGCACATGTGGTATCATGCAAAAAATATGTAAGGGACAGAAGTTATTTAACTGAGAAAAACCCCACCTAATTTAGTCAGAAATTACAACCAAATCTACCCCCCAGATGAAAGTAGCAGGGACAAGCAGTCTATGTGCACTCCTTAAAAGCTTAAGATCACCAAACAGCAAACTAAACATGACCTATTCAAGAAACAACATGCACCACAACACTTGCAATGAAAGAGATTTCCTACAAACCTTCACTGCAGCACATATTAACAATGATTTCCAGAGCAGTCTGCTGAGCCGTCAGTAAAGCTGTCACTTCCTTCAGTTCCCACTTATCAGACTAAAAAAGAAAAATATAAACAAAATTTAATTTTGTAAAACATTTCAGTGCAATTTAAGGTACCCAGACTGCCAGTTAAAAATAAAATCCAGCAATTTCCTCTTCCCAATCCTCCTCATTTAAAAAAAATGGACAAACAAACCCTATCATCTTTCTGATGGCTGCTTCAGAACAAACTTTACCTTTCAGAAACGACCCCTGCACTAAAGTTGTAGCAGACAAGATTACCTAATGTTACATAAAGCCCTAACAGAAATATTCATTTATGTTACTGGTGACATGTACACAACAGTGAACACATTCCTTAACCTCTGCGCCATCTCCACTCATGGCTGAATGGCTACAAGCACTGAAAGCCTCACTTGCCCTAGGTGGAGATCAGGAGTCCCTGCAGAAACTACAGGAAGAGGCATCAGGTAAGCCTGTGCCTTCCACTACAGGGGAAAAAAAAAGGGAAAGGCGCTTTCCTGATGTGCCATGCAACTTGCTCACATTTGGACAAGTTAAGCTGAAACTCTCCATGATCAGCTTTGAAGCTTTAGCTAAAGTCATCAAGCCATTTGGGAGTTCGGGTGAGTAACACTGGTAGGCAGCCACCAGCTAACCTTTGGTCAAGACCAGTCAGATGCTCAGAGAAACACACTAATCCCTCTCAGAGCAAGCCAGCCAGCCACACTTACTGGAAGTAGGTCTGAAATGTCATTTTCTCTTCTGACTTTTCCTTTTGGTATTTCTTCCATATCATCATCTTCAATCAAAACATTATCATCCATAACATCACTCATGTTTTCCTCAGTTCCTGCCTCCGCAGCAAGTTTGAACCTGTTTCTTTCAGCTTCATTCATATGAATAATTGTTTTGCCAGCATCTATTGCTAATGATTCTGAGAAAATCTTCAGGATTGCATTAACCATGCTTCCCAGGCTGCCTGGCGGAATGGTATCCTTGATATTCCAGATAGTGCCTAAACACGAGACAGTCGAAACAAGACTCTTAAAATACTCAATTCCCAGCTCTGCAATATCTCTATATTTTGTAAGGACACAGCCCCACTAGTTAAAATACTCAGTGCTTATATCTCAGTATGAATGTTCAAGCCTTCTCTCTACAGACTTGCAGCTTTTTCTGCTTAGTACTTCACATACTCATCTGTAATAACTACATTACGCCCACATCTTGAGCAAATTTCCACACATAAGGACACCCAGCTTATGCAGAGCCATCTTGGCGACATTTTTTACCCGTGATAACAAATCCATGTGAGATAACCATTTTCTGTGGATTCTCAACATTAAACTGATTTATTACACTCCAGTATCAAAAATCATCACTGTTGAACATTTATGGTGGAAAATGCAAGGTAGATAACCTGAGGCAAAAGCCTATGCCTATTAAGTTCAAAACAATTCCTGTACTACTAATTATTGACCGAAGTCACTGCTGAAAACCAAACGAGCAGTTAAAATGGGTTGTCATACTGAGCAGGTACTGAACTCAGAAACAAGCATTTAAGACAGTTTTATAACTAGTTGCAAGTATTTTGTTACTCCAAAACACAATCCCAAGAGGCAGAAATAACCTCATGAACCATCTATATAGGCTTTGATGACCAGATGTCCAGACTGCATCAGAGAGGGCCAAACCTCCTGTCCTTCCCACCCTCGTTTATATGCTGCGCTCTCCATCACAAAACAACGAACGCCCTCGAGCACTGTACCTGCTACCAGTGTTCTCAGTAGGATATGCTTCATTGTGCTCTCTGGACACAACATCACGCTTTCCAATATTTGCTGTGCAGACGCATTGAATGAAGAAAGAAGATCTGGATTATCTTCAGTCACTGCCTGCAAGCAGTTTGCTGCAGCAAAGAACAACAAAGATAATTAACAAACCCTACAGTAGCTTTCACTCTCCTAATGAGAAAGCATTATCTTCCTGAAAACCAGAGTAATGAAACAGACACAGGGAAAAAAAAAATAAATCGTGCAGCATCATGTTGCAAGGGTAAGACAGTGTCCTTCCAAAACTGTGATTAGGTAAAAGGCAAACCTGTACAGGAAACAGGTGAGGCCAGCACCACACCAGACATGGGACTAGCAGTATTAATTTCAGCTACTCAAAATCCAGTATCTCCGTTGTACACGGACTAGGGAAAACACCAAACACCACTGCGAGTATATACACCTGTCCGATCGTAATAAAACCCTAACGACAATACTACTAGAAAAGAGACATTAAAAGTGATAGTTGTCTGGGGTAGTTTTAGATGAATTATGTCCTTTGCTCTACAAATTAAACCCTTTGTTACCAAAACCAGAAAACAAATGAAAAGCACAGCCTCCATCTAGAGCTTTCTCTCCACAAACTTTTTTCCTCCCATGTGACATCAGTGCTACATTCATCTATTAAAGAGAAAGGGAAAAAAAAATAAATCTTTAAATCCTTATCTTCTCTTTTTACCACTTACCTACTGAAATAGCCAGATCCACATTCGTGGAAAATTTCTTCATGTAATGTAACACAGACTCCAGACATCCTTCTTTATTGAATATGGATACTGCAGTATTGTTGCATTCACTAATGCATAAAGAAAGATTAATGAAATACTTTTTCCAGGGAAAAAAAAAATCCTGTAACAACATTTTAACTAACTCATTGTTACTTACATTCTGAAAACATACCTAGGAATTACACATTAGTCAAAGAGCTGTCCTTCGTTATCGAGGTTACAATCAGCTTTACAGTGGCTGCAATAACCTGGATGCCTTTGGGGAAAGCTTGCTCCTGCCAGCTGCTTCCTCACACGCAGTATTTGGGAGCCGAAGTACAGCCTCACGTGGCCAGAGCCAGCCAGGGCATGAGAGGCAGCTTACAGGACTACAAGCCAGCTCAGGGCTTTCTGCAGCCAGGAAGACCTCATCCACAAACCTACTAACCACAGGGCCGGCTGCTGCCTCTCACACAAACACTTGCTTACTCCAGAAAAGGACTGCTCTTAACGTTCAGAAATACATGCTATAATCAATGCTAAATGCTTTCATTATCCTACAGTGGGACTTGTGTTTCTCAAAGTTTTCACAGCTATTCTTATTTTTAAACTAATATATTGATACAAACCAAATTCAAACTAAAAAAGCATGGGAACTAACTAGCTACAAGGGTCTTCAGAAACTGACTTTAAAAACATTATGTCTCAGCATCAATGCCAGCCCAAATTTTATCAGTACCAAACCTAGCAATGAAGTCAGCAGTTCACGGTCACTGCCACAGAGTTCAAAATACAGAATTGATTGATGGCACACTTAATGATTACAGTTCCTGTTCCAAAGCTCTTGCCTCTACAAAACAATTTAAAAAAATTAACACAAAACATTGCTGAGTCAGAGTTACAAAGGGTATACTGTGTAAAGCAGTTTCTGTACTGTTCTAGATTCGAATCCCTAAAAAAGCAAGCCAATTTACAAACAAGGCCTCAGGCCACTAGCCATACCATACAGACACTGAAACACCGTACAGTACAAAGCAAAATTCTGTATGACCTAAGTGTGCCATGGCATGGAGCTCAGGGAGCTACTACAAAGCCAAGAAAAACAACACACAATTCAAAGAGAACGTTCAGAACAGGTTTGTATCACTTTGATGTTTCTAGCCATTTCTCCTCCTCCACCTGGTGTTTCCAATGTAGGCTACTAATTGAACAAGTCACATTCTCATGTAATTAACTAGATCTGATCAGTGCCTCAGTCGCTAAGCAATAGTTTGCCCAAATGTTTAATATTAACTTTTGCGATGACCTGCAGAGGGGGAAAGCAGTAAGAAAACTCCTCATTATTCCCAGAGCACTGGTGTCCACTGATCAGTATTTTGTTTTCCCCATCTCCTGCCTGTATCATGATAAGGATCTACCTGCACTGCATGCAAGACCCCACAACCCAACCTGTGCAGGAGACTATGACAGAACACACTCAGAAAACAGTATCTGTCAGGATGAACAATCAATAGAAAGCAATTGTTGTCACTCTCCTAAAGCTAATGACCACCTTTGTGCACTTTTAGAACCCTTTAAGTAGAAAAGTAATTTATGGTAGAATTGTACTTCAGATCAGATGAGGGTTTGCCATTTATTAAGCAAGACACACGTAGGAGCAATGCAATCAGAAATCAGAATCAGCAACTGAATACATCTTCCTGTGCAAGGGCAGTCATTTCTTTTCTGTTTCAATCGCCATGCTCTCTTTCAGGGTCAATTTAATTTAGGTCTTCCAAAGGCCAGTGTTGCCAGCACACTTACCATACATTCCACAGCAAGTTAATAGCCTCATTGGCTATGTCTTCGATATAATTTTTGTTTGTCTCCCTGCATTTCTTTGGAGAGAGCTGGTTAGCATCTAGTCCAGTGCTACACTACAAGGAAACATGAGAACCAGGGTTGGGAAACAAACAAGCCAAGAGAAAAGCAAAAACTTAAAATATCAGCACCAGCGTGAATGGGAATCTCTCTCATGAGGTGTTTATTACCAGAAAGACTGACTAGTTTCCTATCCTCTATAGGCCACAATGGAATTGGATCATTGATAAGGATGTAGAAAGACTCTTGCAGTACTTGCTTTGCATTTTTTTAATAAAGAAATACTTAGCAATTTTAGAACCTGAATTGTTGTTTCTTGCTAATACAGCCTGTACGGAATTTTCATCAGTTCTGTCTAATCACAAAGATAATTCAGCTAATATCTTGCTGTGCTTTACAATTACACTATTACCCATATTTTAAAATGGGGAAGAAACATACAGAAAACGATGGCACTGCTCAAGGCTGCTCAAAGACAGCAGGTGACAGAATTCAATGCAATTTCCAAACTGCACTGCAACACCTGGACCAAACAAAGAATAGTATTCAGTACAGATTGCTCTACAATGGCAGGAACTACCCAACTGTAAATCCAAGCTTTCATTTAGACAAAATTGCTTACAAGAAAAAACAAACCCTCACTAGAATAACATTGTAACATAAACACTGGATCAGGATCTTGACTGACAGAACAGATTTGTCTTAAATGGTATTCCAGACCCAAAATATCCAGGCCATTTATGCAAAATGTCACCAAGGGGCCAAGCAGGTCAGGAGGCAGTGGCAATTGGTCTGCAATCTCTGGAATAATTTTTGTACTACTGAGCCTACTGAAACATTCTTTTACAAGACCTTTCAAATACCTTATCTTCATAATAGCTACAAAAATTGAACTATTTTTGAAAATTGAATAATTCAATGGCTAGATGAGTTTTAATATCAGAATAAAAATACACAGACCTCTTTCAGAAGTGCGACAAGAGGTGTCATGATGTCTTTTGTTACCATGTCATCACAGACTTCAAATCCCCCACATGCACTCAGATTTCTGGGAAAAATAATAAATGCACTGGATCAGATACAGTATTTTCCAGAAAGGCTTTAAAGAACTATGTATTCAGTATTCTTCTCCAAGGAATGTGGTACTTTTTGTTTCAAAATCAATCTACTTTATCAGTAATTTTAGTCTTCTACCTTCCTAACACAAAAGAGTAACTTTGTGTTAGGGGAAAAAAAATATTTTCACTTGTCTAGCACAACTAGAACACTTATCTGTATTAAAACATTACTTCTGTCAGGTACTACTCAGTGTAAGATACAATATGAATGTTAAGAAGTAATAGCGTTACATTTTTCTACAAATGAAGCCACAGGACTGACCACAGAATACCAACTCAAAATGCTGCTGTTCCATACTTAGGAGTTTTTCAAAAAGTCAGCTAAGCACATTCTCTAACCAACTCTCCGCTCCTACACGGCTATGGAGACACCAAAGCCATCCTAGCAGAGCTCAAGTTCACTGTATCTCTTCTTGGGGTTTTTTGCCCCTAATATAAGGATGGAAAGGAGCACATTCCACCAGGAACAGATAAAGCAGTAGTACCAAACTCCTGACTAAAGTCTTCTGGCAGCCTACTGGAGTAAGAAATGCCCCTCTCTCAGGGACTGAGGCGTACTTACTCAAGAAAGAGTTGAAGCAAGAGACGTCGGCATTCAAGTTCACAGGTTTTAACAGCAAAAAGCTACTCTCTTCTTTGCCATGCCAGGAGCACTTCATTCTAACTCTGATTATCAACAACTGCTTACCGGAGAGCTCCTGCAGCTGTCTCCCGAACAGCTAAACTGTGATCCATCAACAGCGGTCCTAAACACCGGACCACATCCCTCTGCAGAAAGGCTGGGATTACATGCTTCTGCTGCAGCAGCCTGGAAATACTGGCACAGGCATACTCTCTCACTTCAGCGCTTGGGTGCTGCAGCTGGGGAGGCAGAAACAGGGCACGTTTCGGGGAGGGAAAAAGTCAACTGGAAGTTTTCTTCAGTGAAAAGACTGATCTGACTTTTTACAGGTCTAGCACTGTAGCTCCTGAATGGAAGCAAAATCCATGGAAGTTTAAGTCTTTGCCTGGGTTATGCGTGTTAACTATGGAACCAGGTAAATACTATTCTGGGCACTCAAAGAGACAGATGTAGTTCCGACACAGATTTGACACTAATCTGCACTAGTGAGACCTCCTTCAATTACCATGTTTAAAAAAAAATAGACAAAAGTGGGGAAAATACACCATCGAGGAAGTACAACAGACATAACATAGGCTACCATAAAGACAAACTAAGACTCTGAAACTACAAAAAAATTATAGCTCTTAGTCTGAAAGTATCTGCTTAAAGCCAAAAATACAGGTTTATGTGAGATGTAAGAATTGCAAACCACAGCAGTAACAAAAAAGCAGTAGCACCTATCCTGAAAGGTCATGGGGTTTGTTGAAAACCTAACAGAAAAGTTGAAGGTGCTGAAGAGCAGAAGGGAGAAGAGTGATACATCCGATTCTGCCTTATTGAAACTGATGGAGGTTTTGCACTTCATCCTCATCTGTGCATTCATTTTTTAACTCTCTTTAAGACTAAATAAGTTCATCTAGAAGACCAATCAAGCCGTTATTTGTTCAATGAGTTCAGTTAGGTGAGGTGAACAAAGGGGATTTATTTACATAAAGGAAAAGAAATTTTTACTTCTGATTCTGACGTCACAACCACAGGAAGAAGCTTTAGACTAGTTTTTACTTGAGTTATTTAAACCAAAACCAAGTGGGAACACGGCCAAGTGCCCAAACCCAAGCTCCTTCAGCATTTTCTATCGGTTACTTTTCGCATGGATCTCAGACTCCTGACACTGGCTACCTGGAGAAAAACTCTCCAGTTGGGCAGCCCGAAACCGAGCGCTGCCAGAACCGCTTCAAAGCGCCTCTCAGACAAGGGGCACAGCGCAGCCTCCCACCCAGCCCCTCTGAACCGGCCAGGAAAGAACAAGGCCGGTTTGCCGGCCCGCCCAGAGCAGGACCGCCGCCGCCCCTCCCTGCCTGGCCGCCCGTGGGCGCAGCCGTGACGCCGGAGAAGCGACGCGGCGGCGGCAGGGACGGGCGGCTGCGCACGCCACGCAGCGCTCCGCCGCTCCTTCCCGCGCCCGGTCCCTCACCCGACACGGCCGGCGAGGGCTCGGCCCTCGCTTCACCCCCACCGCAACAGCGGGCACGGCTCTCGCCTACGCCGGGCGGGAGTAGCACTGGGCCCACCCTCGCCCCGCCGGCGGCCGCCCCCGCCTTCCGCCCGCACCTTCTCCAGCAGCTCCGCGGCCGGCTCTTCCTCATGGCCGCCCTCCCCTTCGCGGCGCTGCTCGGGGCCGGTGGGGGAGAAGGGAGCCGTGCGGAACCGCCGCGCCCGGCTCTTCCCCATGGCTCCGCGGCCGCCGCGCCGCCCGGCGCCGGCGCATCCACGTGTGCGGCCCCGCGCAGGCGCAGCCCCGGCCCGCCGCGCCGGGCCCGCCCCCGCCGGGCCCGCCCCCGCCGCTCTCCAGCCCTCTTTGCCGAAGGAGCGCTCGCTGCCAAGTCACGGCTGCCCTCAGCACCGGGCCGGTGCGACGCCTTCCCAGGCGCCCGGCCAGCACTGCCAGCGGGCTCCGCGAAACAGGCGCCACGCTCCCCAGCAGCCCGGTAACCCGACCATCTGCACCCGGGCTGGAGGCTGCTGCCCCGGATCAAAAACTCGAAGCAAGCGTTGAGTGAGAGGATTTCATCTAACAGCACTTACAGAGGCAGGATTGACCTGCAGGGTGGAAAACTGGAAGGACTTTCTCTTTGGTGTCAGTATCTTAGACTGTACGAACCACATCAAACATAGGAAATGTTGGTCCAGTATGACAGTTACAGACTTCAGCTATAACCTTCTTAAAGCTCTTCTGTGTTGGAGATCTGTATTTGTACAGTACAAAAGAAGATAACACCTGTTTATACAAAGAGTTTATTTTATACACATTTACCTACAAAATATACAGCAGTTAAAAACAATGGAGGGACAGGGAATTACTGGAAAAATTAACAGGAGACAATTCTTAATGTCTCAACTGATAGTTACACCAACAGGCTGCTTTAAAAGCCAGTCTACCTTGTAGTAAGAGTTACGGAAGTTGCAACAGCTTTGCAGTTTTAGTCAATTAAAAGAGTTTGAAACAATTAAAAAGGCACCTTGAACAACTTAAACTCCTAAAACTCTTCACAATTTTAGCCATTCTTAAGTTACACTTTATGCTTATAACATCCACACCTTGTTTTTAACACTCAGAATAACCGGTTGTGTTATTTTTTTGTGGCACTCTATTTTCTTCACTAATCTGAAGTTAGACATTTGCAATACTAGTTTCATATTCAGACTATCACAGCATAAAAATCCACTGAGAATGTTTGTGTGGATTTAAGATACAGTACAACCTTACAATTGGGAAGATACAAGCATACTTAAGACAACTTTTAAAACGCTAAAGTCTTAAAATAGCAGTGTCGTGAAGCAGATCAAACAAGGAGCTACGTATGACCACAATGAAAGTGGCCGGTGCACTATATCTACAACTTGACAGATGTGATCCTTGATATATTTGCAAAGTTCTTAAACAGTAAAACCAGTTTTCTCCAGCACAGACAGACAGTCTTTCTGCAAGCCTTTTAACCACTTCCAAAAAGAGTGACCAGGAGACAAGGACAGCTGTAATGAGTAAGTGTGCTAATAAAACATCATGGGAATGGTAAATGTTCCTCTCAATACTGTTCATGAGAACGAAAAGATCCATACAGCAGATATTACTTCTTTTCCCAAACATTGGCATCGGTCTGCTATTTACAATAGCTTACAAATACACATAACACAAATGAGGTTTGATTTTCAAGTTCAACTTCGTAGCCGATTGACATACTTCACCTGTATGTTCTGTTCTAGCTGAAGTAAAAAAGTGACACTAATACTGAAAAAGAGGTAATCAGAAGTAGCAAAAGCACTGATAACATGATAACAAAGAATTTGGATAAATATTCAAGAAAGTAATATTGCACACTTTTACTGTCAACTGTGTAAGACTTTCACTCCCAGGCAGTGACAACCAGTCCTGTTTGTTTTTTTTGCTGTCATACTACCTTAAAAAAAGGTCATTTTTTGGTTTCCATGGCAGTGGAAAAAACTGAAGGAAGACAGCCCTTATTGAACATGAGGCCTTGGTTTCAAAATTAATTTTCCAGTCTGCAAGACAGAAAGTAAATAATGTTTAGACCCTAAAAGTTGAGCCAACAATTGTTCTTCAAGTTCAGCTTTACAGGCCAAGTTTAAAATGACACACAGACTATTGTTCTACATCCCAGTTTTCAGACACACAGGGATTTTTATGGTGTGTACAAGTGCTATTCAGAAAAAAAAAATGCACCTTTTTTGAATCATTCACTTTTTTTTAAAAAAAAAAACACCAAGTTTTAGGAAATAAACCACCAACACTTACATCATCACAGGACATATTATACTCTGCCAAAACAGTTCGGCATCGGGCTGCTATACTGCATGGATTGTGTCAAGGAAATCAGCTAACACTTGTACAGAGAGTAAAAAGAGTATTAGCACAGAAAAAGCAGTATTAGCACAGGCTTCAGTAGCAGCAGTAACTGCAACAACTTTTAACCTGACAAACAATGAAAGGATACATTGATGGTGCCACCACTCTTTTATGTATTCCAGCAAAGAACAAGCCTATTAGGGTAATACAGCTAATTGTGAAAAATGGGTGATTCCAAAGTGATGTGAAAAATGACACCTAGGAAAGAGAACAGATTAGCCCCATTAATCATGCATACATTTCTACATCATACAGAAAATTGCTGAGACTTAATTAAAACAAACAAACAAAAAACTTTTAGCCATTTCTAAGTTCTTGCAAACAATTATTTAGATAAGCATTTTTGGCACAGCATTTCAGTAGGCATTGTCCCAGGACTTACTCCACAGCAATTCCAGACAGCTTGAGAACTTAACTAAAAACGCCCCAGCTTCACAGAAGAACCACACCTGGCCTTTCAAGTTTTCACAGTATCATACCATTTGACTGCAACACCAACCTATGAAATAAGCAACTTGCAGGACTAGTGTGATCTTTACCTTTTGTGTCTCCGGGTCTATTAACCAGTTCCAAGCACCAGTTGCTGTGCAGACTGATACCACTATTAGAATCACTGATAAAAAGAAGAATAAGAGTCATAAACAGTATACCCACTCCTATTAAAAAACATTTTTTCAGCAGCAGCTCTTAGGCATTTATTTCTTCTCCCACTTTTGAGTGAGGAAACGCTGCTACTTGGAAGGTAGAAATTAAAATAGGTAAAGAACTGCTCTTATGTGAAACCATAAAGATTCTGTGCAAGTTTCCTGGACAGGACATAGACCTTCTCTATATAAATAACTTTATTTCCAGGTTAACAGGAGGAAAAACTTAACATTAGATATCCCATTATCATTGAAGTAAAGGTCCCTCTTTTGTAAGAATTACAAAACTAAGAAAACAAGCAGTTAAGAAAAACAGTTAGCTAGTGAACACAACATACATACTTCATTTAAATATGCTTAGAAGCTTACAATAGTTTTGGGGTTTTTTTTTTAATTGTACCTGACAGTAAATAGCAATTTATTTGAAATTATCCACTCTGCCTCTCAGGAGAAAAAATGCTATTTTATATATTCTAAAAAAAGGTCTGTATTCTTTGACTACGGAAACTGCAGCAGAATCTCACATCAACAAAGCAGTCTGTTTCCACCACTGACTACTGATCCCAAAGTTGGCACTGTATTTTTCGCCTTCCCCCTTCCTTCAAACTTGCCTGTTAGCACCGAGATGAGGATATATTCTGTCTCTGTGGCACGCTACTGTGGCTTTTTCACTAGTCACTTTATAAGGACAATCTCACACAATTGTAGTTCGTTTAAATAACTATAGTGACTGGGAAGTTTGAGCCTTTAAAATAAAAAAAACCAAACAGAAAACCCCACAATAAAAAACCCAAAGCAAACCAGAAACAAATACAACAACTTACTGTCCCAACTATTTCCACAATAATTCAGCCTTGAGCCAATTCAATCTTGATCTCATTTTTCTAACTCTGGCTAAAGTATTATTTTCTTACCTTTTATCATCCTGATGATTTGAATGTGTGCCACAAACTTTGAAGACAGCTTAAACACAGATTTTTGCTTGGGCAAACATAAATCAAGGATACACACTGGTACAGCTAAAAAGCTTAAAAGAGAGAATCCTGTGTATCCCTTGGAACATCAAACTTACTTCTCCAACGTCCTGTAGCCGGTTGCAAACATGCAATATATTCAGTAAGTCTTCTTTCAAAAGCTTTGAGATCTGGGGAGGATGAATATCACACACAGTTAGACCTTCAGCTATTTAGTCAGATTTTAATGTAAAAGACAAAAGGAGTTCACTTTTCCCTGTGCACCCCCATTTCTTAGGCAGAGAAAAGCAATGCAGAGATCGTTCAGATGTAATAGAGGCAGAAAGTAGTTTCACTGAACTTTAGCTAAAAAGTACAATGATGGAGTTAGACGAAATGCTAGAAACATTCCCACTTATGGAAAACAAAAGTGGTATAGTTGAGGAATCAGAGTATTTTAGACCTCTTTAAAAAATACCCAGAGTTAGATTTAGAATAGCTTAAATAACCCCTCCACACAGGAAAAGAAAAAGTATCACATTTTGGAGTATTAACCAAACCATTAAGTTCTGTTACCCATAAAATAGTAATTAACTTTTTTTTAAAAAAAAAAAGTTGGCCATGTGCCAGCTGCTCAAGAGATTATTTGTAGCAGTAGGGTTTTGATGACTTTATTTAGAGAAAATTTCAGTGCAGATACCTATGTATAAACACAGACACCTATGTAAAACCCCACAGCGAACACTAGCCAAACAATCTTCTTTTACTTTTTTCTTTAAGTAGATCTTTACTCTTATTGTCATCATTCTCCCACAGTCTTTCCATTGAAATTGCTGTTAAAAGCCAAGCAGCATTCCAGTTCATACTCCTATTTTGTTTGGTATTTTTTAACAAAAATCCTAAGCCTCCTAACATCTGTCTACAGGGAGTTATTCTACCCAAAGTCTACATTAGATCGAAGCCTCTGTTTAACTAGTTCAGTAGTTGACAACATTCCACTGAAACTTGAATTCTACCTAAGTTTTTAATAGCACCTTATATCTATTGGCAAATTACTTATCATAACAAAGCAATCAGAAAATAAGATTAGAAAAAATATACCTATTATGATCATTATTAATGCAGTTTTCTAAACCATAAATTTACTCCTAAGTGGTTTGCAGGTGAAATCTCGAAGGAAGATTACAGCATCTTGACTGCAGCCACAGAACAGCTAACTAGTCTTAATTACTGCCAACAGCCCGGTAGTTATGGCCTGTCCTCCACCTCCCTTCTGGGGAAGCTAAGACACTGCCAGCAATTAAAGCTAATTAACTGTTCCCTGACTAGCACAAACCCCTACAACTAGTCACTGACTTGAGAGGGGAATATGAGACATCATACAAAAACCTGCTATTTGAGAAATAGCACCCTGTAGGCATAAAATCAAGCCATTGCTAACAAACTTCTCAAGAAAACAGCTGTACGATGTAGACAGCATTAAAATAAAGACCAGAGAAAAAAACCTCTCAGAAAACAGGAACTTAACTTTTACCTAATTCTTGGATATCGAAGAACCTTCTCTACACCCTTGGTACCTAGCAGCTGTGACTAACAAGGCACACTTAAATCCCTACAGCTTGTACAGACATAGCAACAAAGCTGTGACAAGGCTGGACTAATTTTTTGTTGATGTGCCTACCTCTAGTACATGCTACAAATCACCTGCTAAGTCTGAGACGCTAGTGCATTTTAAAAATATCTGCCAACCTTATTTTTTAACCACGAAGAACTCCTTTCAGGCTATTGATGTCCTGCAAACTGTGACTTCAAAGAACCTACACCCCAAGCCATCAACGCTCTCTGACAAGAGGGAGGCTATTTAGGATCCCGCTCTTCAAATGCAAGGGGAGCCTTGGCGCAGGGCAAAGCCTAGTGTGCTAGACGGGGCTGGCAGCTATAGGAAATGCATTTCACGTAGAAACCCAGGAGCGCAGTAGCTACAAGCTAAAGTCGGGAAGCCTTGTCGAGAGGGGGCATCGAGAGGGAAAGCCCACTCGGCAGCTACCTCCTCCCCGGGGGAGGAAGCCGGCTGGCGGGCCGCACACGGACCCCTCGGCGCAGGCCTTCCCCGCGGGTTCCGCTCTCCGCCTCCACAGGGCGGCCGGAGAGCAGCAGCAGCCCGCCCCAAGCCTCAGGACGCGGAGGTGGCCCTAGAGACCCTGCCCCAGCTCGCCTGTCCGGGCCGAGAAGCGCCGGCCCCGGGAGCGCAAACGGAGAGGGAACCGAGGCCTCCTGGGACCGCTTCGCCCCCCTCAGGGCAGCACCGCGGCGGGGTCCGTTCCGGAGAGACGAGGCAGCGCTCTCGGGCAGCCCAGGTACGGGGCCGGAAGCTCCCGGCGCGCCGAAAGGGCGGCTCCGGGCCGCCACACTCACCCTCAGCCTGGTCCAGGGAGTTCATGGCGGGCGGGCAGAGGCAGCGAGCGCCGGCCGTGCCCCCCGCAGCCACCGGCTGCCCGCCGCCGAGCCCGCCCCACACACAGCGCCCGGCCCCACCCCCACAACAAGGCTGCACCTGACTGGCCAACCTCCCACTCCCACACGCCCCTCAGCAAGCGCAGCCCGCATTGGCTATGGAGAGTCTAGGGGCGTGGCTCGGGGCGCGGCCCCAGGCATCTGAGGGCGGTGGCGTTCACAGTTCGTGGGTAGTGGCGTGGCTACCGGCAGTGCTGCTGGCCGCGCTGACTGGGGAAGTTCAGCATGTGTTGGCGAGTTTTAGAGCCCTCGGGGTGTGCGGCTGATGCAGCCAGGGATGCCCTAGCTCTCCTGGGGCGTGCTTCGTCTGTGGTGCCGCGCTCTCCGGCGGAAGGTGTGCGCTGCTCCTGCATGTCCCCCGCCTTTACCTAAGAGCGGCGTTTCCTAAGGCCTGGCTGGCCCTAGCTCGGCGGCGGTACCTCCGCCGCTGGCGGGAGCGCTGTGCACCGGGGGCAGTGCTAGCGTGTGCCGCGGGGCCGCTCGTCCCGGCCGCGCTGCGGCAGCAGCGGCGCTCAGGGGCGCGGTAGTCCCCGAGATAGCGGGTGTCCAAAAGCAGAGCTTGGAGCTTAGGCCGTCTTTACAGGCTGTGTGCGCCCCAGTGTGTGTAGGGGCCGGCATTCTCCATCGTGGCTCCCGGCCCCACTGCTGTGACCCGCCACCCCGGCCAGGGCGCGGAGCTAACTGGCTGTTACCTTTCCTAAGCCGCAGGTGCCGGACTCAGAGTAGCTCGATCGGAGAGCCCACACGGGCCGAGGGTGCGCAGTGCCGCCGGCTTCCAGCTGGCAGGTGCCCGGGCTTCGTTGGTACCTCGACACTCCTCTACGAGCAGTGGCTGGAGCTGCTGCGGGGTCACCTCTCTTGTGGAGCATGGCTGGGCTGTCACTTGTGGCAAAGGCTTTCCTAAAGGGAACTTGGCAAGCTTTGAAAAATGTTTGTGGCTACTTTACTTTCACTGGTTTGAAGCGCAATCTCTCTTCTAGGAAGCCTCAAGGTACTTTTACTTTGCTGATGGCCCACTGAATGTAATATTTTCTTCAGAGTCTTTGGGAGTCTAGCTTACTGTAGTTTGCCTAGCTACTTTGCACTAGTTTTGCTGGTGTAAAACCCACCACAAACACTCCCACTGGTGGTGGTTGAAGCTGTCAGCCAGGTGGAAAGGTTGAGCACCTCAGTGGTGGTTTTCCTGGCTGTTGATAAAGACTACAGCAGGTGTTAGCAGTAGAATAGTCCTCTGATTCAAAAGACTGGGGTCTGAGAAGTTGTTGTGTGTTCCCTCCTTACTACAACTCTGCTTTTGCAGTTGCTAGAACCTTGAAGACTTCAAGAATCAGACCTCTACTCTGGAAATGGAGTGCTGTGTACAGCCCTTGGAGACTTTTAGTATCCTGCAAGTATCAGAAAGTTATTTCCTCAAGGCTATTTATACTTCTGTAAGTTTGTTGATATGCAGCTCTCCTGCTGATCTTTTATTTTGTTTGAGCTGTTAGATTTACTTCTGAACAGATGTCTTAAAGATACTTTTTATTCAAGCTTTCATGATTTGCGACACTTAAGCAGAACCTACACCAGGAAAATTCCAAGAGCAGTAATTCTTGAGATGCTTAAACAAGCTGTGATTCCTTTATTGTTTGTGAAGTAAAATTTCTTGGGCACTTGAAAATGCGTTCATTTTCCAGATGTTTTTTTTTCTGAGTAGCTCTTACTCTTTTCTGAGCAATTCTGTTGTCTGGAGACAAGCTAAAGTAAATGAGACAGGGCAGCATAACTGTCATCATATTGCATTTATGTCTTGAATTAACTGTTTCTTAGGGTTACTGCATCTGTTGTTAATCCCTTAAATCTTTTTCTACCAACACCTGTGAAGCCTTAAATTTAACAGCTTAAGCAAAAAGGCCTAGTGTATATTTGGATTGCTTTGTAATGCAGAGGTTAGTGGGAGAGATGTGCTGTGTCAGCCTAGGATGGCATCTCAAGGATCTCTTTGAGGAGCAAGGGATGCATCTTTGAGTTCAGCATCTTCAGTATCTATTTGTGGTTCTTACAGCTGTACATTAAGCACAATGTGAGAGCATCTGTTAGCAGCATCTGCTATCAGACATAATTAGGGTGGGTCACTTGTTTCTTAGTTTCATTGCATTTCCCACCTTCTCTTGCTTGTTTTCCTCTAAATGATTCCTCCTTCTTGAGGCCATGTGTTACTTCAGAGATACTGTGTTAATGTTTAAGGCTGTTAAAAATTCAATCTTTTTTAATTTGCTAATCCTGAATCTTTATAAATCTCCTTATTGTAGTAACTACCTTCCAAGTTTAAAGAGTATTAACTTACATTTAGTTACATATGGATAGTGTTTACATGCTTTATATTCTTTAAGTAGATTTTGGAAGCTTAAAATCTTATAATGAAACTGTCCTTTTTTGCTTCATTCAGTCTTATTTTCCCTGGGAAGTGGTGTTTAGCCACAGAACTACTGAGGGCTTTTGCAAGAGATATGTACTTAGGACTTCTTGTTTTAGAAAACAGAAATTCTGATAAGAAATTTTTTCTCCAATTACATTTTTTGTAGCAGACCTACAGAAAGCATTTCAAAGTTTATCCTGGAAGACAAGCTTTACTAAGGAGCAGCATCTTCAGTAGAAGAGAAAAAGCCTGTTGGGCATCTGTGTAAAGCCCACAGGTTCATCTCTACAGAATTCTGCATAGTGCAGCAATACACAATCTGTGTGTGTGTTGATGATCCATTTTCATGTCTTAAAGCTGTAATTTGACACTTGTTCTGTGCAGTTAATACGATAAGCTATGATGCGAGATGCTACAAGTGGGTTTACTTTTTTGCCTGTATGGCTAATTTGTATTCCCCTGCTCTTCTGCAACTGAAGTGAGGTTTTTAAGTTGAGACTGAAGCTGAACTTCTTTCTTTCCTTTTGGCTGTGGCAGTGTCATCCTTGCTGTGCGTGGACAGACTGTGAGTGGTGGCTAGGCCACTGTCACTATGTGCCTGGCCGTTCCCTGTGTCTTTGTCCCCTTCTCCCTCCCTGGCCGGCAGCTGCCACTGCAGAGTAGTGTAGCCCAGAGGCGTTATACCAGCTGCCCTGGGCGCAGAGCAGGACAAGTTGTGGTGCTGTTACAGCTATGCTCATATGGCTGATGGCTTCCTGAAAACTGGCATCTGATCACTTGCTTGAACTCTTCTGCTTAGTCTGCTGTGTACTGAGCACTGGGAGTAGGAAGTTTGGCCTTTGGAATGATGTGCCATAGACCCTGTTGACTTGCCCAGATATGCTGTATTTCTTCTCATTTCCAAATATGCTTTGGGGCATCTTTTGTTCTCTGAGATCCCACTGACAGCAGCTGCTTTGAGGGTTGTTTGCATTCGGCGCTCTGCTTGTCCTGTACTCTCAGTGGTTGATACTACTTCTGCAAAACTTTGATGATTCCTTTCAAGCATAAGTGTTCCCTATTAAAAGCTAATAACCACAAGCATGCAAGTCTGGTTATGGCTTTTTATCCCCATCCCATATCTGCTTCCAAAAGAGCATGTTCTGAAATAACATGACAATCCCTCTGTTAAGTGAGCTTCCTTTGCTCTTTTCTGTATAGTATTGCAGTTATACCAGAGAAGTGGGAGATTATTTCTCTTGAGGCTTCTATTTAATAATCTTTTGAGGAAAAAAACAATGTTTCTAGATTAAAATACAGAAGCAAAATGGATTTTTTGTCTTTATTTGTGCTCAGATAGGTTATCAGTACCTTTAAAAAACAAAACCAAACATCCCTAGGGTTGTCATATGTTTGCATTAACATATGGATTAGATAATCTCTGTCTCTTGTTTTAGAAAATAGGATCTTTGGGAAGTCCAGTAATTAGTACAAATGGAGTACAACATATCCCAGTGCTGTTTTGGAAATTACTTATAACCACTGCAATAGGAATATAAAAAGAGGCAGGAGGGAAGACAAAACTGACTTCTTCCCTAACAAAGCTGTACTTGTGAAAGACATCTCTTGGCTGACTGAAGTAAGCAAGTGCGTACAAGTTTGTCTTGCAGCAAGTTCAGGTGCAACTTTTCAGTAAGGTTTATCTTCAATACTGTAATTGAAAAACATGCCTAATATAGAATGTGTAAGTGATGTACAAGTGCCACATCTTATTATGGGAAACAAATAAAATATTAATGTAAGATACTTTAGCTCCTGCTTTACAAAGGCACTTCCAATCCTACTGTAACCTGTTCAGTACTTTACTCAGAGAAAAATGGATGAAGCAAAAGCTTTAGAAGGATCTTTTATAAGCAGGAATTTGGGCTTAAAATGTTCCACTGTGGCTATAAACTTTTGCAATGGCAGTTGTGATGTCAGTGCACTTTAGGCTTTCTTTAAATGATGTCAGGAGGAACTGACTGAGCTGCTGTATACTGTATCATAAGGCATTCAGTAGATTAGGCAAGCTAAACAAGGAAATAGACTTTCATGTGTACTTAGTTTGTTAATGAATAGTGAAGGAGGAAATAATATGTTGCTTTGATAAAATATTAAATGTGCTTATTTTATCATTGTTGAACACTTTGGATTATTCTAGCTTTTAAAAGACTTTTCTGACTGCATATGCCTAACCTTATTCTTGCTTCTTTTAGAGAAAATCCTTACAAATTATGTCACAAGTCATTCTTCCCAAGATGATTATTCAAAGGATTTTGAAGACCTAAAGAGGTAAGAAACTTTCACTAGCTTTAAAGTATGCCTGAAACCAATACTACCTGTTAGAAGTAATTTGCAGGGGGTTTAAAGATGTCCTTGAAGAAAAGTTCTCGAAAGTTTTAATGTCTAATTTAGCTCCAGTCAAGGTTAAGTAAACTTCATGTTGCTTGTTCATACTGCTCAGAAAAATGTTGCAGTGGGTTTAGGTGATGTGGCCCTTTAAGAACCTTTGTTACAGTGACTTGTAGGAAGATAAGTGAGGTCCTTGTAATGAATTGCTAAGGAGTTACTTAAAATGATATGCACAGCTTGACAGGAGTATCATTGTACTGAACACAAAATGAACTTGTATTTGGCCTAATTTTAACAGGTTGGCATTCTATTTGCAACTTGATGTCTCACCTGTGATGTAAAATCAAAAGAAAATACTTCTGTTGTCTTGGCTTAATTTGTTACTCAAAATCTAACTTTAAAGGTAAGAACCATATGAAATAACATACGTGTCCATATTTTACCATTACAAGTAATTACAACAAATAACCATCAATTCATCTTGGCTGTCTGAAAACTGGAAATCTAAACTAGCTCCTTTGCACTCCTTATTGCTGCTTTGATATTCTAACTTCTATTTCTCTCTCCTTGTATGGAAGTTAAGCCAGTAAAAATTTGGTATAAACCACCTTGCTAGGTATTTAATTAATTAGAAACTTACAGAGAATATAGGCCATACATTCTGCTTTCACATGTCTTCTAATAACAGAATCAACAAAAGTATTTTAAGCTGAGACATCTGCCTTTAATTGGATTCTGGTGCTGTAAATGCAATATTAGTTACCTTCCTCCTCACTGACCTCCCTGTTTGACTTATCCCCTTCTGGATCTCTGATTGGGAATACACCAGAGACTTTCTGTTTCAGTTCATGAAGTGTTGTGGAAGTATAGTAGTACATAATCTCTTCAAATGCCATCATCATGGTTTAATGCTTTATTGAAATGTTTAGTCAACAGTAGAAAGGCTTGCAGTCCAGATAAGAAAAACTACAGCTCTGCTGCAGCTGGGCTGGCTAATTGGCCTGAAACGCAAAGGTCATGTGGGATAATCAGAGCAGGTCACAAACTGACTTTCAGTTGACTATTTCCCACTATACTAGGATGATAGAATCAAATGCTAAATATCAGTAATGTATTTCACTTCAAATCTTCCACTAAAACGTGACCAAACAGGAATTGCTAATGAAAATTCCTTTTATATAAACGACAGCTCCCTATTAAACTCTGACAACTTCAAATTTTTCTCCATGTGACTTAAGAGATCCCAGTTACTTCCTGATACTGTGGAGAGGGTAGCTGACTCAGGAATGAGCTGTCTGTGGGGTTTTACACCTCACAACACTGGACCTGATACTTGTGGCTTGTGGCTTTTGGCACATAAGATGATGACATGAAAGTACAGCCAAGGGATACAATGACACAGACTTTTCCCTGTGTATAACTAACTTCTCTGTTTTCATTTCAGTGGAATATGCTGGGGTCATAGGCAGTCAGTGTCAAGAACCCCATCTTGTGATGGAAATAATACACCTCATGTAAGTCAGATCTCACATGCACTCCAAGGAGTTAGGAAATTATGGCTTTGTATTCTTGAACAGGCCAATGTAGCACTTTCTTGCACTGTAATTGTGCTTCATTGTTCTATCAAAAGAAAGTTAAGATTGTTTAAAGGATCTACTTAAAATAGGCCCAATTCAGAACCATGGTTTAAATGTCTCTTAACCCATTAACATTTTAAATACTCATTTATTGTGCTTCTTGGTAACAAAATTTGACCTAGTTAAAATGAGAAAGCTTTGAAATAGTTCACTGAATTTATAATAATTCATAATATATGGAATGATTAAAATTCTGCCCTGGATTGCTACTGCTTAAATGGCATACAATGCATGCGACAAACTGTCAAATACAGTAATAGGAAGTTATATAAAAATTGCTTCATTAAACTTTAACTTCCTTGTATTAATTGTATGTAAATGAATCAATAAAATTCTTATTAACTTGTATCTGTATTTGTTTCAGAACTTTTATTGTTAATTTACAATTCTTGCATATTTTCTTATATGAAGAACACGATAAAAAGGCACTTTCCCTCCAGGAAGGAAGTGCCAACTTCACTATTCTCCAGTTAAATAAAAACTGTTCTGAAATCAAGAAAAAAACCCTGCACTAATCCTATTTTGGGTATAGGTGTGTTTGAAAGTCTTTGTATTGAATTGTGAGTCTTTGTCTCAAGTTTAGCTTTAGATCAATGACCAATATTGCTTTGACAGTGGGAAGGAGAAATTACAATTTTTCATTTGTATTTCAAATGAGATTGAGGTATTGGTGCTAAATCAAAACTAACCTCTGCAGCTACAGGTGGGCTATGTCAACACTGAACTGAAAGCTTTAAAAGTCTGTTGTATTGCCCAGACCCAATAACTATATATTCTATTTTTTTTTTTTTTTGCAAATGTGTGAAGTAGATGAAAACACAAGCTTGATACAGCCAGCTCTCTTCTCCGTAGTGCATCATAACATGCCTGTGGAGGATGCACTGGCTGTCATACTTAAAGCTTTTGGGAATATATTTGCTGAGCATGAGCAGCAGGAGCATACCAGTGTTTCACACAAGGAAGCTGATCTGCTGGATGACTGTTGAGCACGGGAGCTGTGCAAGGTGTGCAGTGTGTCTCCCTGTTAAGTGCAGGGAAATGTTTGGACTGGGTGGAGTTGAACTCAGTGAGGCACTGTGCAAAGAGCACAAAAGTTATGATTAAAGGTATTTTCCCACTGAAATAAAATGTTCAGAATATTTTTAATCTGACATAAATAAGCTTGGTATATTCCACATAAATCTGTAAATAAATGGTAGGCACATCAAGAGTTCATGTATGAATTTCCAGTGTGTGTTAATAGGCATGTGCATCCTGAAGTAGGGTGCATATATTCCTAAGAACGGGACACGTGGCTGCAAAGTGAGTATTTGATCATCTGCTAATGCTGAGTATTTAAGTTTTAATAACGGTACACAAATGTGTTGAAGTTCATGATATCCATCAGTCCATTAAGCAGAATGCAAGTTTTAGTTTAAGAGAATTCAGTAATGTCATGGTGAATAAATTTATTTAATTAAAGTTTAAAATCTAGCAGAGCATCTCTAAATCCAAAACTCAGCCACCTATGTAAGTTAGACTTAAAATATCTGTGCTGTTTTGATCTTGAGTTACTCTACAGAAATTGTTTGGATCCTCTTTGGTAAGGGGACAGTGAGATTCTTGCAGACTTCTACTTGTGCTCTTAATTCCTATGAAGAATTGCATACCGATTTGTTCATTTAGACTGATCCTTGTTGAACAAACTGATCCTTCAACTGAAGAGGTGTGCCACAAGGATGCAAGGCCATGTACAAGTGTTGCCACATACCTCAAGTAAAACTCCACCTACTTTGCTGCCAAGCAGGTTTGCTCTCAAGCCAGTCACCTCTTCCTAGGGATAAACCTTTGTTTGGGTGATAGGCTGCCAGGGCTGCTCTTCAATACTATTTTCAGTTTTGTATTTCAAAGCAATTAATTTGGGTTTCATGACTGACTTGATCACTTGCCACAGTACATTTACTCATAGAAGTAGAACAAAACATAGTAATACTATGTGAGCTACAATCAAGTAGATGGGTGGGATGTGGAAAAATCTGAACTTGCAAATATTTGGCAGTGATCAAATAATAGTTGAAAGACTGGAACTCAGCTGTGCTATTTTCAGAGCAAACTTTATGTGAAAGAATAGGAAAGTAGGGGAGTATACTATTCTTTATCTAAAAATGAATTCGTTCTACCGTTATAAAAGCATAAGAATATAAAGCTCATCTTTCATGTCCTTAGTCTGAAATCAAATTCAACTACTGTCCTTGCAGCTGTTTGAAGTTGGTATGGGTTGAGGTGAACACCTGGCTATTTTAGAAAGGCTTTTTTTCCTCCCCTGTTGTGAACTTTTCCCATTCTATAAAGCTTTCCTTTTTAGTTACCAAGTTGGTTGCAATTCTTTTGAGTTACTGGAGCTCATTGAAAACCAAAAGGGCAGCAGAAACGGTGAGGGCGGTTCAGGTTTTGAGCATGAATATTCCTGGATGCACAGGATAGGAGTATGGTACTTTGTAAATGAACTACTGCTTTAATGATTGAAATAAATAGGGAAGTCTGCAAAAAATAGTGACGTTTGCTTAATTGGATTATTTTCTTTATTTAATAGCAGTGTAAAAAGAAACCACATGATTGCTCTCGACAGCTATTGGAGTCAGTGCTGGGTTCTGTTCCTTAGACCCAATACCAGGCACAAACTGTATCAAAACAGATGACCTACATTATGACCATGGATTAAATCCTTGCTTAGAACCAGCCTCACATGCCATCTGATATGTTTGTTATGACAAAATCACTGAGAAATAAAGTCTGGCTCTAACTTTCCTCACCAATTGTGCTTAATTTGTCAGCTTGTGTTTTAACTTACGCGTGCAGGCTAACACTACTCTTGGGGAGAGCTTTGCTTTGTAGTGTGCTCATGCTAAGATGAGGAACACTGCAGGTCAGTGTGCTGCGTTGTTAAATACCTATGGGAAGGTTATACTTGTATGCCTTTTAAAGTAGGGCACTATGAGGGATAAAGGCTAAGGCGTTTGTAGCCGTTGGTGTGGTGTCACTGCTTTGCCTGCAGTGTTGCTTCTGCCTGTTTTCAGACAGGTAACTGGTATTTTTAGGCTCTCGTGGTTAGGAGTGTCCTGTGCAAACAAAAGAAAATTTTATTGTTTGCTTTAACAGTTGACCATAAAATACAAAACCCATTTCCAAACAGGACTGTCAAATGCAAAGGGTAATCTTCCACCTCTTCTTTTAGCATTTGCTAAAGGATTTGGACTTCTGGGACACTCTCAACAGCCTGCAAAATGGGCACTGCTTGGAGGGACTCTGGCCAGGTGAGAGTGGCAAAGCTTTGTGCTGTCCTCTTGTATAATTCAACATCACTTCTAGTTGAAACATCACAGTGCTGACAGCCATGCATCTCTTCTAGCCGGGGATATTTACTTCATTTAAATAGTGAAATCAATGGCCATCTTTCTTCAAGCCAGTCTTGGCCTGAAGGATACAGCTTCAATACTAAAATACTGCTTTCTAAAGCATACAAGTTGAGTGGGTCCCTTTTGGTTTTTCCATAGTAACTAGGGTACTTATCACATAGATGCCTGTGAGCTTGTTACTGTTGTCATCCAGGCAAACTGAAATATTCACAGTGGAAATACAATGTATTTTATACTTAGAGTATTTAAAATTTTTAAAAGGTAGAAAAAATATTCAATATTCCTGTAGATGTAAAATAAAAAAACCTGCATACTTCCTGACTTAAATATTTTTACTGGGAGAGAGAGAGAAGGCCTGACTTCGCAGGCAACTGGGGAAAAAAAAGAAAAGCTAAGCAAAATAACTAAGCTTCTTACGTCACCATTTGAGTTTAAAGTTCTCATTTAAAACTTTTCCAGGGTGGAAAAAAAATTCTGGATCCCTATAGTTCACTGATAGTAGATTTGAAAATGTAGATCAGTCAGCTTAAATGAAATGCTTAATAACTAAGCAGCCATATGCCTTGCTTGTGGGGTTGCAGACCTTCTGGTCTGTGGCAAGGCTAGCTGGCTTTTCTGTAGGGCTTTGGCTTTATTTTTGTAGATGGCTGGGAAGAAGGGAAATGAGATCCTGAAAACAATTTTCTCCACTAGTTTAAAAGGGGATTAGACCCATAGTAACTGATATCTCTTGCAGGTAAATGGTTTCTGGTAATCTAGCTCCAGTGCCTGTGTCAGAGGTACCTGTGAGCTTCCTGGTGTTGGTCAATAACTTGGCTGTTGTGTTAGAACAGAGGTTTTGGTGTAGCTATGCTCACAAGGGGAGGGAAGGGCCTTAGAGTTAGCTTGAGGTTGTACTGAGTAGAAAGCCAGTGCTTTGGAGCAGACAAGTGATACTTCGTGTTAATTTGATTTGCAAGGTGAGCTGGTTGTTGCTTTGAGTGTTATTTTTCAGCCTTTTTAGGGAGTGAAGGTTTTCCTTCTTGGTAGGAGTTACAGTAATAACCAAGCATGATGGCTAGCTGTGTGAATAATTGGCCATCACTGTATTTTATAGACATACAGAATATAATATACTGATGTGTTTCTCTAGTTGTGAAATGGAAGTGGATATTTTTACTGCTTATTAGACCTGCAGAGCTCCAGAGTTATCTGAGAGTGTGCAGTAGCTGTGAGCTGACAATTTGAATGGTGTTAGTAGAATTATAAAAGGTTATTTGAGGAATCATGCTTTTTCAAAGCTCTTCCTCCTGTGATAGGTTGATTCTTTGAAGGCTATAAAGAGGGGAACTTTTCTGTGTTCCTTGTAGATAAAACGATATGTAATTAATTTGTAATAAAGATGATTTAGGTTGGATGTGAGGAATAAATATGTGGCCTATTCATATTGAAACACGCTGCCTGGACGGGGACAAGAATTGGTGAGACACGCAGCCATTGGTAGTAAAATGGGTGTATGTGATTCTGCATCAGCTGTTAGGATGGGACATACCTTTTCATTTTAAGTGTTCTGCAGCACAGTATCAGCTGCAGGAGTGTGTTAGCTTTGCAGTGGGCCCTTGCCTGACACCCCATTCAGGCATGCAGCATGCTTAAAAGGAATAGGACATTAGTCTGTTTTGTGTTTAAGTGAGATGTTAGATTACCTATTTGAGGACATAGAACAATCAAAAGTTTATAGCAAGTCATTAGGTTTAATACTAGAGTAAAACAAAAACTTGAGATGGCAATTGGCCTTTTCACTGTTGGAAGAGGGGAAGAGATTTTCAGATACACATAGATGTGGAGAGGATGAGCAGATACAGAGACTACAACTGTTTGACAGTATTTCTTTCATTTCATCAGTTATTCATGTTAAACCAGTACAGCACCAATGGGGAGCTTAGCTAAGAAGACACTGCTGGAGCACCTCCCCTGCGAAGAGAGGCTGAGGGAGCTGGGCTTGTTCAGCCTGGAGAAGAGAAGGCTGCGGGGGAACCTCATTGCAGCCTCCCAGTACCTGAAGGGAGCATACAAACAGGAGATAATGACAGGACAAGGGGGAATGGATTAAAACTAAAGGTAGGAAGGTTTAGATTAGATATTAGGGGGAAGTTTGTTACAGAAAGAGTGGTGAGGGGCTGGAACAGGCTGCCTAGAGAGGGGGTGGATGCCCCGTCCCTGGAAGTGTTCAAGGCCAGGTTGGATGGGGCCCTGGGCAACCTAGTGTAGATCCAGGCCTGGAGGTTGGTGGCCCTGCCTGTGGCAGGGGGGTTGGAGCTCTATGATCCTTCCAACCCATGCCATTCTATGATTCTATGACATCATTGGCAATAGTGGAAGTCCTGTAACCATGCGTGCATCGTGCCTTCTGTCACGCTTCAGCCTGTGAGAACTGAAAAATTTAAGGCAGCCTTTCTATTTAAAAAAGCGTTCATGAATGTCACTTGTACCTTTAATTTTAAATCAAAAACTGGTAAACAATAAAAGCTACCTGTTCTATGCTGTTGTCACCAATTTCACTTTGGTTGAACTTCATCTGACTGTTCAAGTTAAAATGAGTAGGTCTGGTCAGACCTGGGTTTCATCAATTTGGTTTTGCATTTTACCCTCTAGAGATGGTGAAAGGACTGATGTTAGCCTCAACCAGAATTGTTGGCGTTACACGCTTACCTAACAGCTTACAGCTTTGAAGCAGTTTTATATTGATGTTTTGAATATTAAATTTGCTTAGGATTGGGCTTTTTCTGTTCAACTGTTCACACTTCAATTATAACTTAAAATTTTAACAGAAGGAAAAATAAGGAAAATATTGAAATAAGTGTAGTTAGAGAAGCAATCAAATACATTAATGTGAGGAGCTACCTTATTCTGTAGTAACATACAAGCAAATCAATTACATTTTTAAAAAATTTTAACAGCCACTCCACTGAAATATTGTCTACTTGGATTTAATACATGCAAAATAAATGGCTCCACAAATTACTTAATATAAAGTTTAAATTATTGCTTATAGATTGAATGTGAAGAAACAATGCCAGAAACTGCTATTGAAACTTTATATGGATTTTTTTTCACCTTCTGAAAGATGTGGCTACTTAGAAAACATTAAGCACATGTTAAGTTGCTGAAAGTAACTTCTGTAATGCATTAAAAACATCATAGATATTACTTGCAGCTATAACAGGCACAGTACTTTGTCAGGAAGGAGTCACATTTTTAAGTGATTATGATGTCTTTAAAATGGGAAGTAGTTTTATGTATTTGATATGGGTGTGTGAGAGCTGCTTTTCATAATTGTAGGGGGAAATGTCTGCTGATACTGAGTAGTGAAGAAAAACTGTGACTAATGTGTGGGCTTATCAGTATATCAGTAATTAATTTTATTGTTCTTCTTGCAAGACAGGCTGCCTGATGCTTTCACTGCAGATTGTGTAGTAGAGCACTTTACTGTCTAGAAGGTTACACAGTGACTTGGGTGCTATGTTTTTCTGCTTCTTAATTTGCTCTACTGTAATGCATGTTGTCAGATGTTTTCATTATTGAATTTGTTCATTTGATGAATTAAATCAATTCATAAATTTAATTTTGCCAAGAAACAATACCAACTATAGATGTTAATTGAGCAAAATTTCCCTGCAGTGCAAACCATGGATAATAGTTATGTATTTGAGAATTAAGTGATGTATTTCTGCAAGGCCTGCCACCTTCTTTTTATCTTGCAGCTTTCTTCATTCATGTTGTTATTTTTCAAGATTCCCTCTAATATCTGTTTTTAGAAATATAAGGACAATCTGTGGTAACAGATTGTCTAATGGTAGTGCCCTCTTTGCCTAGCTGACCAGTCCTCAGAGTGATTGCAGCCCACCTAACTCTTACCTACACATTTACTTGGCTGTTGGTACTATGGTGTCTGAGGGCTGCATGTATGTATAAATTACCCTGCTCGTGTCCACGTGAGAAGAGATTGCATAGGCTTTCCCAGGGGAACCTGGAAGCTTGTTTCAGAGCCTGGAATTGAACTAATTCTCTTGAGCCCCACAGTAGGTCCTTAATCACAAAATCATTCCCCACTTCCCCCAAAAGGATTAAATGTAATAACTTGTATCTTTTAAGGGTTTTTCTTCCTTTAACACTTGAGGCTGTGGTTTTGAGGTGAACTTCACTAAAGTTACTTGTCTTGGTGTAAAATCTCTTGTCTTGAAGGCAGGGACTGGGAAATTGCTCTGGCACAGATACAGGGGCTGATCAAGTCCTGCAGTGGGCTCCAGCTGTGGGTGCAGAGCTGAGACCTCATGTACATAAACCCCCATCTATCTGCCTGGGGAAGGTGCTAAAACTGCATATCCCAAGCAAATAAAGGGTGAAAGGGTACCTGCACTGCGAAGAACAGAAGTGAAGCATGTAAAATGAAGGGAAAAGGTGTTACATTGCTGTTTTAGGAGTTAGTTTGAGCCTCTGGCTTCACATGTGAAAATTTCAGGGAGCTAACCAAAGCAAAACCAGTTTGCATCTGCATTTGAATAATACAAGTGGGACAGTTCAGTGCATGTTTACTTTTTGAGAATTAGATGTGAGTTAGAGCCTTACTATATGAAATTAGAGAAAAATAAAACCCCAAAGATCGGAATACAGCCTGCCTGTGCACAAAGGAAATCATGTTTGAATTTTCACTCATTTAAATGTAGAAAAAAAAACCCCAACCATCCCCAACTAAAACCAAAAGCCCAAATCCAAGCCTTGTAGGATGCTGTCAACTGAATGAAGCGTGAGCTTTAAATTTATTTTTCTGAACAAACTTCTGAGAGGCTTCAAGTAGTTTAGGCACCTCTTTCATTGACCTGTTGTTTACAGACTCTCAGAAGTGGTCTTAAACTTTATTACAGATAAATAAATATGTTTGATTCTCCTCCAGTGAGATTTTTGAGTGGAGTATGCTCAATTTTAAATTGGTTAAAAAGGCTTTAATAAGGGTTCACAGTACTGGGGAGCATGTAAGACAGAGTGATGGTCTACAGCACTGTACAGTACACCAAAAGTGTACCTACTTTGTTATGTCACCCGCTCTTGCAAGAACGTATAATAAATTACTGCTTCACTAACGTGTCTACCTCAAATCCTTTCTCAGGACCCTTGATATTTCTAACAGCACCATGCAAGTGAGTAAAGAAAAAAAAAATGCAAACTGAACCTTGACCAGATAAACACTGAAGTCTTACTACATTTTGAAACAGCTGACACTGCTTCCCTGCAGAAACAGCAGCCCAGCTGTTGAGGCATGGTGAGGAGCAGCCATTTGGTCTGTTACCCACCTGAAGTGAGGCCAGAGCCAACCCCTGCACAGGTGGGAGGGGAAGTGTCTCCTCGGGCCTGAAGTACCAGGGCTCCAGCACAGCTTGGTTGTGAGATGTGGAGGAGAAACTGAATTCCTGCTTGGCTGCTTCACTGCTCTGTTTCAGCCACCTCTGAGTGTCTGGAGGTGTCTGTGTTCCTCAGAGCTGCCAGCTGTGTGTGGAGCATAGGGCTGTGTGAAACAGCCACTTGTGGAGGCAGCAGGGATGGAGGGGACTGAAGTGTTACTGGTCATCTGTCTCCTGGTCTGCAAATCCTCGCTTTAGGCCTGAGGATGAGAATAAGGACAAAGTGTGACTGGTGTCTGAGGCCCGCAGGAAGGGCGGTGTGGACACCAAGGCACTCTCAACGCATCCTTTGATCAATCTGCTGTTTGTTTTCCAGGCTGCTTAGTTGTGTGGTAGTCACTCGAGGCCTATGCTGTGTTTTACAAAGAAGAAAATGTATCAGATGAGATTTTAACCAGAATCCTGCTCCAGTGATCAAGTAGAAAAGGGAAAGATAACTTTCATCTGTAGTTAAGGCTGACATATGGCCCAGAGTGCTTGAATTATTGAATGCTTTTCATATTGCCAGTACTACCATTGATTTAGATGTCCTCAGGGCTCATGTGGTGATATATTTTAAAGGCACTGTATTTTTCATCTTGCACTCTTACATCTTTAGCTGGATTTACTTTTCTGACAGAAGACTTGGATTTAAAGTATTTTTCAGACAAACACCAGTGCTATTCTGACCTGCTTTTGAACTTAAATGTTCTATCTGGAGTAAATGAAAATGTTATTGTTGAGCTGTAGTTGTTCTGCAGAAGTCTGGCAAAGTTTGAGTCGACAAGGCAAGAGAAAGTGACTTCCTCATCTTAAATGTGTGTTTTGGGGCATATATCTTCTTTTTGCCATGTACCAACATTGCAGCTGCATTTCAGTCTGATCATTCCCCCGGCACCATGCACCCAAGGCAACAGAAGTGGGAAGAGGATCACTGGCCAAGGGAGCGGAGGTTGCCCAGCTGATGGCTGTGCTGGGCCTCACGGGTCTGAGGTGCTGAGAGGGGAAGAGAGGTCTCACTGCCAGCCATTCACCAAGAGCCTGGGAATTCATCACGAATTGTGAAGGACAAAGAGGCACCTGAAGCCACTTCCCTGCCTGGGCAGATCAAAGTGCCACAGAGAGCTAGGTAGCTGCTGCAGCCCAGCCAAGGGGGAGGAAACAGTGCCTTTGCTTTACCTTTTATTTCCATGGGCAAAATGAGTGTGGTATGCTCTCTACTCACTGCAGACCAGGGAGGAAAGCACACTGCTCCCTTTGCAGTGTTTTCTATCCTGTTGCTTCACCATCTGGGAGGCAGCGATGGGCAGGTGACCCTGGTGCTGGGGGCAGGCAGCTCATCACCCATCTGGCAGGGCTGCTGGCAGTGTGTTGGGAGGAGGGCCCTGTGGCAGGTAAGAGCTTCTTCATGATACATTTGTCTAAAGTAATCTATAAACTGCAAAAGCAAGCTTCAGGTAATGCAGTTTTGCTTGTGTGTATCGTTAAAAAGCTGTGTGTGAAACCTGGGCACAGTAGGCTTAGCTGTTTCCGTGCCTCGCCGTGCCCAGATTTGGCATGAATACAGGGTGAGCTGTGGAGAAACCTGTTTGCTCACTCCCCTTCAAGCACTCACCTGAGCCGTGGATTGAGAAAGAAAAGTTATTTTTTTATAAGGATGATTTCTTGTATTCCTCAAATGCAGAGTGTTAATAGGAAGAGTGGGAGTTACGTGCCTGACTCTGGTATGTTGTCAGTAAACTTTGGTCTTTGCAACAGATGTGTTGAAAAATACAAATATTGTTTGGCTTGTTACCTGCTGAGTGGTGAGTGCTGCTGCTTTAGTGTCCAAGTGTGTGATGATGAAAGTTTGATGATTAACTGTTTTAATGGTTTTAGATACAGCTCTTTTAAGCTTTTCTTAACGCTATATTCTTTCTCAAACTGTTTTTCATGGTTACCTGCAATGTTTAGAGTTGTGCATGCACAAATACTTTGATATGTTTCTACTTTGCTACTTTTTTTTTTTAAATGACTTTCGCTAAACATGAGAGTACTGTGTGGGTACCAGGCAAGAAGAGGTTTCCTCTTGTGATAGTCACTTACACAGTGCTTTGTTTTCCTTGGTCTGTGGGCTGAACAAATGGTGAGAACCTAAAGCCCTTATCCTTTCTTTTGTGCTCGTTTGTGTATTGTAAACTTTCTGACAGTGTTTGTAAAAGTCCATATTTTATTGGGTATTTTTCTCTTTGGTACTTCTTCCTCATGATCTTTTTATAGTGTTTAATGGGGTAACACTGTTGGGGATGTAAGTGGAACATGTAGAGGAAAGAAAATTTCCATTCTTGGGTCTGTTATGAATGAAATTATATAAGGTGTTGGCTTGATAGTACTTAAGCTACTTCGATGTCTTAGGAGCTTCTTAATATCTCTCAGTGAGGAGTAATCACTCAGCAACACTCACTGCCAAATTCTGGCATCCTCGGTAATTATAATTTCCTGGCTAAATCTTAGACTCAAGTGTCAGTTACTGAGAACTGTTGAGTTCCAATTGATTCATGTATGTATGTATGTATGTAACCTTTGTTAGTGCTGGGTTTATGTATTGGGACCACCCTAACAGTGCAATATTAAATATTTAGAAGATGAGGTGCTGAAATGAGGTTCCAGTTCAATCCCAGCCCTGATGCGTACAGTGACTATGCTGTATTCCTTGGTTATGGTTGTCCTCTATTGTGTTTAATTATTGTTCACTTAATTGTGCAGGACATTTGTCTTGGTATGTCTGGGGTGTTCTGAAACCAAAGTTGCCTTATGTAGTAAAGGACAGTGTTGCTGAAGTTGGAGGGCTCCTCATAGATAAAACTCAGCAACAGACTTTAATCCTCAAAGGCTGTGTTAAACCTGATAGCTGAGAGATCACAAAAATCACAGTGGTCTTCCTGGAGTTTCTCACCTGTCACAGCAAACCACGTAAAAAGTGTCAGTAACCGAGTCCTGTTTGTGTAAGGATTTCTTATTTTGAGTACCCAACTTGGTATGCAGGCAATGGGCACTCCAAATCCTCTGACTCTTTTGATTCCCCCAGTGACAATGGACAAATGTCAGAGAAAAGTTGGAGGAAACAGGAGGCTGCATGCAGTATGTGCTAAATGCTGGGTGGTAACTGGAAGCACTCCCTTAGTTATACTCCCTATAGCAAGAAAACCAACCGCCAACCCAAACAACTCTGATGGTAAATAAAATGATGCATGTCTCTTTATCAAACAAATAATTACTCAATTAGACAAGAGGTGTGGTGTTGTATAAATATGCCATTTTGTAAGCAGAGAGTGGGCCCTACTACCAATGGGTGTTGGAGAGACCATACACCTTCAGCTTGGACCTGTACGGAGTGGACCATACACTTTCAATCCTAATATCTAAATGCTTTTCTCTGCCTCCGTAAAGCTTTGTGAGGCTTCCTAGGGCGTGAAAAGCAAACAGAAGCATCATTGTATTGCTTTATTTAGTAGCAGTATTACTGTACTGTACTGCCTTACTTTATTTAGCAGCAATTTCCTACGCAGTTCACGGCAAACCAGCTGTGAAATGGTATAGTAACATCTGCTTGGGTCTTCTCTCCGACTTTTGGAGGGAAGAGGGCTAGACTGTGTAATTTGTGTAAACTAATAAAATGCACTGAAGCAACACACAAGGCAAATGGGATGAATGGAAGTAGCAACTCTTCTTGGAAATGTATCTGCTGCCTCTTGTGAGCTAGGCTGAAATTGCAACGGCAGATGACTTGTTTCTCATGGAAGCTGTGAGGTTACGATCCTCTTCATCTTTCCTCTGTAAGCATTTAGGCTCTTGGGCGAAGTCTTACTGAAATTTCTGCTACTGACAACTGTGTGGAAAAGTCAGATGCAGAAACAGGCTGTGGGCAGGACGAGTTGGTTAGTCAAGTCAGGCACAGCCTGTGTGCCGTCGATTGAGCACTTCTAAGTGATAGAAACCCTTTTTCTGGTGAAACTTTCAAACAGCGAAGCAGCAAGGTAGTAAATAACAAAGACTTTGTTTCTGTCTGGCTCAGTTGGCTAAGTGGACTCAATCAGCAAACACAGCCACAGGCAAGAGCTGGCTCTTGCTGCACATCTGGGTACAAAGAAGGCAAGTTGTGTGTCAGATGGGAGACGGTGCTTTGGAGCTGCAACTGGAAGACTTGGTGCTGTGCTGCCGTGAAAGAAATAAATACAATCCTTGCATGGCTTATTTTTCTTTTGGTTCCATTAGCAGAAGGGAGTACACTTTTACTGGTGCTGGTTTTGGAGAAAAAAATATTAGAATTGCCTGTTTTCAGTCCATATTTTAGGGAGGATTTGGAGATACATTGGGAGCCTATTAGAGACCACAGAAGCAAGCCGTGGCTGTGAAAACAAGTCTCATGCTGTTAAGTTTTAAGAGATTGATTTTTCTCACAAAAAGATGATTGGATGTGGTATGAGTGTCCAGGTACCTTGGCAGAGGAAAAACATCTAATAGCTGGGGAGCTTTTTCCCCTTGCTGGCAAGGATGTGAGATGCCCCAGGTTCAGGGGTTTACCCATTGAATCAACAATTCTATTTGATTGTTGGGGAGGGAGGGGGAGGAGGAGTTGGGGGGTGTTTTTGTGTTCTCTTAATCTTTCTGTTCTTTTAGGGACTTGCTCAAGCCACTGTTCATATGTTGGTTTCTCTGCTGCTTTTTCTACAGCTTAGTGCTCCAAGGAGTTAATTGCTTTAGAGAAGTCATCTGGATGAACATGCAGAGAAGATAATCTAATGATTCTGGGTTTACATCCCTGGTAATAGCTGAGGTGTGTTATTAATTTCTCCTGCCATTGGTTAGCAATCACAGCTAGGACCTCAGCTTGCAGCTCCTGCCTTTCCTGTTGGGGTTACTGCACCTTTCTGAGCTTGCTGGACAGTTTCTCCACTGCTGAGCCTTTCATTCAAAGTGATGGCACGTGCTAAACAGTGATGGAAGGGGTGAAGGGTTGGAAAACCAGCCCTTTCTAAACCAGACTGCTCCATCAGTTTTTAAGTTGCTCACCTGTGAAGGTACCTCTCTGTGCTCTGCTTCCTCCAGCTGACCTGCTCGCCGGGGCCCAGCATCAGTTTTTCAGCTTTGTGGGAAGGGGCTGGGGCCTTGGGGAAGTTGTGGCTGAGGCAACTGGGAGATGCAAGTGGCTCCTTAGGACAAATGGGGAGCTGGAGCATCATCTTAAAAGCTTTTTGACAGTATCCCCAGGCTGGAGCATCACCCACATGGGCTCGGCTTTCCTGCAGGGGCTTGAGACAGCCCGGAGCTGCCTCAGCCGCTGCCGGTGGGGACAGAGACCTGCGTGAAACCCAGAGACCACCCGTGCTCTCAGCCGCGCGTGGGTGCACCGGCTCCGCGCAGCCCACGGGGGAAGCCCCTCGCAGCCGGACAGAGCGGCGAGCCCCGCTCCTCGCGCCCCGGCCCCGCCGGCCTCTTGCCGGGCCCGGCCCAGGACGGGCAGAGTCGTGCCGCTGCATCGGAGTCAAACCCCGCTCCTGCCCCCCCGCGCCCCTCGCTCGCCCAGCGCGGCCTCCGCCGGGAGCGGCGCGGCCGTGCCACCTCTGGCCGCCAGGGGGCAGCGGCGCACCGGGGAGCGCGCGGCGGGGAGGGGGCGGAGCCGCCGCCTGCGCGGGACCGGGCGGCAGCTTGGGTAGGGCGAGGGGGGCGCGGCGGAGCCGGCGGCCGGTTTCCAGTCCCGCCGTTTAAGGTCTTAATTTTCCCGGTGGAGTTCGAAGGATGCCCGTGCGGGCGGGGCCCGGCCCGGCCGGCACGGAGAACCGCGGAGCAAGATAAATTAAAACGCTGTGCCTGAGCCTTGCTCAGCTGAGCCGGGACGGTTGTGGTGCAGGCCGGGGCGGTTACGTCACATGCGGGTTGTTGTGGATCGCTTCGCTGGTCCCGACACGTATCGGTGCCGTTCTCGGCAGTATTCGTATCCATTCCTACGAAGCTCGTTCTGACAGGTCGTGAAGGAAAGACGAGAAAGGAGAAGTAGAGCTGCATCCCGTAGAACTTTCTTCCCCAGCCTGAGGGGTACCGTGCACAGCCCCCTTCCCGCATGTCTGAAAGCAGGGATCTGAACAACAGGCTGTACGCGGTGGGTCAGGCTGCGATGGGTGAGCGCTGGGCGGGGGCCGCAGCCTCCGGGGAGGGCGCAGAGGAGCAGCTTTGCAGGGGCTGAGCTCCCGGGCTAGCCCCCACCCGTGCTTGGCAGCAAGAGGCACAGGAAGGCTCAGTAATACCATGAGGGTAGGAAAATCACTTGGTTAGAGCTGGAGTTTTTATTTCAAGTTGTTTTATCTGGGGAAAAATCAATGGTCTTTTCCTGTCTCTGCATCTGTGTTCCATCTCTGTTCTGGCATCAAAAGCTTGCAAAGCTGAGCTGGAGAGGAGAGGGGCAGGTAGTTGTTCCTGGGTTTCCTTACCATTTTTTTGTTCTGCTTCTTACCTGGACCATTTGTAAGAGGTCATGTAATGAAATGAAAAAATTGCTTTAAAAAGTGGAAGTTTCCATTCAGACATTGAAATGGATTTTGGTCAGAAAGGGGAATGCTCTTTGCCAGCTGTCTCTGAGTTTTAAAAACAAGCAAACAAAAATACCCCAGACTGCCCCAGAGGGGCGACCCCAGTGTTTAAGGGCAACAGGACCGACAGGCAGGTACCCAGGAGCATACCACCTCCTGTGCCAAAAGCACTGTACCCACCTAGACATTACAGAACCAGTAGGAAATTACGTGTTCCTTTGATTTGCTACGGTAACACTTAGCTGGTTCCTCTGAAATGAGGCTCTGAAGAAAAGAGTTTAATTTAGCTTTTTGATGTGGGAAGTTAACAAAATTAGTGTTAGCAGGCTCTGCAACACAAGCACTGTGTGGGGCAGCCAGCCACATGATGCTGGGCTGTGTACAAGTGAGGTGCTCCAGCTGCTGCTGTTTTGTACAGCTGCATGATTATTCTTGCCGATTTTGATACTGAAACAGATACTTTTCAATATCTTCTTAGGCAACTGAGAAGTCTTAAGAAAAAAATACCTGCTCCTTTTTCCACAGGGTGGAGCACAGCTGTGACGGGGAGGTCACCTGGCTGAGGGGTGCACTGGGGCTGCCACGGAGGCTGACACAACCAGTATCCTCCTTGCAAAGGGTCAAGACCTGGCACCAAAGTCCCACCAAGGCAGAACTTTCCTGCACTGCTGGTGTACCATGTGCTGGCCTGGCTCCCATACAGAAGGCGCTGAGGGATCCTGGCGGTCACCCCAACTTGCCTTTCCCCATGGGATGGAGTACCTCAACCCCTCCTGATGGCAAAACTGTGAGCTCCCTGGAGGCACAGGCTGGTTTTGGTACCTTTGGTATTTCCCTTACAATCTCTTCCTGATGCATTTGGTAGACCCTTCCATGGCTGCATGCACATTGGGGCACAGTTATGCAGCCGTCATCATGAACCTGTGGCAACTCACTGTCACTGGAAGCATACTGCACAGCACCGTATGGAGACATTAGTATTTCAGAAGAGTCTTGAAAATAATTTTAAATCCATCTGGTCTCTTTAAGAAAAAATCTGTCAGAGAAAAGAGTGAAAGAAAGAGGAACTACCTCTTCTGAGTTTGATAAACCCTTCAGTGAGGGCCTCCTTTCATCCTGTAAAGTACCTGTCCAGCAGGGACAAGGTCAAGCAGGCCCCTAGGCACCCTCACCATGCAGGGTGTCCCCTGCCCTGGGCCTGTCTCGGCTCCCAGATTAGCCACATGCTGAACTGATGAAAATGCAGGGGGTGAGAGTTTGGTGCTGAGGTCTGATGTGAATGAGACATGGCAAGGGTGTTGTTTCATGAAGAAACAGTGTGGGAGCAAATTGCCATGGATCAATGTAATCTAATTCTTTGTTTCTGTGATCTAAATACATGCTTTAATAATTTATTAAGGGGGGGCAAAGTGGCCTGTGAGGCAAAATGGCTGGTCAGCAAAGTCGGACAGACAGGTGGCCATTCAGGCAAGGTGTCTCTCTCCCTGCCCCCCTCCACCTTCTCTGGTTCCACCAGTCTCTCCTGACCTCCCACGGTTTCACTGGCTGCCCCCAGCCGCACCCTGTTCCCCTGGCCTGCCCCGGCCTCCCATGGCCTCCCCCAGTTCCACTGGCCTTTCCAGACTACCCTGCCTTCCCCCTGTTCCACGGGCCTCCCCCAGTTCCACTGGGTTACCCCGGCCTCCCATGGCCTCCCCTCATTCCACTGGCCTTTCCTGACTCCCCTGCCTTCCCCCTGTTCCATAGGCCTCCCTGGACCTCCCACAGCCTCCCCCTGTTCTGCTGGCCTCCCCAGCCCCTGCCAGCCTCCCCCAGTCTCCTCCAGCCTTCTCTGGTTCCGCCAATCTCTCCTGGCCTCCTGATGGTTCCGCTGGCTTCTCCTGACCTCCCCTGGTTCTGCCGGCCACCCCTTGTTCTGCCGGCCGCCCCTGGCCTCCCCCAATTCTGCCGGTTTCCCCAGCCTGCGCTGACCTCCCACAGTACCACTGGTCTCTCCCAGGCTTCCTCTGGCCTCCCCTGGTTCTTCCAGCCTCCCCCGGCTGCCCACGGCTCCTCTGGCCTCTCCTGGCCTCCTGCCAGTTATGCCAGCCTATCCTGGCCTCCCCCGGTTCCTTCGGCCTGTTCCAGCCTCCTGCCAGTTCTGCCCACCTCCCCCAGTTGCCCCTGGCCCCTCTGGTCTCCCTGCACCCCCCCAGTCTCCCCTGGCCTCCCCTGGCCTTCTCCAGTTCCGCCAGCCTCTCCTGGCCTCCAGCTGGTTCCACTGGCCTCTCCCAACCTCCACCGCTTCTGCCAGCCTCCCCCAGCTGCCCCCTGTTCCACTGACCTCCTCCAGCCTCCCATGGCCTCCTACTGTTTCACCAGCCTTCCCGGCCTCCCCCAGCTGCCCCCTGTTCCACTGGCCTCCCCGGGCTTCCGCTGGCTTCCCCCGGTTCTGCTGGCCTCCCTCAGCCTCCCACAGTTCCACCAGACTCTGCCAGCCTCACCCAGCTGCTGCGGGTTTTGCCAGCCTGTCCCAGCATCCTGCCAGTTCTGCTGGCCTCCATCAGCTTCCACCACCCTCCCAGTCTCCACCCCAGCCTCCACTGGCCTCCCAGCCTCCAACCTGGCCTCCAGCCTTTCCCAGCCTCCTGCTGGTTCTGCTGGCCTGTCCTGGCCTCCCACCAGTTCCACTGGCCTCCCAGGGCCTCCCCCAGTTCCGAAGGGCCTCCCTGGCTTCTGCTGGCCTCCTCTGATCTCCCCCAGTTCTACTGGCCTCTCCTGGCCACCCCTGGCCTCCTGCCAGTTCCACCAGCTGCCCCCAGCCTCCCCCAGTTCCGACGGCCATTCACAGCCTCCCCAATTCCTCTGGCCTGTCCCAGCCTCACACAGGTTCTGCTGGCCTGTCCGAGCCTCCCTTGGTTTTTTAGGCCTGTCCCAGCCTCCTGCTGGTTCAAATGGTCTCCCAGGGCCTCCCTCAGTTCCGCCAGCCTTCCCCGGTTCCGATGGCCTCCCCCAGCCTCCCATGGCCTCCCCTGGTTCCACTAGCCTTCCTAGCCTCACTTGGCGTTCTCCAGTTCCTCTGGCCTTCCAAGGACTCCCCCGGTTCCGCCGGCCTCCCCCAGCCTCCCACAGTTCCACTGTTTTCTCCTGGCCTCCCCTGGCCTTCTCCAATTCCGCTGGCCTGTCCCAGCCTCCCCTGGTTCTGCCCACCTCCCAGGCCTCTGCTGGCCTCCCCCAGCTGCCCCTGGTTCCACCAGCCTCTAACGGCCTCCCATGTCCTCCCCCAGTTCCACTGGACTTCCCGGCCTCCCTCGGCCTTCTCCGGCTCCTCTGGCTTCCCTCGGCCTCCCATGGACTCCCCCATTCTTTCCCGGCCTGTCCCAGCCTCCCACCAGTTCGACTAGCCTCTCCTGGTTCTGCTGGTCTCCCAGGCCTCTGCCGGCCTCCCCTGGTTCTGCCTAATGTTTTTAGCTGTTTGCTCTGCAGAAGCAGCACTGGTCTCATACACTTACAGACTCTGGCTGTTTCAGTGCAAGGTACTCCGTGATCTCTTCACATCTTTCTTTTCCTTTTAATAGTATCTCGTGAAGGAAGTGATTTAGTAAAAGCTATTTGGAGGCCAGATTTTCTAGGGAGTTCTTGTGGTTTCACAATGACATTACTAATGGGCTGGATTTCAAGTAAATTCAAATTTGGTTAATATTTTGCAGCCTGAAGCTTATGCGGGCGTTAGTTCTGGCGCACTTACTGTGACTGGCCTGCGTGCACTGGGAAAGGTTTGTGTCGCTGACACTGCCTCAACAGAGAAGCACTGAAATAAATAAATGCAACGGTAACACTTTGCCAAACTGTGTTCCAGACAAAATCATTCCCCCCATCCTTCATTCACCTCTAATTGCAACTGACCCCCCTCCCACCCCCTCTTACCAGGCTTTCGTCCCTGTGTTTATGTGGTGCTCTGGAGCTGTTGGTTGGAGGAGCCCCACAATAGGGACAGGAGTCGGGGCAGAGCGGCTGACGGGAGTAATGGCTTTGCTTTGTACATCTGTCAGCTAATGCTTAACTAATGCAGAATTACTGTCAGCCTCCTGCGGAGCTCACTTTCCTCTCCACCTGAATGCATAATGACTCTGTGGCAAGGAATGCAAAATAAATGCTTAATGGCTGGACATTTAGAAAATTAGGAAAGTAGCAGAAGTTTGTCACAGTTGTTGTCTCACTGGCTTCCCCAGCCTCTGCGGCAGGTGTGCGGGGGTACAAAGCCCCCCCACAGCACTCGTGGTTCCTGGGCAGCCTTCGTCCAGCATGTGCCAACCGTGCGGGGATGCAACACTGCCTGAGGACACCAGCAACCAGTGATGCCTGGGAGATGCTGGCCTGATTTGGGACCTATGCCCCCTGTAGGGATGGCTCTGCGTGCAGGAATCAATCCCTATTGCCAAGCCCCTTTCTGGCATCGTCACTGTCCCACAGCAGTGCTGGAGCATGGGGGTTCTGGGTTGCAGTGCACCCTGGAGCCGCTGCAGCACTTTGCCCCAGAGAGCAGAGCAGTCCCTGTGCCGAGTGCCTGTCGCTCAGTTTGCAAACCCCTCTGGAACCATGTGGGAGGAAATATGTTTTCTAAATGTTAGTCATTACCAACTAATGGGGATGTTAGCAAACGGGGTGAGCTCAGAGACGCAGGGGTGGCCAAGCGGAGGCAGGCAGGAGGGCTGTGCTGCCGCAGGGGCTCAGCAGGATGGCAGGGCTTGCTGCAGATAGCCCTGAGACAGCCAATTTTTCCAAAAATTACTGCTAGGAATGGTGACCTCTGGCTTGGTAGGATGGGGGCACTTCCCAGGTGACATCTTGCAGTGGGGACTGTGTTCCTGCTCCCTGATGTCCCTTCCCTGCTGTAGAGGGGCCCCAGCAGTGTACAGGAATGCATGAGTGTTCCTGTGCTGCTCTGGGGCAATGCAGTCTGGGTTAGTTTTCATCGGTTTTGGTTTGTCTCTGCCTGGGCAATGTGGGACTCTGGTAGCCCCAGCCTGATCTGGCAGCATGTGGTGACAGCTGAGGCCAGTGGTGCTTCCTGCAGGTACTCTTGGGATCAGAGATGGTTATTCATCCAAGGTCCAGTCCTTGAAGTAAGGTCTCTCTGGCACCTGCACCAGAATCATCATTCATCTCTATCTACCTCATCTCTCACATGAGATGTTTGGAAAACAGCAATGACTTCCCTGCTTTGGGCAGAAAGGGTTGCTGTGCCCAGAAAAATTTTGGAGGTGGAAACATTTTCACCAGTGTTGTTGAAGAAGTTGGGCATCACCTTCTCTAGTGAACTGCGGTATCTTCATTTCACGCTTAGTGTGGTAGCAGTTTTAGATTGTGACCAAAGGATGATGGCAGGGCTGAGACATCTGCTGTGGGCAAGCAGTTTTGAGCTCCTCAATACATGGGTGGAAGCACCCCACTATGTAGGAAGGTGTTTCCTGACCCAGTGTCAGGATTATGATTGTTGTTGCTTTTTCCCTCATGCACTAATTTTCTGCTAGCAGAAAACGTTCACAAAAACAATGGTGTTGGAAAAATTAAAATCTAATATAACATCTGGGTACAGCCACGAGGAAAAATACAACCTCACATACAAATATCAAATGAGGTTTTAATAACAAGCAGTATCAGAATTGAGTAGCGTTTGCTCTTTGAAATACTGCATGGAAAGTGTATTTGGAAGCCTGAACATGAGCAGAGCCATGGCTGGGGCTGCTGGGCCATTATGCTGACATGGGTGATGGCCAGAAGCTGCAGCACAAGCTGGTGACCGGCTGCTCAGCCAGCCTCAGCGTGGGCATGAGGTTTCAGGATGTACCAGCATACCGCCACAGGACATGCTGGCAATGCCCTCCTTGGGAGTGCAGCCAGTGCGCTGAACCGCAGCCATGCCCCTGCCAGCCTGTGCTGCCACGGGTCATGCATGTGTATATAGAACTATATACATGCTGGCTCTTGAAGGGTATGTCCATGAGGTGACGTGTAGCTCTGTGAGGAGAATGCCCGAGCCTGCAGTGGCAGTGCCCTGGGGACACAGGGCTTGTCCCCGGGTGCATCTCCTGCCGCCTCTGTGCGTAGTGGTCAGGCTGTCTTTGCAGGGGTCAGCAGAGCTTCCCAGGGGCTTGTTAATAACCAATGCTGGAGCTAGTCCTTGATGCTGGGATTTAATATGGGCTGTAGTTATTAATCTGAAAACCAGAAACCACAAGTGAGATACCATCTCCAAGTTGCACTAATGGAAGGATCATTCTATTTTACTTAGCACAGGCAGGTATGGTCATTAAAACAGCTTTAAGCAAATACCCCATGCATAAAGGAGTCTGGGAAGTAACTGGCACCAAAGTCAGTGTTTCTGCGCTCACTTGGTTACTAAGATAGAAATTATGCTTAACTAATTTAAATAATTAGTTTAATAATACCCTATACTTTTGAAAACAGATTTGAAAGCTATTTCTGAAAGTCTGTCTTTCAAGCATATGTTGCATACATTATCTGCCCAGTATACCTCGAGGCTGGTACCAGGCTGATCTGCATACCCAAACTTGCACCACTGCTGTAGTGACAAATTGCAAAGCCATTAATTTGTCATGCACTTCTGGTTTGCTTCCCTCCACTGTGTCTAATCACAAGCTTGGGAACATCTCTCTGGTGTGGGATGTGTCTCCGGGCTCCTTTACAGATCACGGCACCTCCAGCAACTGCTTGCTGTGCCTAGGCCTGTTAATAAACGTGGCTGAAGCAGGGTGAGCATTTTGGGTAGGACTAGGTGGAGGTCATGTACCCTTTTTCCTTGTGCCAGATCACAGTTGCTATGGCTGAGGCTTAAACTGGGGAAATTATTAAAAAAAAAATAAAAAAGCCAGATCAGAAATGGGTTAGGCAAGTGTGTGTGGTCTTAACTGCCCCACAGACTGACTCCACTGCTGGATATCAGGTTTGCCACCCTGTTTTGGTCATACCAAACGCTCAGTGGCCTGGCAGACCTTTGCCATGTGAGGAATTTGGGGCTTTGTATACTCCCGAAGAAGGCAACCCAAAGTGTTTTGGGAGACTGTCCTGAGTCCCAGTGCAGGTAGACTTCCACAAAGCTCCCAGAGCCCAACTACTGTGAATTCGTGGGTCCAAACTGCCAAATGTCTTCACTTTAGAGCATGGTCTCCTGTAATCTGCCAGTGCAGCAGAAACTGGAGCTCTTGTCCCGCACAGTCCTCCTGCCATATGAAATAGTTGGGTTTCACCCTGGAAGTCCTCAAAGTGATGATACTGGAGAAGCAGTGTTTTAGGAATCTGGATTTATTGTATCCTGCTGATCCCAAATCTGAGTTACTCCTCTTACTGGTGAAGAGATGTTTTTTCCTAACTGCAGTTATCAAGAGACAGCCCAATCGCCAGGCTGGAGCGTTCCTCATCTCTGAACAGCCACAGCTCTAATTGTTTTGCTAAATTTTGTGTGCGGTTTGTAGCATCATTGTTTCTTTTACATTGTCCTTTTTGAAGGGGAGGCTCCACGTGAACTCATTCGGGTAGGTCCAGCAGACCTAAACAGTCAATCTTCACCTTGTCTTGGTACAGCACCATCTGCAGAAATCAGAGCATAAATGCAGAGCAAGAAAGGGCAGCAACAACAAGAGCAGAAGAAAGCAGCATGCCTGGGAGAGGGATATGAGGAGAAAAAGAGAGAATTTCTTTGATGTATTCGTTTTCTCTTATTAGTATCCATCTAGTGGTGCTCAGGCTGAGATAGCTGACCTGTCCAAAAGTTAGTGATCCACACACAATCCACTCCCAATAGTGCAAAAGTACAGACATCACAGAATGAAAATAGCAGAAGTCAAGATGAAGGAGGAAACCACGGGCTGCCAGATATGAGTGGGAATAACCTAAGTTCACCCAAGTGGCAGAGGTACTATCTTAGTTTGTGGAGAGTGAGGGAAAAAATGTCTTAACAATCTCATTCTCCCACCTATAAGCACATCTTTTCTGTGTTGTCTATGCTGCTACTGATAAAGACTGCCCACGCTTGAAAGGACCTGGCAGGGTACGAGGTCAGCCTTATACAATTTCCTCTAATTGTGTGGGTCTGGCTGACCTCCTTATTCCAGCACAAGGAGGGATAACGACAGGCAGAGATGACAAGGGAAAAAGACAGCCAAAACTTTTCCTGCCTCTGTGGCATGAGACTGCCTCTGATCACAGACTGACATTTCCATAATACGGACTCTCAGTGTGTAGGTGCACTGGCTCCTCACCACTGCCCACTGGGGACAGCAGTCTGCCTGCACTGCCCACGCAAGGATGTGGCAAAAGGTGCAGGGCATTACATACCCAAATAAGCCTGGCCTGCCCAGAGCAGATGGCAAGCTTAGGGTTACCCGCCTCTCAGCTTTCTGTTCCTCTGCCAAGGTTTTGTGTTGTTTTTCTGCTGAATAGAAAAAGGGGAGAAAATACACACCTGTGTGCCACAAGCCAGCCCTGCCCTCTGCTGTGTGCTCACCTCTGGCTGCAGGTCCTGGAAATGCTGTGCTCCCTTTCAGCTCAATTTCTTACCTTAGAGGATGCTTTTGTGCTGCAAAGGGTGTTTTGCTGTTTCCTGGGAGATCTGCATGTGGGTGAAAATGATAACTTGTCCCCTGGGTGACCACTGCCCAGATGTCACATGATGGCCCCTGGAGCAGCATCCCCTCAGGACCAGAGAGGAGTGCATCTTGCAGCTCTCTGCAGCAGCACTTGTGCAGCTCTTCCCAGTGAGGTTCTTGAAGTCTTGCTAGTCCTGGAAGGAGCTGCGTTGGGCATTGGTACTAGCTTAAAAGTTTGTTTTAATTGCTCCCTGGAGATGGTGCCAGTTTTGTCTTCAGCTCTGTTGGAAAGAGATGAGAAGAAATTTCACAGAGACAGTAAGTCAATATTGGCGCTTAAAGGTATCACTTCATAATAATGCCTTTTGACAAATGGATGTCAGTTCTCCAGAAAGAAGTAGCTCAAGAAAGCAGAAAATGAAAACTTGCTGCAAGTTTTTATTGCTGATGCTTCATGTACAATCACAGGCAGCCTGCACTGTTTCCATTCTTGGCACTTGTGTTCCTAAGGAGACAAAAATCTAATAGATGGACAGCAGTAAAATAAATCACTGGCTCTTACAACTATGGAAAATAGTATCACAGGGAATAATTACTCAGAACCACTAAACAGTTCTGTAAAGAGGAAATGTGTTTTTAGAACAGATTCATCACAGCTAGAAGATGCTGCAGGATGTGCCCAATAGGACTGTGGCTAGGCTGGCGTAGAGAGGGGCTGGGTGGCTAACAGCAGCAGCGTGCTTTGGCATGAGACATCCTGGGGTGAGTGGGTGGGGTGCTCTCCCCTCCTGTGGCAGGACAGCTGGCAGTGATGGCTCCAGCTCCTCCTCTGTTGGGGCTGGATGCACCTGCAGGCTGGGAGTCCTTTGCATCTCCTACCTGTCCACCAGGTTGTAAATGCGCTTGTAAGGACTATCTCCTTGGCTTCCCCGTTAACTTCTTGTGCATAAAGCCACCGCCTGTTTCCAGAGGAGCCAAATGCCTGCAGTTGCCATTGACTCTTGTGGGAGATCCAGATGCTTAGCTCATTTGCAGTGATCCTCCCCAAAACGCACTCATTTATACTATATGTGAGAGAGGTTCTACTGGAGCTTACAAAGGGAAAATGGAAAACCATGATGTCTACATAGAGGAGGTTTTATCAGCTCTTTTCCAAACTTTTCATGTTTGCCTGTCATCTCACCACGTGCGACCTTGCAGCTGCCTTGGGATTCTCCAAGCCAAGACTCCTGGCAAGAGGTGGTAGTGGGGTGCACTACTTGGGGCTGTACCCAACTTTTGCAGGGAAATGTGAATTGTGTGAGCTGAGCTCTGGAACTCATTGTTGGTGATGCCCTCACATCTATCTGCTACTCTGCTTGTCCAGAAAGCACATGAACCTGCCAGCCTTAAAAACTCCCCAACAAGGAGCCTGTAATGCTCTAATGAGCTACTTGGCTTGGCAGGGCTGAGTGGATTATCTATGTAAAACTCAAACACTTGTGTTGATAAACTTTGACATGAAAGGATTTGGGAAGCTTTAGGAGCAGATAACCACAGGAGCACAGGTTTGGAGGGGATCCTAGGAACAGCTCTGTCCACCTCCCCACTGTGAGACAGGACCAGGCATATCTAGACTATCACTAACTCCTGGCCTTGTTTATCACTAACAAAGAAAGAGGAAAGGGCTGGAGCATCTCTGGAGTGGACTTCTTCCTGCACTTCTAATGGAAAAGTTTTTCCTCAATGCCAGGCTCGAATCTCCTCTGCTGCTGTTAGAGTGCATCGTCCTTGCCCTGGACCTGGAGCAGGACTGGTTTGCTCCTCTTTCCAAAACCCTTTACCTCCAGGAAGATTGTAAGCGTGTCCTCCATGAGCCTCTTCTCCTGTAGACCCAATATAGTTACATTTTCAAACCTGTCCTCCTAGAGCATGTTTTTAGCTGTTCATGGTTTTTGCTGTTCTTGCCTGGACTTTCTGCAGCTCACAGAGGGTGGGTGGTTATGTTGGTACCTGGCATTGCTGCCAGTGATGACTGTACCGTGCTGGTGACTTCTCTGCTCACATTGGTCAGCAGGGATGGGAACTGCTAAGTGGCTCCTCCACCTCCTTCAAGCTCCTTTTCAAAGGTCTCACCTTGCTTCCACTGAAGGTAACTCCAGCAGTTGAATCAAGAGTGTAACTGGGGCTGGACTGGCACCCTTCTGCTTCTTAGGGGCATGCTGGCTGCCACCCAGTGTGAGGGCACCCAGCCTTGTCAGTGGCTGGCATTGACACCATCATGGGCAGCTTCTCAGAGCTGCGCAGAGGGGAAATGAATCTGGTCCCCTCCGCAGAGAGTGGAGCATCAGGCAGGTACAGAGCCTGCAGGCTGTGTCTACCTCTGCTCCCATGCTCTTTGTGTTCCAGTGCTGATTCTTGCACAGAAATTCTGATGTATTTCAGTCATGTTTGCAAGATACTTAGTGTGATGCTTGTGCTTGTCAGTAGCTTGCAAAAGCTTTGTCTGGCCCTACTGAGGGGCCGCTCAGTTTGCTAGATCTGTTTTCAAAAGCAGCCTTTAAATCTGTGTGCTGAAATTGCTCTCCCAAGTGCATGGGTGAACAACCTGAGAGGTGCTGGAGCACTGGCTGATAATTCCAAGTGGAAGGTATATAGAAAAAAGCCCCAGTGATCAAGTGTAGAGGTTGACCCAGGGATGTCTTGGAAAAACAGAGCATTATATCTTCTTTTCTAGCTTTTATTTTCTGCCAAGCCACATACATTGAACAGCCATCTCAAATCATTTGAGGATGTTAGGATGTGCAAAAAGAAAAAATGCATTTACTATTCCAAAGGTTTCCAGAAATTAACTTGACATCCATTTATCACAATGTGGTGCAGTAAAAATTCATTTTGGTGTCTGTTTGTGCTGCTGAAGTGGCATGTCTCTGGCTGCTCTACCCCATATCACCACAATTTCCCAGCTCACTTGAAATTTGTGGTAACACGGAAAGTGATTTTATTTAATACTGAGTTTACCTGAGGACTGAAATTTGTTCCCTGTTTTGGGGCAGGTGCTTGGCCCACCTGCAGGCTGAGCCCAGAGTGAAAGCAGAACCTCACATGGGATGGGGGCTTGGGGAGAGGAATGGGTGCTGAAGCAGTCCCCCCTATCCTGCCATTTGGGCAGGCTGTTGTGCCACGGTGACAGTGAGCTTCCTTGATGTGCGTGTAGCAGATCAAACCAGTTTAAATTTGTGCCACAAAAACCATCCGATGCTTTTACTTGGGGTAGCCACATGGCAAGTACTATTTTCTCCAGTTAATTCTAGACATCAAGCAAACCTAATTCCTCCAGGTTGCTTTCGGGGCCGCAGCCCAAGAAAGCCAGCGCGGTGTCGGTGATCTGTTTTCCACAGGGGCTGCTGCCATGCGCGCAGCTCCACGCAGCTCCACAAGAACTGGGGCTGCTGTAATTAATGTAGCAAAACCTCGCTTCTGGTGTCAGTTCCTTACTGTTATACCATGAGAAGTGCTAAAGGATGGACTAAAATAGGCTATGTTTAAAAAATAAAAAGAAAGGGAAAAGGAAAAAGAAAGGGAAAAGAAAGAAAAAAAATAGAAAGAAGCTGGGATGAATCCAGCTCCTGTGCACTGAGAAACAGGCTGTACTGGCAGCCTGAGGCATGGAGCAGTGGGAAGGGTGTGGAGAAAGCAAGGTGTGTGCCCTGGGAGTGAAGGTTTCCTGTCGTCCATTTTCCTGTAAACAAACAATGGCAAAAATCCTGCAGTAAAATTTGCAGGGTGACTCGGGGCAATGAAACTGCTCACTGCAACAGGACCCTGATGGTCTCACCTATGTGTTTCACTGGTGTCTAAACCAGACTTGTGGGGGAGCTGGGAGGGTTGGTGCTTTCTAAAACAGGCCTCTCTTGAAAGACAGGTGTCACTATCCAGGCAAAAATTAATGATTTGCATATTTTCACTAGAATATCGTAAGTCTGGTAAAGCTCTTGCTGCTGGACTTTCACTGGCTGCTGTGTTAAGGTTTCAGACTGGATCGTTCTGGGTTTTCACCTTCCTTCCCATGTGGAGCTGTATCTTCTCAGACTCCCCCAGTAACAGCCCTAGGTGCATTTTCCACTGATGGTTTTATGCTTGCATCTAAACCATCAGGATCCTCAGTTCTCAAAACTGGACCTGAAAAAAGTTTAATTGAACATTAGCTAATTGCTGTCAAAGCCAAGCAATATTTACAGTTTGTGTTTGAGGAATGTGAAGACCAGGACTTTGAGAAGCTCAAGCAGGCAATGCAGTGTGGCCCCAGTGGCACAAGATTATCAAGAGAGGAGTGATCACAGATTATGGCCTCATCTCCTGTGAGGATTAACCAGGAAGTCAGTTACACTTAAATATAAGCATATGCTTAAATTAATTTGATTTTCATACTAGATAAAGCATGGTGATAGTTGACCAAAGCGCTTGTGCTCAGATGAAAGCTCTCTGCAGTTTCAGGAAGATGTACACTGAAACCATTTGAGCTGGAATTTGCTTCCCTGTGGGCAGCATCCTCCTCCAGAGCCATCTGGGCTTTCAGGGAGGCTGTGCCTCCCTGCCCTGGGGACAGCTCCCACCGGTGAGGATGTTTTCTCATTCACTTCAGCCCAAATGGGTCGAGTAAGGGCAGATCAACAGTCTGTCTGTCTGGGGCTACGCACAAGCCCATCTGCTTGTGAGCCACTGTGAGAGCCCCAGAGGGGTGCCCAGCAGCCACACGGCAGGGAAGGATGCTGGACGTTGATGCGTTCAGTAGGGATGATGCTCTGGTTCAGTTTCCAAACAGCATTTTGCATTTAGGTTATGCTGACAGGGAGCAGCCTGCAGCTAAGCAGAAAAAACATCCCCAAATTTGCATGTATGGGGATTTGCACCAGTTTCTCTGCAGCCACATACAAGCACATGCAGCTCCTGCAGGCAGGCGAGGCCCAAACAACTTGCCAGGCCAAGTGTGCCACCAGTGGCAGAGCCGTAGGGACCTGGGCATCCTCTGCCCTGTGGGTGGCTGGTACCCACAGCTTGGCCCCATGCAAACAGCCCTTTTGATGTGCCTCCCGGCTGAGGGGTGCTTGGCTTCCTTGCTGCCAGGGCCAGCTCATTTTTCTGGGAAGAAGGCGATGTTGCGGGCAGCAAAGCTGCTCTCCGGTGTGCTACATAGGATGGCCTCCCATGCCCCAGATAGATCCAACCACATAACGTTACCTCCTCATGGGAGCGCTGGAACTCTGCAATCTTGGGGTGGTTCCTCACCAGGAGAGTGGGACCCACGGGTGCCCGTGGCATGGATTGTGGCAACCGGCTCATGGACAGGGTGCCCACAGGAAGCAGAGACCCAGCAGGAGTTTAAATTAGATATCCCTGCCAAGGGAGCCCTGTGGCGCCAAGTGCCGTGAGGTCTCCGCAGGCGTTAATCTCGCTCTAAGTCTTCCTGCTGTGCTCCCTCCAGGGACATGTTTGTAATGGGGTTGGAGGGTGCCAGCAATCCATAAAAGAGTGACAGACAAGCTGTTATATTGTTATATTTTGCTACCTATCATTTTAATGTCACTTTTAATGTATGAATTATACCCCCATTGTGTGTAATTATATTTCTCCTCCCAACCCTGCTCAAGGAACAATGAAAAGATGGAGCTGTTAATAGTAAAACCAGCACATCTCTCTCAAAAAAAGTTAGAGGTCACACCTTAATTCCAAGTGCATGAGGATAGTTAATCAAAAGATGATGGGACTAGAATGAGTATGGGGACAGAAATATCCTGCACAATTTCTTGTGGAATTTAATTAGAAAGGAAGTATTAATAGCATCTGTATGTGCAACTCTATTTTGCCTTGCAATATGAATAGACTCTACCTGAAGCAAGCTGATGGGAAGCCCACTGAACTCTTTCTTTCCTCCTCTTTTTTTTTTTTTTTAAATAAAGGAAAATAATGAGCTAAAAATCAATAATAATAATACTTAATGGCAATAAACCCCAACAGGAATCAACTTCCTATCAGCTCTCCTTAGAGTTTTTCTTTTAGGTCAAGACATGATGCTAATCGATGAGGCATTTTGCAAAAGTTCGTGCTCTACTTGTCCCAGTAATGAACCTTCAACCTTTAATTTTCTTAGTAGCACATGGTTCCTCGACGGGAAAGTCACCATGGGGGCCTTCGTCTTGGAGAACCAATTATCTATGGGAACTGGGGAGTCGGTACTGTTCAACTTTGGTTCCCAGTTGCTTGGGCAGGTCTATTCCTGTGCCATCCTGTCACTGCAGGATGAGCACTGGCTGCAAATCAGAGCTTCCAGGTCGCTTTCTTCCCAAAATGACATACTGCACTCCTGGGACTGGGACATCATTCTGGCTTCGGTTTCATGCAGTATGTCTGCTGGGTGGCATGACTGCAAAATGTTTAGGCAGAACTGTAGGTAGCTTATTATAACTGAGGAATGGATTTCCTTCCCTTCCCACTCAATCCAGACTGAAGGTTTTAATATTGCTTTTTATTAATTTTCTCACGAAAGAGAAAAAAAGTGAATATAGCCAGTATCTTACAATTTTATTTCAATTATGAGATCATAAAGCAGACTCTGTTTCTTAATGAATTAAGAAATAAAGGCTTTGCTAATTGAGTTCAGCATGGCTTGCAAAATGCTTTGTTCAGATGAAAACCGCTACAAAAACGAAAAGCGTCTTCTTACTGGTTATTTGTTTGCTTTCCCTCTGTAGCTCCCACGCAGGTGGGCTGGAGGGTGGCTGGGGACACCAGGCAGAGCATGGCCTGGCTGTGCTTGGTGCGGGGGCAAAGGTCTGCAGCTCTACTGGAATGTGATGGGAGGTGTGGACCAAGGGGAGGTGAGAGAGCATGGGGAGGTGGCTGACACTAACGGGATGGGATGTCCCGTGGGGTCGCACACAGGGTTCCCAGCTCTGCCTCAAGGAATGCTCTATCTCTAACAGTCCATCCTTCAAGTAACTTTTTTTTTTAAATTCTTTTTTCTATCCAGCAATCCTAAGGCTGACAGAGACCAGGCCCACAACCCAAACTGAATTTTAGCCTTAGTTGCCAAACGTGCTCCAGAACTGGTGCTAGAGACCTGACAGGACCAAACACTAGTTGTGCCATTGCCTTTAGTCAGGGCCAAGAACTTGCCCAGCAGTTTCGAAACATCAGCTTGCAGCAGAAAGCATGCTGAGGTATCCCACAGGACACCTCTGTCCAACACAATTGCTTTAAATTGTCCCCCTTCTTCCTTGGTTGATTGTTACATATTCAAAAATACTCTTTTTTCTTCGGACAATGAATGGGCTGTGCAGCCTGTCAGTGATGTCAGAGCCTTCCTGCAGCAGTGCCCGTCCCACGAATAGCACAGACCAGACAGCAATGTAGAGAGGGGCCTTGGTACAGCAACCACAGAGGGTTGGGGAGGTCCTGGTCTCCTGGTGCTCACAACAGCATAAACGAAGACCATTGCCAATGAAATCACTTGGCAAAGCTGGTTCCTTGCCCTGACACGGGGCCGTTCGCCCATTGAGATTTTATGGCATTACCAGTAGAAAGGTTGTTCTGAGCTGCACTGTAAAGTGACAGCGCTTCATCAACAGGCGCCTTCACAGCACCCGTGTCAGGAGCCAACATTTCCCAGGGTTGCAGTAATGTGATCAGCCCTTTGCAGCGGGCATGGCCAGAGCGGGGAGAGCTGCATGCTGCTCTATTAGCAGGTGGCTAGGAGGGGGGAATACTTGGCTACCTTGGGGCCTGGATTTATACTTACCTGGGAAAAAAAGCATGTTATGCAAGGGAGATTTGCTTTGACCTTTAGACGAAGACAATCTTTGCTAAGGATTCAGGCTGTTATTTTGTGGTGGTGCCTTGTTTTCCTGAAGACTCTTCAGTGTGGGCTTCTTGATAAAACTGTGATCTTATTTTATATGTGACATGCACAGAATGATCTCACATCATGTCTGGCACGATTTAAAAAATGGAAAGATTTTAAAAGTATTCATGGGAGCAAGTGTCATCTGGGCATGAGTGTTTGAACACAGTCCTTCTGGGTCATTTCAGTCCCTGAGCTGTGGGGTCTACTCTTAGATCACTGACTCAGATGAGTGACTTGTATGATTATGTGGAGCCGTGCAACATGTTATGGGCTGAGCATCTATGTGAACAATAAATAATCCCACTTGCAGTCCTCCAGCATGCCCATCTTTTTCCAAAGTGGCCCCTGCCGACCTCTTAGAGGTGATAGAAATCAACACTTGGTTTATGTCCTACCAGACACTGGTACAAAACCAGCTGGTGCATAGATCCAAATTGCCACCAGTGCAGAGCAACCTGTGCCCACCACAGAGCTGCTGTGCACACACGGCAGGATTGCCCAGCCAGCCAGGCACTGGAGAAGGGGACTGCAGCTCAGCGGAGCAAGAGGCTGCTGCCATTGCTGCAGCACAGAGTCATTTTGTGATGAGGAGTGTGTGTTCCCAAGGGCAGACATCAACTCATGCTGGGATGAGCTGGGGTATACTCACTGTCCCTTGTACTGCTGCTCATGCGAACACAGGGGAGGTAGAAACCTGGATCGGCCTGAGCACCCTTCCTTTGCAAAACCTTTCATTTCTGGAAAGGAGCCAGTGCTGCAGCACAAGCAGAGAGGAGGATGTGTATTGCCTCCGCACAGGGGCACAGGCATGTTCGGGCACTGGGGCCACTGGCGGCTGTCGAGGATTTCCAGCAAGCCCTAGCTCTCGGGCTTGTGCAGGCACTTGGGCTCCAATTATAGTGATATCTTGCTCTCAGTCCAATTAAAATTTCATAATCTCTCCACCAGCTAGGGTGGACAGAGTGTTACGCCAGGTCAAGAAATATCTTCTAGCTACACTACTTCTCCAGGAAGTTTTTGGGTCCGTGAGGAATAGTACCTATACAGAGCCGATGGAGAAGGGCTTTAAAACCGCAGAACTTGCAGCTTCCTTGCAGCCCTTTTTGCAAGCTATTTTATTCTACGTTTGGGGGCAGAAAAATTAGGCTTTGAAATATGAGTTGTAGATAAGGCTGTAAGGAAGCTTAGGATCACAGCCTTAGGTGAAAATAAAGCTGTAATACATAAAGCATTAAAAAGGTGAAGTATAATGGCAGCCTCCAAAGACTTCTGAACAGCTGCAAGGAAGTCTGCCTTATTGCTATGATTTTAACATGAATTACATGACACCAAGAAAGACCTGCATCTGATCAGAGATCTACATGGCTGTGTGCTGCAATACACCAAGGGCTCTATTTTAATCAGAGGTAGCTGCCATTCAGCCACCTTTTTGTTAATGAAGTTATTGATTATATGGAGCCACTCACAAGCCTCAAAGCACTTTACAGAATTAGGGGAAGCCTCTAGAGCAGAGTTGTTGTTTGTTTGTTTTTCCACCACAGAGCAGCTTTGCCATAGACCAAATTCTGAGGTCTGTACTTAGCCCTGTCTTAGCTAGACCTCACTTAGGCAAAGCTCCATCTGGCTTCAGTGCTCGCCCAGCAAACACAATGAGTGTGTGAGTGGCCAGTGCAGTCAGTGGCAGGAAATGATGGGATTCTGCCCAATAATTAAATTTGTTAATAATAAATGAAGTCATTAATTTGGGCCTTGCTGGTTCCTGCATTCAAGCTGGGTGTTGCCCACCATTTGGGAACGGCTCGCTGCGGGCAGAGGCAGTCAGGGTGTGCTGCTGCAGCCCCATGCTGCTCAGGAAGCACCATTTGGGGCATCCAGCCCAGGTGTCATTGGTGCACTTGCATACATTTTGATTTACCAGCCTTGGTGAACAGAGGCACAACCCTGTAAGGTGCCTGTGTCCCTCCCCAGAGCCTTAAACTGAGAATATACTGTGCTGGGAGGTACTTGCTTTGCTTTCCGAGCTGGCTCTGGAAGCACAGCTAGTGAGGTGCAGGAGGAGAAGCAAGCATGACTTTTCATCAGGTAGGAAAAGTTTCAGAGCAGAAGTTATCTTCTGCAAACAGCTCCTGGCCTGGTGTGACAGCAGCAGTGTTGCTACCATCTGTTGGTGAACAGCAGAAAGGGAGCAACAATAAACCCCTAAGTAAATCACATCCCAGACAAGCAGGTATGCACGGCACCACACTGGCTGCGATGCATCAGTGAGCACGGGAGGGTGTCAGTGCCACAGGGACCCCTTTGAAAAGCTGGCCCAGAAGCTTCTTTGGGGACGGTGCCGGCTGCGCTGGCACTGGTGAGCAGCAGGTGACACAGCCTGGGGCAGCGAGGAAGGCAGGCAGTGCTGCAGCAGGCTGGTGAGGAACAATGGCCTCCCACTGTATTTTCCTCCAAAATCCCATCCCTGGTATCTACCCCTTGGGAGGGCAGGAGTGGTGGTGCAGGCAGGGGCAGTGCCAGTGGGACAACACAGCTCCTGCATCAGGAGCTACCCCGTGTGCTGCTGAAGGCACTGTGGGTGCAGCTGGCGTTGGGGCCAGCAAGCCCCACAGGGTGTTTTGTCCAGGACATAGCAGCTGTGAAGGGCAGCCCCAGCAAGGTGGGGATCTCCTGGTGAGTTAATTCTGTATTTCCATGCCCCTTTAGCAGAGTGTCCTCGTGCAGGGAAGCCTGGCAGAGTTGCGAAAATGAGCCTGTGCCACTGTGAACACTGGCTTAAAGGTGATGGTGTGTCACAGCGTCCAAGAGATGCCCATAAAGAGCTGAACCTGCCCTTGCAGGTGCTGCTAACCCCTGGCAGAAGGGTTACAGCTCCAGGTATTTATGATTTTAGAGGACACTCAATCATTTAAAAGCGCTCTCTAAGATGGCAACCAGTCTTGACCATGGTCCAGCTCATCCCCCAGCTCCCTGTGGAGCAGGGCTCCTACAGCTCCCACAGAGGTTTTCTGCAAATGTTGTAAAGCTCTTTTTGTATTTTTAATAACGAGGTGGACAATAACTCTATGTACAGGGAAATCTTTCTTTTGCAGAAGTATCATGTACACCTCTTTCTTATTTGTTGCTGTCTGTTTCTACAACCCTCTTGCAAATGGGTAATTCTTGTTCTGATGTTTTTCTAGCAGAGATGTTTTGTTTTCCTGTTGGCTGATGCTGTCTGTTCAGTCTGTGGAGGATTAACCTATGCGCTGTTGCTAGGTGGCCTTAAGCAAAGAAATAACGCAGATCACAGGCTCCTGCATTCCTACAGTATGTAACTCCCTTGTTCAGCAAGATTTTTCTTTCTCTGTCCCTCTCATGTTTTGTGCTTATAGCTGCAGACACATATATCAGAGGATGCATATGTAATTTGAACAAAAATAATGGACCAAAGCCCTCTAAAATGTCAGGTTTATTTGAGTTTAAAATAGGTAGTAACTAACTCTTTGCCAGCTCCTTCCATGGCTTGGTTTCTGACAGTGTCCAAGCCATAATTTTCAGAATTTTTTCTTCTTGCTGTGAGGTCTTGGGCTCATGAGGGACATGTGGCTCGTCATCACAGCCCGCAAGCATTGGGAGCACAGGCTGCTAGTGGAGTCAGAGCTTGCACCCCTCTGAGACCGCCTGGGCACGTCAGGATGTCACTAGGGTTATGGGTCTGGGCATCCCATCATATACAAAGAAAATACTGAGACTAGGAAAGAGTTCAAGGAAGACCTGCAAAAGTGACTGTAGGGCTGACAGAATCGGCTGGGGGTCAGGGGGGGATATCAGAAGAATTTCGTAGTTCTGGCATGCCTCACTGCCAGGTTGCTGTCTACCCATGCCTGCTGTATTTTGCAGCACTTTAGTGCTTTTGCTCAAAAGACCTTTGAAGTCTCTTATGACCTAAATACAGCCTGAGTCGTGGAGCATTCCCTGGAGAGATGCAGCAGCTATCGGCTCTGTTTGCTCAGTGGTGAAACTGAGTCAGAGTGATTTAAGAACCTTGTTTTCCTCATGGTGTATGGTCAAATGTGCAATTTTCAGAGGTAACTGCACTTCACGTGGACACAGACCCCAAGTCCCATGGCACTGCCCTGAGGCCATACAATATTCACCAAAAGCCAGTCATGCTTCTTTCAACTCCAGAACCTAACTAACTTCTGTCTCTGCTCCACCTCCCTCTCTACCAGTATTGCTCTGGTCCTCTGTGCCCTGCCAGCACGGGCATATTTTCTACTAACTAAAAATAGTGAGAGGATTTTGCAGTGTGGTTTTGTAGTAAAACAGGACTCTGCAGCTTTCTATCTGTACTAACTTCTGACAGAGGCAGAGACCTCAAAGGCAGTTTCTTCAGATGGAGGGTGGAGGGACGAGAGCGCCTTGTGAGGGCACACGGGTGTCTTCTCGCTGCATGTCTGTGGGGAGAGCACCCGGAGATCTAGCTCTTTCTGAGAGACCTGCAGTGCCTGCACCCCCAGAGCTGGTTGTATTTATCTGGGAAAGCTTTTTATCCCAACCTTTTTGGTTGTTGTTGTTGGACAACTAATTCCCTGTACTTACTTTTGATATCCTTTTTTTCTTTGACCCATCCTGCTGTTTGAACTGCTTGTAAGCAGCATTTATAAGCCCTCTTTGGACACTGATTAGAGCTAAGCAAATACATTACCGTGAATATTTAATGAGTTGGGGCTTAAAGTTTTCAAGTGCCTTTTCATTTTACAGATGATTTCTGAAATGTGTTTATTCTGAAATTGTTTGAAATCTCCTGAACTTGTACACTGGACCATTAAATGAATATTTCATCCCAACACTATAGGGGCAGTTAGCAGCTGGCTGAGTAAAGCCCGTAGTGTCACAGCCAGGTCTGGCCAGGCACATGCAGCTGGTTTTTCCAGTGTACACACTCAGGTGTGGTCTAGTGGAGGGTGTCCCTGTCAATGGTGGGGGGCAGGGGGGGGGGGCGGAACTAGATGATCTTTGAGGTCCCTTCCAAGCCAAACCACTCTTTTTCTATGAAATGTAGGCAGCAGTTGCCATCCAAAACATGCTTGTGTTAGTGTTTTGCCTAGGAATGCTCAGGTCATTCAACAAGTAGAAGGCAGGTACAGTACAGACCCAGGCAGAGCTGGCAAACCCCACTCCAAATTACAAACATCTTTGTTTTGTGTTGCTATCACTTGCCCACCTCTATTTCTGATCCCCAGTGAGGGGCAATGTGACCCATGGGCTTGACCAGTACTTGCTGTGGATACGTTCCCTGGTGCACGTTGAATCTGGCAGTTTGCATTAATAAAATAGGTTGGTCTGAAATACCCACAGGATTTTTTTTCTCCTAGCACAGCAGGGTGGATTTTTTTTGTATATACAAAGAACTCTGACGTAAAAGTATGTATTTCTGCAAAGCTCTTGTGCTCTTCCTCCTGCAGCTCTTTAGTTCAGCCACCCTGGTGTGGCCCCAGCGCTCAGTGCTGGGGGTGGCCATCTGCACCGTGCGTGCACAGAGCCGCAGTGGGATGGGCTGCAGCAGGATGTGCATCTGTGTGTGAGTACAGCTACACTGCAGGCCTGCTCACAGGCACTGTCAGAGCTAACTGCAGAGGGGAAGCATGGGCTTGGAGCAGGGCAACAGCCTGAGGTCTAGCAGCAGCTGGACCTGTTCTCTTCCAGCCAGGTTGCCTTCATGCTGCAGTCATTAGGCAAGTAACTGCTAAAAACATGTCAAAAAGATGGGCTTCCCAGCCCTGACGTTACCCTGATCAGCTCTGGAGGGGTGCATGGCTCCCCCGAATCAGAGAGCAGAGGGACAAAACCCACAGGCAGACCCCCATGACCATCCTAGGGCTGGTGCCAGGGACTCTAAAGAGAGACAATCCATCTTTTTCCTCCTGCCTGATGCAGCAACTGGCAGGCATGGCTGACCCCACCGAACACCTGTAGGTAGCTGCGGCCACGGGCAGCCTGGACCAGCTGGAAGGAGATGGTCTGCAGGAAAATTCAGTGTCTTGACTTCAGGGTGATTGTTGCCTCCAAGGTGCTGATACTTCTACCCCTGTGTCTGTGTGCCCACCCAGGGAAGCAAGGCGAGTAGCCTGGGGTGAGGGCTGGCCCCACATGCCATGCCTCTCACACTGTGGGGGAAATATCTCCTCCAAATCACCAGAGAAGAAACAAACTGCTGTGTGTCAGGAACTATTTTAATTTAACTCCAGAGGAAAGCAGAGCGGTCATTGCTACTGTCTAAAATGACTCACCGCCCTGTGGTAGCCTCAAGCTGAGAGCTCTTTCAGGTGCAGATGTCTGCTAATGCTGAAACAGAAATAGTAGGGATAGTTTTGTAAACTTTATAAGATTTTTGTAAACTTCATACAAGTTTTGTCAACTTTATACATTTACGGAATCTTTTACAGTTCCTAAACCAGGTTCTCTAATCTTTCTTTCTTATATAAGTGAGGACCATGTTTGTGGCTAAAATTAGGGAAGTACTATAAACCTGGCACTGTGTATGTGTAGTTTTCAAAATATGTTTTTGGGAGGTCTGAATTTGGTGGGAACTCCTTTCCACTGAGAGCCAACAGGAGCCTGGCAATTAATTTCCTTAACTTCTTTGGGAAACCCCAGCCTATGTGCCTGCCAGATATGCCAGGGCACTTCAGCAGCATTTCACAAAGTAAAATCAGAACCGTTGATGTAGTCAAAACCTCCCCGGGTTTTGGTGGTCTGCGCTCAGCATTGGTTATCACTGATCACACAGCACTGGGAGAAAGCAAAGCCTCATACAGATGTTACGTCTTATTGCTATTGATTGGCTGTAAGGACATGACTTCAGCAAAGTATGCTCAACTAGATTAACTTTGTTAATTACTTATTGCATAATAACTAGATAGTTAATGTGTCTGTGCAGCTATCGTCTCCTCTGCAGTGTGATTAACATGACACTCAGGGGCAGTTGCCCAGCCTGCTAGATACGCCCGGGCACTGGGGCAGCGTTTTCACGGGGTAACATCTTTTCTGACCTGCGATTCAGCGGCAGAGCAGCCGCTGCCCCACGAGGGCCGGTTCATTGTGCGCTGACTAGCTACGGCTGCGCCGAGCAGAGGCGCCACCCGGTGCCCCCACAGGCGGCTGTGTGCCCCGGGAGCGATGCCGTTACAAATCCTCGGCTAAGAGCGGGCTTGTGAAAGACGGGCAGCCCGAAAACGGGCGGGGAGTCAAGCCGTGCCCCAGGCCGGGAGTGCGGGAGCCTCTGGGGCAGCGGCAGGCGGCCCCCGACTCCCGCCGCGGGGCTGGCGGCAGCGAGCGTGCGTGTGCGGGGCCGCGCCCGGCCGCTCGGAGGCAGCGGCCCTGCCCGGCCGGGGCGCGGGGCCCCGCGGCCGCCCCGCGCACGAAGGGAAGGCAGAGCCCCCGGGAGAGCGGGGCTGGCGGCACATGCCCGGCTGGCGGCACATGCCCGGCCGGCGCTCAGGGCCGCCGGCACCATCACGCGCTCTCGGCCTCGGCTACTTCCCTTGGGAAAGCGCTGGTACCATGCGGGCTTCCTAAAGGTAGCGGGCGTGTGCGCTGCCGGAGTCCCAGCCTCTTTTGTGCTCGGGAGAGAATGGGGGTTGCTCCGAAGGGAGCAAAACGAGTTAGGATGGCGTAAAGCTCGTCTCAGAGAGGCTGCCCGTTCCCGGCTGCCAGCGGGAGAGCCCCTGCTGCCAGCGCTTCTCGCCCCCGGCCTCGCCGCCCCTGCCTCCCCCGCTCGCCCCCTCCCTCCTCCCCCCCTCCCGCACCCCCGCCTCGCCGCTCGCTTTCTCGCCGCTCGCTTTCTCACAGCTCCCGCTGCTTCGTGTCCCTCCCCAGGCTGCCGTTGCCATGCCCCGCTGGGCCGGCCGCCGGCAGGAATTCGCGGCCCGTCCGGCGGCTCCCAGCGTGGGCCCCGCGCCTCTGGCTGCGCGGCCGATGAGCTCCCCCCGCAGCTGCCGCCCCGGGGCTGGGCACGAAACCAGAGCTGCGGCCTCCGCAACGCCCTGGGCTACTCTGCGGTGTGCCTTCGCGGGGGTGCACTTACTCGCCTCTCAAAAAGACGTGCCGGGAGGTCGCGCCGTGCTGTGCCGTGCCATGCCATGCCGTTCCCTGCTTGGAGACGGCTCCGGAGCCCACGGCTTCTCTGGGCCCGGTTTTGCTGCAGGAGCTGCCGGCACGGGCGCTCAGCGGTGCCGCCGCCCGGATGATGCCACACCGGGACACGGCAAGGACCCCCGTAGCAGTGCTGACCAGCAGTCCCTGGTCCCCTGGCACAGCCTCGCCCCAAGGCAGCAGTGGTGGTTGCCCACAGAAGCGTGCAGGCTTCGGGTGTGGAAGTTTTCCGTAGCTCTCTTGGACGTTTGTGCCTGCCTCTGGGAAACGCTGCACGCTGGGACCCTGGATGTTCAGTCCTGCTTGGAGAGTGCAACAGTATCAGGCAGCGCAGCGAGAGAACCAAGTAACACAGACAGGCAGTAGGGCATTTTTTAAAGCGGTATTGTTATACGTATTTTGAGAACTTGCACTGCAACATTTAAAAATGGGCTTTATGATTTAAAAAATAACAAAACACACCTAAAATAAATGTAAACAAACCCAGCTCTATCTGTATCCTCTGGCCTCTCTTATTTTGCTCAGCTGACTATAAGCCTTATTGCTGATAAAGCGTGTTCCTCGCTATCTAAAAAGAGAGTCCTAATAAGAGAAGAATAAACACTGCCAGTCATAGGATTTAAACAGGTATCAGCGGGGCTGATAACAGGGAAATATTCTGTGACCCTTCCAAAACCCTGTAAAGGGATGAAGCTGAGAAAGATCTGTAAAAACCTGGGCATATGCTATAGAAACTACTTGACAAATCTTAAGGAATTTAATAGAGATCTTTTCCCTAGGCTTTTGGCATCATCCCACATTATTCAATAGTGAGGAGATAATTTTCTATTAATTTCTATAGAAGTTTTTCACAAGAATAAAAACTGCATGTTCTCAGACTGCCACCTGCTCCCCACCACAAGCTCATTCATCTTATCACACCGATTCAGAGGGGGGACCATAAATATCTCAATATTAAAGAACAAACTTTCTTTAAAATGCTGCTTTCAAAACTGCCTGGGGGTCTGCCTGTGCAGCTGTGGGGTTTGTTAATCAATAGCACCACGCAGTACGCTGTGTCTTTTTTCGTAATTATAGAGTGAAAGCAGACACAGAAAAGAAGCAAGTGGAAACTATTAATTTTGTAGAATAGAACTTGATTTGTGTTTCAATTTTCTTTTCTTTGGTGCAGTGGGAAGGAGCTGGAAGAGGAGGTGACAGCAGCAATTTGGCTACCCGTCCTCAAGCCATTTTGTTTAATGTGAAGCCACTGTTTGGACTTTGCTTTCCTGGACCTGTGAACAGGTCTGGGAGTGCAGAAGCAGAAGAGATGCTGCTGCTTTTCTGGAACAGGGACACCATTGACATGCTGAGCTGGGACACATTACAGTGCAGTTGTGAGCGCTGACATCATATTTGCTGGGGTTAAATGCAAGGGGCCTCCAAAATTTTTTGGTGATGGTTTTCATGGCAGAGACAATCTTGAGAAGATTTTGGTGCAAAGGGTAAGCAGCTCTACTTGGTCATGCTTTCTTAAGAAACAGTGGTAGTTGTAGACAGATGGCAGGAGTAGAAATGTGATCAAGGATTACTATTTTTTTTTTTTTTTTTTTTTTAGGAAACAGAGATGGAGAGAGGTGAAGAGGATTGTCCAAAACTGCATCTTGCACATGGCAGAGCAGGAACGGACCACAGGTCCTCTCATTCCTATTGCTTGTCTGCATTATTTTACCAGGCATTTAACAGTTGAGTGGAAGTCTTCAGAAATACAGGAATTTTTAGACAAGCTGTGCTTCCCCGTGTAAAATGCTTATAAGAGCCTAGACCCCGGTGACAGGTCGCTCTTTGGCTGCTGGTGGGAGATTGGTCCAGATGGCCACTGCTAGGTTCATGTTTGGCAGTCTTTGATAGGGCATTTTGAGAGTTTCCATGGTGTGGGTGCTGCCAGGCTCAGTACCCGGGGTGAGTTTGCCCTGAGGCCTCCTAGCACTTCCTAAGACCCTTCTGGGACCAGGTTTAAGGGTTTTGGGAATCCACCTTACACTTCTAGGTCTAGCATGAATGGGACTTCTTGACTGCAAGGTGTAAGGGAAGGAAACGGGCCCACTGTTTTTAACACTGCTAAACTTTTCTCTGGATAAAGATAAATCTTCTGTCTCAGGAGTGTAATTCTGCACATCTCATAAACATTGCCCAGATACATGGCACAGATATTTATAATCATAAAAAGAAGCAAAGATGCCTGACTATATGGGGGGCATGAACCACTCCTAATGCTGGAGGTCGATCTGTAATACCTTAAATAAGTACTCTGAGTCCAAGTGCTAATTATCTGCTAATGGGGTATTTGCTCCCCTTCAGTTATGTAAAAGTACACAGCATTCAGCTTAAAGAGCGCGCTGAAAGACCTTTGTACCGGTGGAGAGCGAGCAGCCCCGAAGGCCGGTGCCGCGGCTTCCCCGGAGACCCCGGAGCCCCTTGCTGAGGTGCTGCCCTCGCACTGTGCCTCGCCACTCTCCGGCTCGGCTCCTTATCTCAACTTCATCCCAGTGCCCATGCTGGCAGCGGGGTCAGTCCAGTTACCCATCCTGTGGCGTCTTTTTTCGTCACGGCCCGTGGTCAGCTAGCAGTGGCCATGCCTGTGCAGTACAAGTCACAAAACCCCAGAAAGTGAATGAGCTCTTTTGATCACAACCCTGGTAAGAAGGGGTCACAATGAGCTGCCCTTACCGGCAAAGACCTGCAGTGACCCACCCTCCTGCAGAGATGCCTTGTTGGAGCTCCGCAGAGTTGGTGTTGAGGAGCTGGTGAGGGCCGGGGGCTTGTGCTGGAGCCAGCAGCTGGAGAGAGACTTAGATGTACCTCCACCAGCCAGCTCACCCCAGAGCCATAGAGCACCCTGTGGGCGCCTTCTTTTAACTAATTCAAACTGAGACTGTATTTTTAATTCCTTATGGCTTTTGAGAAGCGTTGCAAATCCATGTCCAGCCGGGACCAAGGGAGCCCAGAATGAGTGGATCACAGAGATACTTTCCCTGAGCTCTGATGATAATACAGAAACGTGATACTTGCTTATACTAAACATTGTAAGTTCTTAAGTAACATTATAATGCTGTAAGTTATCTTTATGTGAGTGTTCAAAAGGCAGATGCAGAGCCTGGAAAATTCTTCGTGCTAAAGGCGGTTTTGTCATGAAGTGCAGATCCTCTGCCTGACTCCCACACTGTTTCCTGCAGCATCTAATTGGAACAGAGGCCAAAATGAATACTTTGCTTGGTGAACTATGGAAAGGGAAAATACCTGCTTGTATTTGTAGGTCATTGCACGGCCTGTATCTTTAGCACTGTTATCAGTAATGATTGTTTTCCTGTAACTGTGCAGGGGTGTGTGTGTGATTCCTCTGCAGATGGGCATTTTGAGATATTTGAACTACATTCAGCTCCAGTGTATGATAGTATTTTTCAAAAAGTGTCACTAGCTGCACCATTTACTCTGTCTTGATTTCAGACATAGAATAGTCTTCTTTAACACAAGGAGCAATGATTGATAGAAGTAAGTGCCATACACCAATGAAAAGGAATTTAAAATCACCGTGCTTGGTAGAGGTGTATGAATGCTAATGGTGGTGCACATGGCATGCATGCACATGGAACGGGCTTTGTAGTCCTGTGCATAGTAAAATGTGTTTTACAGTGAAACTTTCCCTTTGTTTTTCAGTGCTCTTGGATAACATCTCAGTCCCTTTTTCTCTGTAACTTTCCCAAAGTGTAAAACTCAGGCTGCCAGCTGGATCCTGCCCACAGACACACCAATGGCTCTTCACAGGAAGCCTTGCCTTTCTGTGCACATCTTCCCTTTGGTACACCCAAATTTCAGGCTATGTCAGCCCTCTCTTATGACGGAAATGTGGGATGCCAGTTATTTATTTATGTAAAGTGTTTGGAGGCATTAACTCAAGAACACCATAGAAACTGGGCTGGTATTGTAGTCGGGGCTTTTATTCAGGTTGTCTGATGCGCTGTGGATGCCGCCTGCCTTTGTGTGCTCCAGTCCCATGTTTATCCCGATGATGCCTTTGTGTTCCCTATTTGACATATTTTACTGTAAATAAAGAGCGACACTGTCTTGCAGCTGTATCCACTGTGACATTTGACTCTCTGCTGAATGAGTGCATTGTGCTGTGTGCTTTGGAAACATTATCTCTTTTTAAGAAATAATCCAGCCCTTTAATAGTTTCCTGCGTGTGCCTGTATTCCTTTGCAGAACCAGAGAGCTCAGGTGTTCACCCACTTCTGTCAAACCTCAGCCAGACCGACTCCTGCCGTGCAGGAGGCTGGCATGGGTGGAGGTGCGTGGGCACCAGCTCTTAGGACAGCTTGATTCCCATTTTGTGTGGGTTTTTTAGCTGCACACAACCCCTCTGATCAAATGCACTGTACAGCTTTTCCTATTTTGCCCCATTTCTTTTAGATATTATGCAGCAACTCTTAATTAGGTCTATGCGTATGATATATTCTTTGATTTAACGTTGATTCTATTACTGTCTGCTCCACAATTAAGGTGATCTTCCCTGTGCTGCCTGGTCATTCAGTGTCCACCAGATCAGTCCTTTAATGTGCTGAAGATATTCCTCTTTTTTACTTTAGAAAGTTTAAATCCTTAGTGAGGCTGTGTTTCTTGAAGCAGGCTCGATCCATCACGTACCTCAGTCCTGACCATCCCAGCTGTCATGAAGATTTTATTTTTGCCTTTACACAACTGTGCTATTTTTATGCAACTTGTAATTTCAAACTGATTCTGAAACACTTTCAAAATAATTGTGCCTCTACATAGAAATACGTAGGGTTTTGCTCTCAGTATGGAATGCCAATAAGTCTGTATATTATAGAGATGCCGGTCGTTCTGTCCGCATTTCTCAGAATAAAGGCGAACCATCGGTTTCCTACAATGGTGCCAGGGTGGAACTATCAGAGGTACCATTGTGCTAGCTCTCTCTGCCTTAAACATAACTGTTTGGAGAAAACTTAAGCCAGAGTGCTAATACTCTGGATGCTCCCTGGCTGGTGTGGATGGAACAATATCCTGAGATGGCAGGATGGTGTAACTACTTCCCAACGAGCAAAGAACTGAATTTTGCTATCACTATGGATAATATCTTCCTGAAAATATCATCAAACTTTAAAAACTATGTTCACTGTGCATACACGTGGCAGAAGAGAGCAGAGCAAAATGAAATCATGTTCTCAAGTTAGTTGGCATGGAAAGCAAGGGTGAGTATCGGTCTTCCCTCACGTGGAAAGGGAGTGTATTTGTAGGAGCACTGGTGTCTGAGGGGGTGCCTGGCAGCGAGCGGAGGGGCAGAGCTCACCATGACCCCCCAGATCAGGGCTTGGTGCCTCTGTGCCAGCCTCACAGGACTCGCATGGGAAATTTGATGGAGGGGGTGGAGGATGCTGTGAAGCTATCGGTTGCCTCCACCAGCAAATCCCATCTTCAGACAAGCTGTGCTGAGCTCAGGGGTCTCCTCTGCGTCTCAGCACTGGTTCCCTCTCGCCAGCAGCTGCATTGTGTATAGGAGTACAGGAGCTATGTCATGTATAATATAGGACAGTGACATCCCCAAAAGGGGTTCCAAGCAGAGAAATCCGGCATCCAAATTGCCCCAGCGACCTGACAAGACGTGGATGTCATCTGGAGCTGCAGGAGAGCTCTTGGTTTTCTCCTGGAGAGAACAGCTCTGCACTTTGGCACTCTCAGCTTTGTGCTGTTATTAAAATTCCCCAGAATAAAAAGGAAAGGCATCTGTGAGGAAACAAGATTGATAATAGATTCAAAATGTATTTTTATTGCATTCTTAAATTACCATAATTAAATTAAATTATTAAATGTATTTTTATTAAATTAGCACACAGGCTGGTGTCATTTGCTTTAAATATTTTAATAAAGCCTGTGAAGTCTTCCCTTGTTATTAGCGCTCTTGGAATGTATCTATTTAAATGACAATGTGAGTTTAAGTCCTGGCGTGTGGAAGAGAGCCTGAATGGGTGAACTCTGCATTTCTCTGGGGGGCTCGGCAGGGTTACAGGGCTTTCTTTGCTCAAGAGCGGCTGTGGGACCAGAGGCTAGTGGAACCACATAAACTCCCTGTACATATATCTGGAGGAGACACACAAACGATGTGTTGTGACAATAGAGCAGCAAAGCATTTAGGCACATGTTGAAAAACTCTGTGGAACAGCGATGTACTTACAGAGCAGGGCCTGGAGGAAATCTGTGTATTGCTGGGTTTGAAGATAATAGGGATGAATTAATAATTATATATGTGTGCACTACATTTAAAGACAGATTTACGTCTGCTTCATTTTTTCTTTAATCCTTCCCACTTTCTTTAGCTATAAACTGGGTATTTTTCAACAGATGCCAGCATGGAAAGCAGTGTTTTCAAGAGTGCTGCTGCTTTGACAACAGCCATGAGGGCAAACTTAAACCGTTTTCATGGGAGGGATTTGGGATGCTCAGACAAGGGCTCCACACCTTGCCAGCAGCTGCTCCAAACCAGGTAGGGGCTTGCAATTAAACTTTCTCATTGGCCCTCCAGCACAAGGAAAGGCAGAAAAAAAGGAAATGTATAGATTTCTTAGTGAATTGAAAAAAGGGGAGAAAAGTTGTAGAAATGGTTCATTTTAATTGTGGCATTTAAAATTACTTTAAAAGAAAGAATAGATAATGTGGAGACTGAGAGCTGGATGGCAAAGGGGCTTGGGTTGGCATCAGGGCTTGGGAATTACTTGCCAAGTGGAATGCATAAAACTAAGGTTGAAATCCCCTCTTTGCCTGATTGCACGGGGATTTGAATTTGGGTCTCTGAACTCCTCTGAGAGTGCCCAACCGCCAGCACATTCTGGGATGAGAATCTGTCCTGCTGAAGCTGTTCTTCTTTGTAAGAATAATTAAATATTCATTGGGCCAGTGAGAGAACAGAAACAATTTGATAGCCTGGGGATTAAGCCTCTCCAATAAGATGAGGATACAGAAGTAATTCAGTTCCTGATCTGACTCTGATGCTGAACGGATATGAATCTACGGTCACGCTGACCAAATTTACCAACAATCCCGGTTGCATTTTTCAGCGTATCAATAGCACAATGTTTTTTTCCCCCCTTGTCAACCCTGATTATGTCTTTCTAGAAACTGGTATCACATTGGTTTTTGTAACTGTGAATCTCCATTGACTAGAGTTATCCTTGTTTTTTATTGGGATCAGAATCGGGGCCACGGGCTCTTTCACAATCCATCTTCAACCTGGGTTAGCCTCTCCGAACCCCCAGTTTGATACTTAGCACAGTGATGTAGTGGAAGTATATCTTGATTATAGCAATGTTATAGGAAACATTTTTTACCATATGTCCAGTCTGTGGTGGTAATCTAGAGTCATACAGTAGGAGAGAACTGTAAACTTTTATTATGACATTAATAAACCAAATAGTTTCTGTCAAACCATAAGAAACCAGAAAATCACCACTAAACAGCTATTCAAATGTGATGCTGTGTTAACAAAATCTTGAGAGTCCTCTACTGAATGAGTTTGATCAAACAACAAACTTATTCCTGAGTTGTTTGTGTTTCTTTTGGGGTGTGTGTGGGGAAATAGGGTAAAGCATTTTCTTGGTGAAGATCATTAGCAGGAAAGCGGTGCCTTCACACAACCCCCTGCATCCCTCTGTCTGATCCAAACCCACGCAAGACAGGCAGAGTGCTGCACCCTTCCTGCTGCCCAGGGGCCTGGCCCAGGCGGCCAGATCGGGGTACTTCTGCCAGGGCTATTTTCACAGGATCTGAAAATAACCCCCCAGATTCCTTCCATTGGAGACACCTTGTCTTTTGACGCCTGAATGTACAATCGCCCGGACTCTCATGATGGCACGGGCCCATCATGTGTAGGGGAGAGGATGCTTGGAGATGTGGTTCCTCATACATGGGTCAGGGTATGGTAGGAGAGGTGTTAGAAGTTCCTTATTCCTACAAAGCAGTGAAGACTGTGTGAGCCAAACAAGCCCCATCTAAGTGGGAGAAGCAGCTCACCGAGCATTTATCTTGAGCAATTTCATTCGTAACTTGGCACCGAGTGCTCCGTGGGATAACAAGTTTAAAACACTTAGGATTTTTCTAGAAGAAACCTTCCCAGCAGAGGTGCAGATGACTCCAGCTCCTGCTAAATTTAACACGTTGGGAAAGGCAAAGGAAATAAATCCTCTCTTTCAGCTCTCCTGAAGCAGTCGAGGGGCAGAAGGGGGGTGGTGGGAATAACCGCCCCCCACACACAAGCTTTTCCCGCGGCCGCTGAGCCATTCGCGTTCGGGGGAGATTTCGCCGTCCCCCCCCCGATGCAGATCAAAGGCATCTCGACCCGCCACTGCAGGGGGCTGCGCGCTACGGGACTGGCCGCGGAGCCACCGCCGCCCGGGCGGGGGGGGGCGGGGGGGTGGCTCGGCGCGGTTCCGCGCCGCTCCGCGCTGCTCCGCGCCGCTCCGCGCGGCGGCGGCGAGTCCGGTCCGCGGCGGCGGTCCGCGTTTTGCGGGCGGCCGCTGTATTTCCCGGGCCGTCCATGGCTCGGTGCTGTTGGCTCTCTCTCCGTCTGATCGGCGCAGGCTGCGCGGGGCTCCCTACGGGATCAGAGCGCTCCCCCGCCGGGACTCCACTCCTCACATCCTCCTGCTGGGACTCAGCTACATTTCCAGCCAAGCCTGGCTTTATTATGTGTGTCTGCACTGCAGCCCCAGCAGCAAGATCAGGAGGAGGAAAAGGAGCCAGGACAAAGAAAAGAGAGGGAGGCTGGCGAGAGCTAAAGAAAATAAAAACCCAGGGCAGCAGCGGCAGCAGCGGCAGCAATGAAGGCAGGAGCGGTGCCGCCTTCCAGCGAATAACCCATGGAGGCAGCTAGCGGCCCCGGCATCGATGCAAAGAAGCACTTACCTTGTTCCGCGAAGTGCGTGCGTGCAGGGGAAGGCGGCGGCGAGCGCGGCCGGCTGCGGGGAGCCCACCCGCCCGCCCGCCCAGCTCCGCGCCGCGCACGGCCGGCCGCGCCGCGCCGGGGACACGGGGCGGCCGCCCCTCGGCCCCCGCGGCCAGCATAAAAAAGGACTCGTCGCCCTCCTCGGCCAGCGGCGGGGGCGAGGAAGGGAGAGGCAGCCGGGGGCGAGCGGGCAGAGAGGGAGGGAGGGGGCCAAGCGCGGCCGGGGGAGGATTTAGGAAAATCTCAACAAGATCGCACCCCCGGAGCGCCCCGGATTGCCGGGGCCGGTGCTCGTCGTGGGTTTAGACACTTAATTCTCCCCGCGCGCCCTCCCCCACCCCAAACCCCGGGACCTCGCGGAGGGCTCTGCTTTGCTTTTTTTTTTTCCTCTTTTTTTTTTTTTTTAATTATTATTATTCCGAAAGTGCGAGCCGGACTGAGAGCCGCAGGGCGCCTGCAAACTTTGAAGAGAACAAAAAGGCGGGTGGGGGTGCGGGCCGGGCTCGCTTTGCCTCGGTAGTATTTGCACATCCAAGGGGGGAGGAAGGAAAAAACCCACAACAAAACAACAAAGGAAAAAACTGCAACTGTTGCGCCTGCGATTTTATTTTTTTATTTTTTTTCCCCGGGGGGAAGGTACCCGAGGGGGTGGAAAGAGGAGTTGAACTTGCCGCATTGCAACAGGCAATAGAAGTGAGAAAATCAAATAATCGATCCCGCTGCTGCTGCTGCCGCTTCGCCTCGCAAAGTTTGGAGGTGGGGGGGGGGGGGGGGGGAGAGAGAGAAAGCAGGGAGAGGAAGGGAAGGCAGGGACGGGAGGAAGACGAGGACAAGGGACGACGAGCCACGGCGCCCGGACATGTCCAGGAGGAAGCAAGCCAAGCCCCGTTCGGTGAAAGGTAAGGCGTCCTCCGCCAGTCCCCGCCGCCGCCGCCCGGCCCCGGGTAGCCGCCGCCACCGCCTCCGCCGCCGCGACGCGGCCAATCAGGGCCGGGTCCTGGCTTGGCGGGGATTGCAAATCGTCCCCCCCCGCACCCCCCCGATCCGGGCCGGTGGCGGCGGAGCCCCCCCTAGAACGGACGGCGAGCGGGCTCCCCCCGCGTGGGACGGATGCCCCGCGTGGGACGCCCGCCCGCCGTCCGTTCCGGTGGGGTGCGAGTGTGGGTACCGCGGTGCCGGCCGAGACTCGCTGGTGACACGTGTCGCGATAATTGATGAAAGAAGCCGGTAGCATCGTTGAGGCGGGGAGGGAGGAAAGTTTCGCGGTGATGCTCGGGTGCGGTGGCGCATCAGTGGGCTAGGGAAGGGAGGAATGGAGCACACTCGCGTTTTAGCTGGTTAGCTTGAAATTAATGTTTCTTTATGATTGGGAATAGGAACGGCGTCTGTTTCCTCCCGCTGTCCAATGCGCGTTAAGGGTGGTGAAAAAACGGGAGAATTAGAACCGATTTTATACATAAGGCTTGAAAACTTGCTTTGGCTTGAAGAAACAATAGCTAGATTTAGTAAGCGCTGCATTAATAAAGGTTAAGCATTAAATTTGGCATATTCGTCACCATCTACAGCGATGGGGTGCTTAAAACCTCCTGTTCACCTCTCTAAGAAAACAGCTGCTGGTGAAACGTGAAGGGAGGGCCGGGGTCAGCCCCGCGCTTACCGCACGCCTTGCCAGCTTTCTGACTTTTAACTGAATTGGTGCGAGAGGGGAAGGCGTGATTTCTGAAGCCTTTCTCTCCCAGCCACGAGGTTAGCTGATGTTGGGTAAGGTTTTATTGTCCTCCGCACAAAGCAGAAGTCGCAAACTCAGTGGTCTGGGGGCTTTGTTGTAGAAGCACAAAAGGATCATAAGTTTCAATGCCCCCGATGAAACAAAAAGTCGAAAGCATTCGTAATTAAATAACTTGCCGGTGGACAAAATTAGCATGCAGTTATTCGACCAGCTTTAAAAGCAGTCGAAACCCCATCCAGGACCATGTGGTATTATTTGTGAAATATCCACTGCTTAACAGATGACTGCAATGGAAGTCGTACATGCTGCAAATGTTTATGAAGTTTCTGTAAAGTCATTCCTTCATCTTTATACAAAACCCTTAATCATTTCTCTCCCAGTCTAACAAGTGCCTCCTAGCATTGTGCTGTGGGGCAGGTTTGCAGCGTGGCATTGTGACCCTCCGCAATCCCGGACAATCTCTGCTAAAGGAACTACTTCAGTAATTGGTAGATGAATGTTATAGTCCGTGGGCAGAAGAAAGGGCAGAGCTAGAGCTATTTCTAGGGGATGCTCTGAAATACGTTGTTTGAAAGTAAAAGGATCGCAGTTTGAAAACAGTGGTGCAGGCCTCAGGTCATGACTTCCCTTGGATGAGGGAATCACGTTTAGTGGCCAGGCCTTTGGAGTTTAAAATATTTTTCTGGGCTAAAGTGTCACATTTAACGTTCAGGAAATAGTTCTATGTCAGTGAAAACCTAATTTGCTGTAGAAACTCAGTTAGTAAACATAGACGTTTAACGCCTTAGATATTTACCATTTATTAGTCACTTGTTTTCTACCTCATCACTTCTTAGATGGCAATATCTATCACAAGGGGTTGAGGCTTTGTAAAGAAATTTTGGCCCTAATTCTAATGCAGAATGGATTGTTGTTTACAAGACCATTTTTATGAATCAAAGCAGACAACTTACTTGCAAGTCATAGCTAAGAAACATTATCCCTGTAATGTAGAAATATCTAGAAGGTCTTTGCAACAATGAGCAGGCTGAAGCCCAGTTTGTAAAGATTCTAAATATTTCTATAGTCTCTAGGCACACAAAAAAATGGTTTTTTTCAGCTTCAGCATAAACTGGCTGTAAATTGCAGGTCTTAGCATGAGCTGAGTAACAGGGAGTGTAAGGAATGAGCTGAATCTGGGTGAAATTTTGGATCATAGGATGCGAGTCCTACATGTATGTATGATAAAGAATTTCTTCCTTTCCTTATGTTTGTCCATATCATCTGCTTTTAAAAAGTCCTTCGTATATATCTTGTGGTCTAGGGAGCTGGCAACCTAGTAGATTGCTACAGTACACGTTTCCATGGAAATAATTGAGATGTAATAAATAAAGGCACTCTGAGGTCACAGGTTTCCCAATTCAACCGAGAAGGAAACAAGCATAAATTACGTGGAAATATGTGTAGCATTTAGGACTTTTAAGTAATTTACCGTTTTTCTGTTTTCCATATATTTGTTTCACTCTGTATAGCAGCTTTGCTATTAGTTAACCACTACTGAGATTTGTGCGTCCTTTTCCATTCAGAAAGATTACTCATTGAAATAGAATCGGTGTGTGCCTGTGATGTGAGGGGTTATTCTGCATGCAAAAGGCAACTCGACTGCACGTTAACTGGGAGCAATGCTGTCTGACATTAAAGAAGCAACGGACTTTGGGAGAAGTATCAAATGTTGACACCCCTTAGGTGTGTGCTATTTAACATGAAGTGATTGCAAACCAGACCCGGATGCCAGCAAAGCTGCAGGTCATGTGGCCCCTGTGCTGTATTATCAGAGTTCAGGTTCAGCCTGGCAGAAACTTGCAGGAATTCCTGCAGCTTGAAACTCCAGCAGTAGCCCTGGACTTTCCCCTGATGTAGGATTTAGGATTTGCAATACAATACACCAATTCGTTTTGACCATTGGTTTGTGCAAACTTGAAGATAACTTACGTTGGAGCTTGTGGCTGGGGACTCAGTTCTACTTGGCTTAAAGGAGGGTTGTTTCAGCTTGATGAGGATGGAGGGATGGAGTAAAAGTAGGAGGGGTTGAGTCTTTGTTGGCTTACAAAATGAATGCTTCAGTGACAGTGCAGTGGTAACAGTGATGGAGTAAACCACTGGCCTGTTCTGAGGCTTTACTTCATATCGCAGATGAAGCCCATGAAAGTGATTTTCCTCGGCACAGAACTTTCTTCTACTGCTGCCAGTAACCTCATCTGCCGAGTGCTTTATCCCTTGTCTGCAAGCAAGAGTTGTACCTTACTCAGTGTCACTGAAACCACGTGATCCTGAACCCCTGAACTGTAGCACAGTTGTGAACATCAAAACACATCGTGCCCCGTTACAAGTGATGGGGAGTGATGTCTTCACCAGTGTCCTCAAAAGTTTGTTCTGTTTGTTTCTGTGCTGGCAGCTCCGGGGAGTGGCTGGCACCCATTCTGCCCTGGGTGCTGAGGCAGGCAGGCGTCCATCACTCCTGTTAGTAAAACTGCAGCTTCTTATGCTACAACTTGGGCCTTGGGAAGCGGCTTCGTAAAGTGCCGTGCCGTGGTGCTGGTAACAGGAACTTGTGGCTTTCCAGTCCCATGTAATTGTAATTGAGGAATTACTCGACAGCAATTTGTGGAGACTGAGCTCGCGTTGGTTTTAAACATCAGATGCACTTTGGTTGCTGAATTTGACAGTTCTGCAAATTGCTGTCAGCTTGCAAGGGTATTTTGTGCATGAACGTGCTAGTCGGTAATCAAACTGTTTTGCAAAAGAATGCACTAATTAAGTCTAGATTTGTTATCCTACTTGAAGTTGCAGAATTACTGTCATATTTTTTTGCTTTCAGTTGGCAAAAAATGCTGATAGAAACTTTTGATTCACACCCTACCTGCCTCATTTGTGTCAGTCAAGGCGAGAAAAGGGGGGTCGCTCCCTACTTCGTTAGCTGCAAAGTAAATAAAAATACTTCAACCATTTGCCGAGTTCCAATTAGTTGATTGCTATGAATGATCTTCTTTAAAGGAATGCTGTTTTACCTATCTGCTCATACAAAGGTTTGATTTTGAATGTCTTGTGAAAAGGATTCTCTTTGTCTTGATTGATGTCAAGAATAAAAGCGTGATGGTAATATCCCTTTGAAAGCTATTGTATTGTCAGCTCTGGCTGACAGCAGGAGGCCCTCCTAGTGCTATAGATTAGCGCCGTGAAAACACTGACATTTTCTTTGTTATATTGCTGTTGTTCTGCTTGCAAAGTCAATTATACAATGTCGGAGCTCAGTTACAGAGTTGACTGTGGAAGTAACAATGTCTTTCATACTTGTCTTAAAGATATAATTTTCCTTTTTTCCCAGTTGATAGAGAAGAACCTGAAGGTACTGGAACAGTACATTCTACAAATTAAATTTTGACAAGTATAATCATAATTGCCAAATACAAGAGACTTGTGCGATTATCCTTTAATTTTACAGTTCATTCAAGTTTCGGTGGAATTTTATTGATACAGTGAAAGCAGCAGCTAAAATTGATAAAACTCATATCAAATAAGATTATGCTCTTGATTGTTCTTTATCAAGTGTAGCTTTTGGGGGATTAGGAATAATTGGAGATGTTGGTGTTTCATTGTGGGGCTGGTGCCCTGAGAGCGTTTGAATCCATGCAGTGTACGGAGCACTGCCTTCAGGGATTAGCCTGCAGGTTTTAATTTTTGCCTGTGTATTTTGCTACAAGCCTAGCAGTGTTCTCCCCTGAACTCCACAAGTCCCATTTTCCTGCCTGTCCCTCCCTCCGGTATGCTTTCCTAGATGGGGTCTGGGTGGTATTTAACTGGTTTTACTGATTGAAACTCCTGCCTGTGTGCAAACACCTTTTAATTGTGGTCTGTTCCCATTGGTCTCGGCGAAGATACCGAGTAAACGTGGCCAAAAATTGAAAGGAGTGGGAAAGGTAATGCAAAGCTTTTAAATATGAACGGGGACAAAACAAAAATCTCATGTTTTTAGTGATGCTATGTCTAAAGCCAACAACGAAATAGAGCTACCATGCAATGGTAGTGGCTCTCAGAGAACTCCCCTTTTTTTCTTCAGAAATATTTGTGTACAATCAGCACAAGTTAAAGAACATCATTCACTGCTGAATTGCTTGAGATGACACGTGCAAAAAAATAATCAGAGAGCTCTTGTTAGGATGTTAATTGTAGGATTTCTAAATTACTATTATAAACTAATAGAGTAACAAAAGATTCCACAGTTACCAGTAATTTGTCAGGATTTATTTTGTTTTTCTTCAATAATTGAAAATTAATGTCTTGAAGTGAAAGCAGATGTTCATGCCATCCTCTGAATTGGATATAAAAATGATGTTTTGTAGATGCATTAAGCTTGTGTAAATACAAATTGTCTTATCATAGATGGAGCTTTGGCTTGGTTTTATCTATTCTTTGGTGCCAAATTAACTCTTAGGTTAAACCTGGGTAAGTGGTTTAAGCCTGGTTCAATTAAGTAAGCCAAGTGTTTGGGGTGGCACCCAGTGATCAGTCATCATAGCAACTGCTTTAAAAAGCCTGGCTCTGTGAATCACGGTATTTGCTCAAACTGTAGAATTAATACTCTTTTTTTTTTTTTGATAAATGCACTCTTAATTGTTTACTCAGTTATTTTTACTGAACTAGTTAATTTGTATCTTCCCTCCCAATTCTGATATGTGAAATCAGTTTTAGTTCATTACAGCACTGGAAAAATGCAAACCACATTAAAAAAAAAGCAATAATCTCTTGGTCTCATGCGTTAGCCTGCAATCTCTAAAAGATAATAAATTTCTTTGTGTATTATAATATTCTCTTGAACAAAAGATTATTAATTACCCACAATAATTGAACTGTCTTATAAAAATGCCTACATCAACCCCTCATCACTCCATCAGTATTCTCCTTAAATGCCTCTGATAAAGGATGGCTATTATGTTCCCTTGTATCCCAGTAAATGCACTGGAGTAATGAAATACTAATAATATAAAACCTATTACAGACTCCTGCTAAATCTTGACTGACAAATGGTGGTGGAGGGGAGGGTCTGGTTCTGGTGCGTGCGTTGGTGGACGCAGACTCGGAGGGTGCGGGCTGGAGCCGAGCGAGGACCAGCTCTGAGCTCTCCAGCGCGTGCATTTAGTCAATGTACTTCTAGAGCCCAAAACTACATTCTCGTGCATTTTCTGTCTTGGTGTCCATTGGTAAATGCAGAGAAACTGGTTCCTTGTTCTCTTAGACAAATAAGGTGATGTGAGTTTTAAGTACTACACCTTCTTGACAACACCTAGATGTATGTGTGTGTGTGTGTGTGTGTGTATATGTGCGCAGCAGTGAATTATGGTGGTTTATCGGAGTGGCTTTATTCTAGGAAGTAGAAAGATGTGCAGAGACTAAATGGTCTCTTGTGACATTTCCAGCTACAGAAGGCTTGAGCTTCGACCTCTTGCAATGGTTCGTTTTCTAAAATGCAAACAAAGGGACCCGATGGGGTTGGAAACTGGGTGATGCTGTTCGGCACGGGCTTGCAAATCTCGTTGCGGTACAGTGAATTGGTGTGTGGTATTAGCTTCCCACTGTATGACTTATTTCGGATAGCACTGCAATACCCATCTGAATCTAGCGATAAGTAGCTTCATTATATTGTTTGCATTTGCTTAGAAAGAAAACCTTTCCCTTTCTAGCCACAGATTAGGCAACAGAAAGACCAATTTGCAGAGCTTGTAAATGCCACTTGTTAATCATATGCAGTAGAATTATTAATTTTTTTTTCTTCTCCCCCTTGGATGTATTAAGTCAACTTTTTAGCTTTTTATGTAATTGAAATTTGCCCTTTTGTTACCTGGGCATGAATTATTTTTGAAACGTTGTCATTACCCGCCCTGCTGTGAGGTTTATCTCTTCTGTTCATCCTAATTAAATAAAACATACTGTTGTTAGCCAGTCTTGTGTTGAAGTGAATTACCTGCCTGAAGGCTTGCGCTGGTGTCGGGCAGCTTGTTGCAGCAGCAGCCGTTGACTAACACATTTACTTTTAGATTTTCATTTCAAAGGGCTCAGTTTGTGCAGTGTGACAGGTGACTGGTGAATGCTTTACAGGACTTTCAAGGGCTGAATAAACAGTAAAGGACTTATTGCTACCGCAGCAGAGTGGCAAGTACAAGCATACAGCAGCCTTTGTGGCAGAGGAGCCGCTTCCTTTGCTGGATAAAGGCCACTCAGAAGACCTGAAGGGCTTGTTTGGGTATGCTGGGGGTGAAACGCTCTCAGCTGTGGTCTCATTTAAACCCACCCAACCTGCATGTTCTCCTGGGCAATTTCTAGTGGGGGTGATCCGAGTTCTCTTTGTAGCATCACCCGCAGTCGTGTTCTCCTTGAGTCTGGTACTGATAACGAGGGCTGCTTCAGAAGTGTAACAGTTGGAGTTTCTTTACGCAGAAGTTATTTCCAGTTCATATTAGAGAAAGTAAACAATGTGTTCGGGTTTTAAAGCAAAGCAGAGGGAAAGGTCCCTGCTTGTAGAGAAACGGTTTGTTTAAGCCTCTGATAGCGCTACAGAAAACACGTTGCTCGCTACTGAAATCCTGTGATGGGTAATAGTACAAGAGTTAACAAGTCGCTGTGCTCCAGTCTCTGCTGGCTCCTGCCAGGCTCTGGAGGTTTGGTCAAATATGGCCTAATTCTGCTTTCCAAATATTCAAAAAAATTACACAGAGGGCAAAAAGACAAATCCTTAATATGCATATCCTGGGAAAATTCTAAACCAGTATTTTTACCCCCTCCAGTCCCAAGGTTAATCAAAATTCCTTTGTTTCCACATCTACCATTAAAATATATGCCTCCCTTGGTTGTCTGCTGACTGTACAACTTTAACCACTCAATCAGTTGGACTCACAAAAGCTGCTATTGGCTTTATGTAGCATTTACCCACAGGTAATTTAGGGATGGGAGCCAGGCTCCAGGCAGCTTCTGACAGGACTGATACTTAAATTAGCAGCTCTGCTCATTTCTTGATGACCCTCACCCACCTGGCTGAGCTGAGGTTCTCCCGGGTTACTAGGGGGGAGGTTGGCCGAGCCTCTGCCTGGTGGTCGCTGGAACTTGCTTCACCTGGTGGTGAACCCAGCTGAAATGAAGATAATGCACTTGTTGTGCCCTTTGGAAAGACAGTGTTTGGGGCAAAGCAGAGATGAAGTCCTTTACTAGTAAGCATCTTGGATCAACTTTAGCAGTTTTTAGGGTGAGTGCAATTTTTTTTTCTCCCTGATAATAGTTGGAGCTGGATTGAATGCTTAAGTGTAAACCAACAGTCTGAGTCCAAGCTCTGAATCTGCTGGAGAACTAGTGGTGTTAACTGAGATTTCTGTTGATGTTGGAGGACTGTCCTAGGCTTGTATCAGTCATGGGGTGAGAGCTGTCTTGTTTTGGCAGTAGTCTTACTGACCTCAGTGGGGATGGTATTTTAGTCTCATTCTTGCACTGCAATTGAAAGAGCAAGAGAAGAAAAGAGATTTGATGGGAGGAGTCACTTGGCATGCAATGCTGTAGACAACATCTCCTGCTTCTTTTGCTGGCTCTGAGATTGCTGCAGGAGGGATTTCTAGGAGAGCTGGGTGGGCTCAAGGTGTAGAGGAAGCAGCAGTGCTGTGGGAGCACCCTGATGGTATTGGGGAGGATCCCAAGAGACCTGGGCTGTGTTTAGCATCAGTTTGTGTAAGCAGGTACAGATTTACGTGAGCAAAATTGACTGTGATACTGCAGCTCTCAACTTCCTGTCTCCAAAGCTGGAAGGGGGTAGAGAAACACATGGTAGAAGAATGAGTTTAATACTTGAGGAGGCAGAAGTGCTAAAGTGAAGGATGGAAATAAAATAGGGAAACTAGGGAATCTGTTGGTGGTATTTGAGTATGGAAGGTGCCTGATGATTTGATGCAAAGTTTCAGCAGAGGTTTATTTACCTGGACCTGCATCTGTGTTAACTTTAAGACTGAGAGAAGGAACAGATCTGCAAAATGATTCCAACACCATGGAAAAGGGTGTGATTAAGCATAAGCAGAAAAGAAAACACTAGGAATGTAAAATGCTTTGACAAAGTAGCTGTTCTGCTCTTAGTCGGCAGTGCCTGTGTTTTCCTGTCTGGAGGAGTGTATTTGTTGGGGTTGTTGTTACAGTTATTTTCTGTTAATGTAGAGCAATTTGAAGGTAAATGTGATTGCAGTCACTAATTCTGGAAGTTTCAACTATTTTATGACCGTGTCAGCATCTGAACTTGGCCTGTGAGGACTTCTGATTGCTCAGGGTTTTGGAGGGAAGCAGAGGTCAGGGTGGTAACTGGAAAAAATAGGGAAATACATATTACACATTCACATACATGTGAACACAGTTAAAGAAAAGGACTAAAGGGATAGTTAGGATCTTTTTGTTAGACTAATGTGGCTGCAAAACGCAAGGAAGTTTGTGAGGGACAAGCCTGCCTTCTCTGTAAAAAGCAGCAGCCTTCTGGCTATTTTGCTCGATAGGTAAATGTGGCTTTGCAGTAATTTACTTATTCAAACTCTTACTCAAATGTCTCTTGCTTCATTAGCTTACTCACATAAGTAAAGATATACTGGATTACATAGTAATCTATTATTTATTGCTGAATTCTGTGGATGCATTTCAATCAGGTAATTTGTTCGTGGCCTCCTTAATTTCTAGGAAAATGGCATGCCTTGCCCTTCATAATTTCTTTGCTTTTACTGACCAGACTGTTCCCCCAGAGGGCATGTGGGATGTGGCAGAGTATTGAAAATACTGGGATGGAGAAGTAGAGAAGGAGGGCTGTGTGTGAATTGCACCTTATTTATGTTTATGCTGGATTTTTGTATGGTAAAACCGGTGTGTTTCTGGCAGGGATACTTTGTGGGGAGTGTAGTAGGCAACTCTGAGTGAGAAAGTTGTTACCTTGAGATGATCTTTTTTTCTCTTTTTAAAGATAGAGAGGTACTTTCAGTCTAATTTTAAGCATCCTTTAGGAGCCTGGTACAATATATTCTAAGCCATTTTAAAATGAAACTGTGAGTGCTTGCCTTTGGATCTTGTATTGAGTCTCACCTAATGTTCGCTTATGAGCCCATTGATTTGATTCCCTTCATTTCAAGGGTGTTCTCTTTCCTGCTTGATAGCAGATAAGTGAGATTTGTTTTAAAGCTCTCATCTGGTTTATTTTTATTACTATTTTTGGTCTTAAATAAACACTCAACAGAGACCTTCTGTTTTATTCTTCATGTAAGTAAATTCAGCAATAAGCCTGAATTTTTAAAGGTGAGGGTCTGAAAAAACCCAAACCAAAACAAACAACTCCCCCCTCCCCCCAAAAACCAACCCACCTCAGAGAGATGCTTGGCAGAGCTGTGGTGTGACTGGTTTCCAGCGCACCAAGGGGTGCCACGGAGCGGGGAGCTGCCGGGCAGGAGCTGCCAGGCCCTGCCTGCAGAGCCCTGCCTGCGGAGCTGCCAGGCTGCGCAGCCGGGCGTCCCTGGCTGCAGCAGGAGCTGCTGCTCCAGAGACCTGGGGGGACAAACCCCCCTGCAGCTGGCAGAAAGCTGCGGCTTCGGTGGCGGGGCTGTTAGTGGCACGCAGGCGGATCTCCCGCGAGCAGGGTCTGTGGGCTTCTCCCACACGCACCAGGAATTCGCCCAGAGACCAGATGCAGGTTTTTATGGAGAGGTATCTCAGCTCTGATTTCTTCTCCTTGCCAGTGGGTCTATATTCAAAATGTGGCTCCAAAGAAAATGCATAGAAAAACGAGCTTTTAATTTGTCACCTGCTGCTGAACCACCCTGTCCTCCTTGAGATGCCAAGTTGTAAATGAGGTTTCTGTATCCCCACACACAGCCATCCAAGAACTGTTCTGCATGTCGTAGCTGTCAGTGGCACAGCTGAAGACATCAGACCGGTGGCTTAAAACCTGCTGCTGTCTGATTGGCGTGAGCAAAGCCGGCACAGCCCGAAAACTGAGCAAACAAAAAGGCAGGTAGGGAAACTGTTGTCTCCAGTGGCTCAGGAGATCCTGGCTGCCTCCAGAGCAGGGGCTGCTCAAAGCTTTCTGTCCAGCAATGTTGAGGAAAAAGGAAGCAAAATTGTTTCTTTATGCTATCATTCAGAGAGCTGTTGAAAAATCCCTTAAAATTAATCTTTAAAAAGTACAATATTGGCTCTACAGGTTTTATTTTGGAGAATAACGTCTTGTCTGGCTGTGTGTACTATGGCCTTTTCCATCGCACGTGTGTGCCTGAGTGCCAGGGATAGCAGCTTTCCCAGCTGACAAATGAAGCTTGTCTCCTAGCAAACCTCAAGCCACCTAATCAAAGCTTGTCATGAAATAGAAATCAAGAACTTGGGTATTTATATATTTTTATATCTGTGGACAGAGGATGATGGGTTGAAGGAAAACCAGCCCAACTGTGGGACCAGCAGGGAAACTGGCTGTTCCCATTCCCTTCCACCCAGAAGCCGCTGCTGTTAGAGCTGCCCTGACCAAGTAGGGGCACCTGCCCTTCACCAGCTGAGTACTTGAGTATTGATTGTATTGATTAGGCTGCTGCAAGTTAGCAATAATCATAGGAAATAATCCTGTTTTATGTGAAGATATTATTGTCCATAACTAGCCTTGTGACACTGTCTGCTCTGCCTTCCTTCTCTCTTGTTTTCTTCCCAGTATCTGTGGCCTGGGAAAATGTTGAAGTCCCTCAGCAGCTTTGTTTCCCTTCCCACAGCATCTCTTCAACCTTGGAGCTTGGGAAGTTTGAGTGTGTTTTTGCTCTGAGGGAATACCTACAATTAGCCTTTCTTCCCTAGGTGGAAACCTCTTCACCAGTTGGTTTGTTGTGGTTTGGTTTGTGTTTGATTGTTTTTTTTCTCTCCTCCCTTCAGTCTTTGCTGGCTTCATGCCTTGCAGTTATAGCCACAACCCCACAGCACGTTAGCAGCGCTCCCTGGGTGAGCCGAGCCTTTGGGGAGGAAGCAGGCAGGGGCAGGCAGGCAGCCTGCAGGGTGGTGTGCCTGGGGCCCAGCCTCCACCACTGATCAGCTTATGGAGAGATTTGCCAAGGGACATGGAATCATCTTGCTGTTTTGGGTGTTGGTGCTCTTACTCAAGGGAATTTATCTGCCCCTCTGTCTTTATCTTGCTGTTTACTGTTGGCTTGACTCTTATTTTCTTTTATTGGCACATCCCATTGTTTCTGGTTCCTTGTCCTGCTGCCTACCTGCCAAAGGACGTTCAGGAGCTGATTTTACCCACCAGCCCATTGGAAAAGTAACCCTGCAGCGCTCGGCTGGCTGTAGATGGGTCTGGTGTGTGTCAGTGCTGTGTGAGCAGGGCAATCATCCTTGGCAGTGTTTGTGTGCCATCAGTTTGTGTCAGACCTTTCTGAAAAGAGCCTCTGCTGTGAAGGCCAGACCATGGCCACTCACACAGGATGTGGGTGTGTGTCCACATCTGCAGCGGGCTGATGGGGAGCTCACAAAAACCCTGCAGATGTGTCCAAGACGTGTCTGCTGTTGAAGCAAATGCTCAAATCTGGTGAAGCGAAGGATGCAAAACCATGTGCACACAGCCTGAAGTCCACTGAAAGTGATGGAGAAAAGACTCAAGTTGCACAGCTGCTCATTGCTCTCACGTTCATACAAGGATTGTGTGTCCTGGTGAAGGTCTGAGCTGTGGAGCATTCTGTGGCGTCCCAGTGTGGTGGCTGGATGTTGCTCCTCTCCCCTTTCTGGGTGGGGATCCCAGCTGAGCAGGCAGCTCTGCCTTGGAAGCAATGCAAAGCAGAGAGAGGGAGAGAGAGCCTGCTCATGTTGTGGGGGAGAGGGAAGGCACCTAGAGATTAGTTTGGCCAGTGTGTCCCACTGGTCCTGTGCTGGTAGAAGTTGCTAGCAGCAGTCTTGCATGAGGCAATGTTGCTGGAGAACAATTTTCTTCTCTGTTGTAACTTAGTGGAAATAACACCACTAGGAAGTTGGATTGTATATCTCAAGAAAAAGTGAGATTTCTTATTTTGCTTTTGGCTTGCACCATAGGCCGTTTCACTGTGGGGTAGGTGTCACCAAGTGGGTGCAAACCCTGGCATCAAACGCCAGCCACACCTCTGGCAGATGCTGCTCTACCTCCTGCATGTGGAAGATGGCAGATATGGTGGTAAAACCCAGCTCTTTGTACTTGGTTTGTTTTCCTTGTGGGAGAACTCTGACTATGGTTGACTCAAATACCACTGCATCCCATAACCTCACGTGCAGGCTAGCTCACGTTTCTGGAGTTGTAACGTAGCAATGACTTAGTTTTGGGCCGCAGAGGCTTTGCCATTAGCACCCAGGGTCCTCGGGCCTGTGCAGCCGGTGGCTGGCCTGGCCCCTCTCGGTGTTGTGGCAATGACTTCTGCTTGTTTGTGCCCTTATTCAGATTATCTGATGTGGCAGATAATGATGTGTGAGCAGGGCATCTGATGTGGCAGATTTCGATGACTTTCCTTACTAGGAAAGGCTTTTTTTTTTTTTCTTCCATTTTCTCTCTTGTTTGCTTATTTTTAGTCATGGGAAGTAAAAAAAGAAAATATAATTGGCTGTTTGCCAAGAAGAAAAAACCCCACAGAAACGGCAACTGTATGTTTCCTTTTAAAAAACTCTTGTTGGTGTAACTACTGATGTGTGCTGGGGTTTTTTTCAGTAGAAGCTTGTGGTTCAATGTTAAACCAATAGCACATCAAAGAATAAAATAGGGTGGTTTCATGTGTGTTTTCCTAGTTATCATCAATGTTGTTCAGATTTGGGAAAACATTGTGGTGTGAAATATGAAGAAATGTTGTCTCATAAAGAAATAAAAGAGTAAGATCTTTAAATAACTCTATGTGCTTGTGCAATAGCATTGGTTGGGCTGCAGTCCGGACTCCTGAACAACCTTACTTAAAGATGCTTTAAATTTTATAAATATTCCTCTCTCTCTCTCTTGCAATACCTAACATACATTGTCTGTTCTGCTGTTAACTCCCCGATGCAGAATTCCTAAGTTTGGGCTAATAGAAAATTTGGAGGATTCTTCATTATCTGAACCTCTTGAGAAATACCAAATATGTTCCAGTAATTGTGGTGTAGTACAACAGGGAGTCACACTGGCAGTTTGTTGGAAAGGGTTTTTCCTGTAGTTATGAAAACCATACAACTATTAAAATCCCCAAAACCGAAACCGCTGGGATTCCTCATATACTTACAGTTAAGCGCATGCCTAAAGGTAGATATATTCAGCGTGCTGGTTTTGACTTGCATGTGATTCCTAGCTTGAGAATATCAGGGAAGGAAATATTCCTCAGTCACTTCAGTCTTGTGCAGCCTTTTAATTCTGCACTTACACATCCACAGCACGCTGGGCTGTGGCTTACAACAGAAGCACCTCAGTCTGCTGCAGAGCAAGTTTTATTCAAAAAAAAAAAAAGGAAAGTTTGCAAAATAGTATGATCCTCCAGGCTGTTAAGAGACTCAGTCAGGCTTCTCCCCTCCTGCCATCTCCTCTACCTCTGCCACAGGTCTTCAATGGGTACGTGTGTGTCACGTAGCTTTTCTCTCTATCCCAATTTTTTCCCTCTTGGTTGTGTGCAAAGAGGGGATAACACCTCTCCCTTGGAGGGGAGTGGGAATGAAATGCTGTGAGGTGCTGGGTAGGTAAAAGTGAAACAAAACACCAATATTATAATTCATGTCCTAATATTTGGGTCTGTTTTGTGGTTGTTTCATCTTCCTTACTCTAGAAGATTAGTTTGATAGAAGAAAGTTACCAGGGAAAGCTAAAAGCGATGTGTGGTTTACAGCTGCAGTAGAGGGACTGCTGTCCTTGCTAGGCCTTTGCTGAGGAGGTGCTGGTTCCAAGCTCTCCTGTTCACCAGGTAGAAATACAGCGCTGCTACTGTTGTTTTCTCTCTTAAAACCTTCCTTTGATTAAATACTTTTTATCTTGTATGTGACTTTCTCTTAAAAAGCTCTGGCATGCATCTAAAAAGTGCCTTGATATATCATCCTAGGGTGAGTTAGTGCACCTATTCTTCTTGTGAAACAAAATGCGTTTGTGTCTGAAACTCTGTAAACAATTTGCTTTGAGCCAGGATTCGGAAGCATGCAGCTTGTGGAGTATAATAATAATAAAAAAAGGTTTTGTTGCACTTCTTTAAAGAAAATCCATTTGTGAAGTATCAATATGTGGGGGTATTTAATTTTAAAAATGGTCCCAGCCACTTTGTAGAAAAATACAATGCAGTACATAAACTCATTTTAGACACTACTTATTCTACCGTGTCCCATTAGTTGATGTTTGCATAGCACTTTGAAAATGTAAAGCGCTATATAAGTGCTTATTATTACTACATTATTATTATTCTCCCTCTTGAAAAAAGACCCTCTAGGGAGAGTGAGACTTGCTTTGCATTTCATCTGTAGTGCAGATCCCACAAGAAATATACCCATTTGTTTTGGTTTTTACTTTCTTCCCTCCCTACTTCCACCCTTCTGGAAAAAAAAAAAAATTGTGTTTTAGAGATTACAGTTCTTATTTAGCTTACACTTTGCAACTGCACCAATGAGAGCGTTATTCAAAGGCATGTAAAAATATCTTAAAATAGCTTTTTATTTCCATCTGTGTAATAAAATGAATTGGTACCCTGACCTTGGCCCCTGTGGTCTGTGGGTGCTGCAGAGGCACCTCTCCCAGCCTGGCCACAAAGCAGGAGCTGGGGATGATGCCCGTTGCTGGGGTCCTTCTGTCTGCTAATGCAGGCACTAGGACAAAAACTGCTGAGTGGAGGAGTCCAGGGATGGTGCCAGCAGAGTCTTAGAAGAATTTCCTTCCTATAGGGAGGAAGCACTACAAGTTTTTCTGTGGTATTGGAACTATTGTTTTTCCCTGTAAGGAAAAATTCATCAGCTCCTCATCTCCTTTATGCTCTTTACCATATCACTGCAGGAGAACACCATTTCAGTTTAAGTTATTTTAACCCCCTATATCCCTTGAATTCTTATGGAAAGAAGGGCTTTTAGTTGGCAGTGTTAACTACTTACATCCTGAAATTTGAGAGCTATTTATTCCCTGTGCCTCTGCATGATGCCTTGTGCTGTACTGTGGGTGAAGCTGTAATTGTGGCCAATGAAATTTGGAGTTATTTTTGCCTGGACGTCTCTAGACTTGAATTGTCATAAACTAGGGACGCTGTAGCCATAAGCCTTTCTTGGAGTACAGTGAGGAATATTTCACTCCTAGTTCTACCTTTGTGGTGCTGCTCTCCAGTGCTCTGGTCCCTGCCTGGCCAGGTAGTCAGCTCCCTGTGATGTTGCAGTGCTGCTTCCAGCATTCCCTGCCTGTCGCTGTTGTCAGCTGTATTTTGGGAAGAGATATGAAGGAAAGCAAAAGAGGCCTTGAAAAATGTCTAGAATGGGAGAGCCTGAAGATGGTGTTTATTACAGAGCATAACTGGACTTAGATTTGTCACTGGATCTGTCCCTTGGTTATGTTGCTGCGCATCTCCACTAAATAATGAGGTCACATGCTGCATTTCAGCCTGGTTTTCAGCAGACATGGAGCTTTCTGCAGCCATCCTGTGTGTGTGCATACCCTTGGGTGGTGGTTCTGGCTGAGCTGGTGTTCTCCAGCCCACGGCAGGGGCTGACAGTTGTTGGTAGCTGCTGTCCTGAACCTCTACAAACAATGTAAGGGTGAACAAAAGGGTAAACCCCCAAAACTGGCTGGAAGGCTTCAGCAAATATTGAGGAGCACTTGCAGTACTGGCTGAAGTGTGTGGGAGTAGGGATGCAGTGACCGGTTGGGCCAGCTCTCATCATGTTCAGAGCTCCCTTTCCTTTATTAATTGAAAGCCATTAATAAGGTAATAAAGTACAGCTGTGTGACTGACAACATTTCCAGGTGCTGTCTAAATCAAAGCTGAAGTGTAAATGTGGTCTGGTAACACAATGCATGGGTTTGAGTTGCTTTATAAAGGGTACTGCCTCCTCATTGCAGGTGGGATGCTTTAGTTTGGAGAGGAAAGCACCAGGCTGCAGGGAGGTGCAGGACAGGCCTGGGACTGGTACTGGCTGGGTGCAGCAAAGGACAGGAAGGACTTTGCTCCCTAGGTTGCATCCCTAAAGCTGCCAGCCCTAAAATTGCTGCCCTGGAAATTGGCCATGGGCAAGTTTTGATGTGCCCAGGGACTTGTCACCCTCATCATAAATTTAAAAAAAAAAAAAATCCTTGACCTAGTCTGAATTGACCTTCTTCTAGTTTAAAACCATTAACCTCCGTCCTGTGACAACAGGCCCTACTAAAAAGCCTGTCCCCATCTTTCTTATAAGCCTCCTTTAAGTATTCAATGGCCACAGTAAGGTCTCCCTGGAGCCTTCTCTTCGCCAGGCTGAACAACCCCAACTCCTCTGTCCTCTAGCCCTCTGATCTCCTCTGGACTTGCTCCAACAGGTCCACATCCTCCTTGTGATGAGGACCCCAGAGATGGACACAGTGGTCCACGTGGTGTCTTGCCAGAGCAAAGTAGATGGTCAGAACTGCCTCCTTCAACCTGCTGATCATGCTTCTTATGCAGCCCAGGATATAGCTGGCTTTGAGTTGCGAGCACAAATTGCTGGGTCATGTCCAGTGTTTCACCCCCAAGTCCTTCTACAGGGGGCTGTTCTCAATCCCTTTGTACCCCAGCCTATATTGACACCAGGGCTTGCCCCATCTCCTGTGCAGGACTTAGCACTTCGCCTTGTTGAGCCTCATGAGGTTTACATGGATGGACTTCTTGAGCTTGTCCAGGTCCCTCTGGATGGCATCCTGTCCCTCAGATGTGTCTGCTGCACCACTCAGATTGCTGTCATCTTCAGACTTGCTGAGGGTGCACTTGATCCCACTGTCATTGATGAAGACATTAAATGGTGCTAGTTCTAATGTGTACTCCTGAGGGACACTGCTCATCAGTGATCTCTGTCTGGACATTGAGCTGCATTGAGGGGGAGCAGGATGGATTGGCACAGCCTCGTGTCGCTCTCCACTTCTTCCTTTTCTAAATAGCAATTAGTTTGGGGATGGAAAAGTATAAAGTGTTATACACTGGAAGCTTGAATTCAGAATGAAAACCAGTTCACTTGGGCACCCTGGGTTTCAGATGAATAAGCCAGGGGCAGCAGTAGGTCTGTGTACTTGATATGGTTAAAAAGGACGAAAATAAATCCACAACTTCTCTTGCTCCTTTCAGTCTGAGCCTGCCAAGGTTATAGAAACCTTGTCACTGAGAACACACTTGTTACTGAAGCCTGGCTCTGGGCAAGGCCCTGCACATCCCCTGGGTGATGGAGGGCACTGCCCATGCTCTGCAGAAGACTCTGTATAACTGGGAAAACATCAGAGAGACCAAATTTGCCAGCTGCACCTTAGTGAAGGTAGTTCCCCACAACGGGGGTGAGAGTCATGGGGCCTGCCTGCTTGTCAGGTGTCCTTGTCAGTGCTTGTCCTTTTGCCTTGGGGTGTCGCTTTCAGTTGTGTCTTGATGACAAGCATGGCAAAATGAAGGTGGTAGTTGTTGCCCTCACTGTGGTGTGAATCATGGGGTACAGAAGTGGGGGCCAGCCTTGGGGCAGCCCTGTGGGATCAGCTGGGTGCCACTGGTTCCTCAGTGTCCCCGCACCTCCCTGAAGGCCGGGAAGGATGGGGGAATAGCCCGTTCTCCCCGTGTGCACACCAAGTAAACCCTAGAGACGTGTAGGCACAAAGATGCTCCAGAAACAACCGGTTTGTGTGGAGGCAAGGAGGAGCAAGCAAGCACCCTGCAGAAAACAAAGCACGCTGGCCGGGATCAGCCACACGTGGCCGTGCCCCGGAGGCCAGCGGGCAGCGGGCTGGCTCCTGGGCCGGCCCCTGCGGCGTGAACAGCCTGGGGCCGGGCAGATGGCTCCCTACCGGCTGCGGGGCCCCGCTCTTCTGGGAGCGAGCCCCGCTGAGACTGCAACAACAGCAACCCGGGAGCTGGGCAGATGGTCTACTGGCGGCCGCCAGGATAATTGCATCAGCTGGTTACTCCTGCAGCCATGGAGCCTCCGATTTGTGCTGCGCCGAGACGGTCCGGGGTTTCTGCTTTTTATTCCCCCCTTCCTTGCCTTGTTTAAATTTATGTATTTTTTGTGAAGGGTGGGGTGAGGCTGGGGGGCAGCCATCTGCTAAAGGGGGCTGATGGTGGGATTGGAGGATGTTCCAGCAGCTGTGCTCAGTCACCTGAGTGGGTGATGGGACTGCAGTAGCCCTCTGCTGCTGTACCGTGTGTCACTTGGGGCTCAAATGATGTTGCAAAAAGACGAGCTGGGCCGGTAGGACTCTAACCTCGGCAGTGCACTGCAATCTTAGTCTGTGTGTGATGTGCCTGCTAGCCTCCACCTAAATTGCTCCACGTACCTGAGCTGCCCGAGGTCTGAATAATGCAGCAAAGCCCCTTGGGTCCAGTCTCTGCCTCACCCTCCCTAGGTCGGCACCTCAGTGCTGTTACTGCAGGATGGCTGCTGAGACGTTTGCTGGGGCTGCTGTGCAGCCATGGCTTGCCTGCCACCCTGCCTGTGTCCTCTTTTGGGCTCTTGTTAAAGAGACAAAAGATCTGCCTGCTCCCTTTGGTCTCTTCTGCTCATGGGGATTGCTGACAGGTGTGGGCTCTGCTGACTTTCTAAGCCACAAAGTATTTATGGAGGGTAGGCGAAGGTCCCCTGGAGATGACTGGTATCCCCCCAGTCAGTTCCCAAGTGCCTTGGTGCTCCCATGCATCTTGCTCTGGGCTTGGCAGGGAAGGGGCCAGTAGCACTGAAGTGGTGCCTGCTGTTTGCTCAAGTTGATTCACTCTGGTTTTAGCTCTCAGAACAGCACAAGTTCAGTTGTGCAGTAGAGCTGATCGCAACTTGCTGCTGACCCAGAGGTCCTGTAATCCCTTATAGTAGCAGGATTAGATTTTGTCCAGCCAAGTCCTCCCTTCCCTTTTTATTTTTTTCCCTTCGCAATACTTTACACCCCAGCTGACATGCAGTCTGCCTCATGCTTTGACTCTTGCCTGGTTATTGCAGCTCCCAAGAAAGACTTGTCCTTTTGGGAGAAGCTTGTCAACCTGGTTCTCCCTGCTCTGCCAGCCTCCTTGCCCCTTCATCCCTTTCTGTATACAGATAGATTTTGCTGCTGTGAGCCTGTTTCTGCCCCCTCCTCTCGTTAGGCAGATGAGATCCCTCATCTTGCTTTCTGGGCACAGAACTGATTTCTGCAATGGCATGGATTCTGCAGAACTTTCTGAGTTCAGCTGGTCCTGAGCTTCCTGTCACAGCTCGAGAGAGGGATGGGATGTATGGATGTGCTAAGGGTTCTTTATGTGCTGGATAAAGCCCACCTTTATAACTGGGGAGCAGTGGCCCCAGCTCTGCTCAGGTCCAGTCACTACAATGCTGTGGTGGGTTCACTTAGCAATGTGATGATGCCAGTATGAAAGTCTTGGATTGCCTGGTTCTGTGACAGTCTCTCTCTCTGCTGTAGCTCCAAACATGCAGCTGCTGGTGTTTAACTGAAACTTTGCAAATCTCCCACCAGGCTCTTCAGGATCAGTTCTTGTGTAGCCTTATTTTTTTCTTTAGAAATTGTAGGTGTGCATAATTATATGTGTTTTTGAAAGCTCTAACTATGCCTCATTTAAACTTCTGCAAACATCTTTGTGAGGCCAATTAAATGCCTGCAGAAGAAAACGATCAAAAAATGAAATGGGGAAACGTGCATTTACCCAGATAGAGCTTGCAAGCCAAGCAAAATATTATGTTAGCCCAACAAATGGGTTATTCAAGCAAAGTTCTACCAAGACAAACACAGGAGAGTCAAGGGTAAGTGAGTTTTGAAGCAATGTGGGATGTGACCCTTTTAAGTTCAGTTATCAGGATTGCACAGTTTGAGAAGAAGCTGCTAATTTAAGGTCCATTTGAAAATGACATTGGAAGTGCCTTGATAAAAAGCAGCCCAAGCTGAATTTTTCAAGAACTCTGCTGTAAACACCTCTGCACCGCTGGATTCTTTTGTCCACATGTATGTATCTACTAGAATATTGGAGAAGTCAGTAACAACGAAGCCAGTGCAGCTCATCAAGAGGGAGGGGTGTGTTATTGTACCCTCTGGAAGGCACTGGGCAGGGTATTTTTCTCCTCTGGCCACACGTGTCCAGCTCTGGAAGAATCCTGCTCTGCAGGCATGAGTGGTGCCAGCCCATCCCTGCTCTCCAGGTGCCAGGGCTCTCGTGCCAGCACAGCTGGTTGCGCAGCGCAGTGTCCGTGTCCCTGGGGGTGCAGTGGCAGCCAGATGTGCAGATGGGTGCCAGGGTGTTGTGGCAGCACCCAGCGCTTTGGAGAGGAGCAGCACAAATCCAGTCACGAGTTTAACACCTTAACTCTTCCTAGGAACGTGTTGTGTTGCACTGAATTTAACTCCCACTTAATTTCCATCAAAGTGAAAAGGAAAACTTGTAATGGGATTGGGCCCAGCTCGCTGCCAGTCTGTGCTGCTGATCAAAAGCAATACACTGTTTCTAATTGGAGATTCTTTTTTAATAGAGTGCTTTAAAACAAGAGGAAACTGTCACATCCTGAGTGACATCCTGTGTGCCACGGCAGCATTCTTGCTGTTCAGCGATCAGAATTTCAGCTGAGGGGATAAAATCAAGTCCATGTAAGAATGCATTTGCTTCATGATGGTCTTGTAGTGTTGCACGAGCTGTATTTTCTGGTGGCAAAATGTAAATCTAAAATCTATATCCAAGTGAACAAAAAGATTCATTAAATTAGTTACTTGGAGGAAATGCAGGGAACACAGAGCTATAGATTTGATTTCAGTAAATTCATTTTAATATGCAAGATTACAATTTTAATACTTGAAATTATCACAGTGTTTCAAAGTGCTGTGAATTATTTCTCAAACTGTACTTTGTTCAAGACCACTAATTTGGTATCCAGTGCTGCCTGACATGCTTTCTGCTGCTCAAAGTGCCCCAGCTCACAGGGACTTTGCAACTGCCTGGGCATTCAGCCCCACCAAGCAGCTCTGGATGCTGCTAACTGCAGCTCTGCTGCTGCCTGTCCTAGGGCAGGGGCTCTGTCAGCGAGCCGCAGTGTAAGCCCTGAGCAGCTCCTGAGGGATGGCAGTAGATGTTCAGCCCAGGAGCACTGAGATATTCTTTTTAATGACTTTTGTCTTAAAATTTATCTTTTTTTTCTTTTCTTTCTCCCCATCTGTTGTGCCCAGCTTCCCTAGCTTGGGGAGACTCGACCGCTGGCTCCCGAAGTGACCAGAGGCAGAGGGAGGCAGCAGTTTGCTCCCCAGCCCACCTGCCAGGGCGGTGGTGGCACACAGTGCCTTCTACCTTTGTACACCATGGGGAAGAAAATCTGCCCAGCAGCCCCATTTGCTCATTTTTATGTGATATAAGTGGCCAAACTGGCAGAGAGGGAACAACTGGGAGTTTTGGTATCCTGGCAAAATGCTATGTGACCTGTAAGACATGCCCTCCTCACCAGCATGCCAAGCTCTTTCCTGGAGTCAGGGAGAGGTGTCAGCCTGCTCCGTGCCTGTGTGGCATTGCTGTTGGGTGTAAAGCAAGGAGGACCTTGGCCATAGGCAGCGTGGTCACCCCGCAGCAGCCCCCATGGTTCCTGGGGCCTCGGCCACCCACAGCACCCTTGTGTATGGGGCTGGGCTGGAGGCACAGGGAGGGGCTTCTGTCCAAAACACGAGTGAGTGCATGAAACCTAAAGTGTTGATTTAAACAACACTGACCTAATGAGAGCACGTTTTAACAAATGCAGTGTGTTTTACTAACTCATTAGTTGTGTTCCATGCTCATGGAGCCTGACATTCTGGCTTTGGCTGTGATGTTTGTGTGTGACCTTGGGCCTAGGGTGGCCTTCAGCATCCCCAAGTCAGCCCTGCCAGCCCTGCCTGAGGAAGGAGGGCCACCGGCTGAAATGAGTTCAGCTCTGGAATATCTCTGCTGAGGTGTATGTCTGTATTGCTGCTGGAAGCCTGGCAGTCTAGTTAATTTTTCTGTTCTATACTTGACATTAAATGGCTGTGTGCCTTAGCACCAGGAGAATGCAAACCAGTCTTCTAGATACGTGCTTAATAACACTGTTTATTGAGATAAAAAGAGCAATGAAAGGGAAGAGGAGGACGCTGCCCTCTTGGGTACTAACGCCCCTGTTAATATGGATGCAGATGTGTGTGTTTGCTCACAGCAAAGGATGGTGTGTATCATCTGGGGCAGCAGCATGGTTACATTTGCCGTGTGCTATGGATGCGAATACACAGGTGAGGAAGCAATGAGAAGGTGGGATGCTGTGCAGTCCTGCTGTCTGGCCAGGGTCCCCGTGCTGCACGTGGGGTGGCACGTCCCTGCCAGGACACCCCAGCCCCAGGCTGGCTGTTCCAGCAGTCAGGTTTCAGGGCAGCGAGGCCTGCCTGCTGGGGAGCAGTGAAAGGTGTGGGGGGAGACTTTTAAGGTTGCAAGGGTGGCCTTTTTTTGTTTGAGGCATTTTGGCAATTGGTTATTATTTACTGCCTGACTATTGAAGGAAAAGTATCAATATTTAGCCAGGAGAGGGCTGGGAAACATTTGAAACTATGTTGCAACTCTGGAAGGACAATATTTTTGTGATTGAAGCCTTCAGTTGTCAAAACAGGGTAATGTAGAAAGCTCCGTCTGCTCCAGGTGAGCCCCTGCCTTGCAAGGGTTACGCAGGAGCTCCCAGCTGTGTTTTGGGGTGAAAGCCGTGCTGGGGGCAGTCCCAGCCTGTTCCTGGCAGGGCCCAGGGTGTTCCCTCACGCTGGAAAAGCCGCTGCTGTAAACTAAGGCTTTAAAAAAGTGTTAGCTGACGGCACCAAACCTGATAGCCGAATAGGAAAGTTACCTGGCTCCCTAGTCAGATGCTCCCTGTTAAAACAGAGATGGCAGATAGGCAGGCAGCCGTGGGTACGCAGGGATGCAATGCCTGAAACCTTACACTGAAGTGCGCATCTGCATAAGAATCCGCGGGATCTCCTGGAGCCAACCACAGGCGTGTCTGTAAGTACCTCCTCTTCCCAAGTATCTGGTACGAGCGCTGAGCTGACGCGTATTAGAATAAGAATACCCTGAATGGCTCGCACAAGAACTATCGACGGTTGGGATAAATTTAGCTGTGATGGTAATTCTGTTAAGAGACTGAAAATGATCAGTGAAAGCTTCAGTGTCTAAAAATGGTTCATCCCCTCAGTGCATGCGTATTCACTCTGTCTTTTGAGCATCTTTGTCCCTTTCTCACCTTGTCAGACACGTGGACAAACGCAGGGAGAAGAGTTACTCAGGAGTAACTACTAATACCGTAGGAATGGGTAGATGAAAGGATGCTATGAAGGGTATGTCTTTCTTCTCAGGTTTGTGTGCTTAAACGTGGATCACTAAGGCTTCTCTCCAAAAGCTGAATTCTTCTTGCTTGTGGCTCTCTCCTCATTGTGCAGCCACTGTACTGTGGGTAAGCATGGCTGGGTGGTCAGAAAGTGTATTTGGCAGCCAGCATTCCCTGGTCTTGTCAAATAAACGAATGTTAGATTTAATTAAATGAGAAATAACTTTTGTTAAGAATTAGTCAGGCATCCAGAAACAGGAGGGCTTCAGGATTAAGTTAATGATAAAGTGTGAACGATAGAGAGGTGGTTGTATTTGGGCTCATTTTTTTGCTTTGGTAACTAATCTCTTGTTAGCTCCACTTACACCCTCAGCATCGTCTGTTCTGTCACCTGCTCGCTGGGATCCCCAGGCAGGACCTGCTCCTGTGAAGGAGCTGTGCATCCCCAGGTAGCAGAAATCAGCAGTGTGTCCTGTGGGGTGCTGGCAGTTGGCTCACATCACCCATGGTCCAAACACCCTCTGCTCTAGAGGCCACCATGAGCAGGAGGTCAGCACCCATCGCCTGGTGAACAGGTGAAGGTCTGTAATGGTCAGTGGGCTTTTAGGAAGAGCTGAAATCAACAGAAGGAGAAAGGAGCCACTTCTGGGAGGCAGTGGGAAGATCCAGGCTGGTAAATTATTTCTGTGGGATAAGCATATCACTTCCTATTGTATCTTCCCATTTGGGAGCAGGCCTGTCTTTTCATCCCTCAATGAAGTGTAGAGAGACAAATTATATGTGGGTTTTTTTCCCCCTTAAATGTTATAGAATAAAAATTAGGTGAATAGGTAAGCTCTTATTTTTCTTGTGTGCCCTGTGGGACACTGTCAGAAAACTTTTGTAATGTATGTGTAAGCTGGTAAATGACTTCACTTTTCTAGCTCTCAATTTTAATAAAATTTGAGTTTTTATTCTCATTTGAGTCCATAAAAGTGCAAAAGCCTGCTTTGAAACCGTACCCTCTTTGGCAGATTTCAAACAAGTGATATCCAATCCCCTATTAAGGTTCAAAATAAAATAATCTGACTTACATATGTGAATTGGACTCCGAGGTTTTGGAAAATGTAGAGTGGCAGGAGGTGATGGCATAGATTGTTGGAGACTAATTCTGTGCTATGTATTTAAAGTCAAATATTTTGTGAGCATGTGGATCCTATAGCTTGATCAAAGCTGTACATTATACTCTGTGAATGCAGAGTTAGTGTTAATAGCTGGGGTAGAACAAGATGTTTCTAGCTCTGCTTTTTTCAACAGTCAAGTGAAAATTCTCCTAATGTTTTATTACAGCAAGACTTGTACCATATTTTTTCTTTCTCACTAAATTTCTGTGCTGTTTCCGCCCTCTCCCCCAGTGGCAATGTTGAATCTTGTTTTATAAGAGAAGGATCATTATGTATAATCAAGCAATTTAAACAAATGATCTCTTAGTTCAAGGAGACATATACTATAATATAAACTTGCTCAAATGGAAAGCTGTTGTTCAAAACACATCGCTCTGAATTTTGGAGTTCAGAGCTTGGCTCATTTTGGTTTCTGAGCGTGGCCTTGGCTGCCAGGAGTTTGGGGTATTTCACTGGTCACTGTGACAGCACAACAGTGATGGAGATCAAGGAGTATTAATCTGTCTTGCTTCCAGTTAAAGCTTAGATGTTATTAACTAGTTGCTTGTGAATAATACGATACTGCAGCCCTAAACACAGCTCTGTCAGCACATTTGGGGAAAAGGTCTGCAGTGAATGACACTTCAGAAGATACCATTGCCCACAAAACCAGTTGAGTGGTTATTTTCAAGGGGTGCAGGCACACAAGGTGTGCAGAAGATGGTCCTTCACTGCCCTGAAGCAAAGGGTTTTTAAAAGGTCATACTTAGGCTATAGATTTGGAAACGTGGCAGGTAGGTTTCTTCACATGTACCTGTTGTTGGCGGGGGAGGAACAGGAAACGAAGGTGTTTGGCACAAGTGCCTTCCATGGATAGTCTGTAGCCAGCTTCAGCTGTTCATTCCTGCACTTGTCCACAGGGCTGACTGTGGTGGGATGTGCAGGGTGTGGGGAAGGAAGGGTGAAGTTGGAAAGGGGAGCTGGGAGCAGGCTCATCTACCTTCTGCCAGCCCTGGGGCTGCTTTCCACATTCTCCCATACCCTCTCAGTCTTTTTGGAGTGCAAGTTAGTCTTCTGTGGGTACCCAGTAAGCATTTCGGCTTTACATCATTGCCCTGGTGCTTCTCTTATGATCTTGTTACTTCCACATAAGTAAGTGATGAGTCTAGTCAGAAGAGATGGCTTCGCTCCAAATCCCACCCACTCCAGTAGCCCAGAAACAGGCTTTTTAAAGGAATCTCCGGGTTCAGCTGAGTGGGTGGAAGTGTGGTATTTTAGGAGGCTGTTTTCTGGTTTTGGACAGCATCTATCCTATGAACACAGGTCTGAGAGAACTTTTTTATTCAACAGTGTAGTAACTTATTTAAAATGAAAGTGCGTTCATTTTTCTTTTTAAATGAAGTCTGTAGATCACTATTTTAAGAGGAGGAGAATTTTTTATTTTTCTCTCAGGTTTAAGGAATTGCAGGAAGTGTCAGCTCTTTCAGGGGTTGATCCAGAGCCATTGCAGTGAGTAAAGCTGTGGCAAAGGGCTCACCAGCAAGGTACCAGCGCTAACCAGTGCATGAAGAAGCTTCTGGTATGCCCAGTGGTGACCAGTGCCGAAGTGTGATACAGGAAGAGACAGAAAGTTAGGGGCAAGCTCAAGCCTCCCTGAGCATAGTAAAATTGTGATGATTGTTTCCTCTCACTACATGAAATATTCTTTTGCAGTTTCCCAGACAATGACCACGGCAAAACCTTGCCTTAACCAAAACCCATGGCTTCACAGTTTTTGATGAATCACTTGTGTGATGGAGGAGAGAGGACATCTGCACCTTTACTGAGTACAGGGCTGGGTTTCTGGTCTATAGGAAGTTTTGCATTCACCCAAGTGATGTTCACCTTAACAGCCCATCCTTGAAACGGGTCAGCACTGACACAGACCGGTGGTTTCCCAGGATGCTGTAGTGTCTGTAACTCATACTACCAATACCACCATTCTGAGATTTAGTTCGTTTGTCAGTATGACTTGGGGTAGTTTCAGTACTGATGTATGCATGGCCAAAGCACACCTACACTGTGAAGCGTGAGTAAGCATGGACTGAGCACAAACACAGCTTTTATTTACTGCAGGATTTCCATAAGATTATGTAACTCTATCAGGAGATCAAGAGGAAACTGCAAAATCTCATTAACAGGGAAAATACAAGTGTGGCTAGGAAATACATTCAGATGTCATAAAAATTCATAGAGGCACTCTGCTTTGCTGACCCATTGGCTATGGGTGAAATTTGCCTGGGAAAAAACATTAGTTCAGCTACGTAACCTCTGTTTGCTTTGGCTGTAAATTAATTATCTGAGCATTTCTCTTGGAGTGGTTAGGCTGGAAGAAAGCTCTTTGTTTGAAGGTAGGTGTTTTCATACATTTTTTTTTTTCTGTCTCAGTTTGGCTTTGAGGAAGAGACTTGCAGATGATAAGAGGTGGGAACAGGAGCCACTCAGACTTGGAAGGTTTGCTTTACAGCAAAACTACCAGCTTGGTTTCAGTTTGTCCGTGTGTGAATAACCTTGCATCTGCATGTGGTTCTGGTGTGGGAAGTTTACTCTGAATATTGGATTGTAGTAGCTATTATAGTACCTTTTATTTAGGGAAGCAGGACTATTTTCTCTTTTTCTTTTCCCTTTCAAGTCCCATTCATTTAGTCTGCTGAAGCAAGTTGTATTTCTTAAGTAAACTCCTGTCAATGTACTGGCCTGAGCTGTGTGTTGAAATCCCACGCCCCTTCCCTGGGCTTAGCAGTACTTCTAGGAGACAGGACTTAAGGTTTTGGCAGTCTTCCTCCCGACTTAAGAGCAGAAATCAAAACAAGCAAATAAATATGAGAAGGAAACGTTGCAGAACACAAAGCCTGACAGGAGCACTTGCCAGGGAGGAGCAGACACAATACAATTTGCCTCTAACTAAAGGTGGTTTGACCTAATGTTATTCCCTGTGGCCTCTGCCCATCGAATAGGGATTTTAATAGCTCTGGAGGCAGAGGCAGGAGGGGCTGGCAGCTTTATAAGGGAGTATGAAGGTGTTTGTGCCCTCTTTGTTTCTACAGGCACTTCTGGAGCTGTTGTCCCGAGCACTGCTTTTACTTTTAAATTGGCCCTTTCCGTACCATGGCTGCACATTTGGCTGGTTCATTCCCTCCTGGCTCCCAAATCCTTGTAAAAAATAGCATTAATGAGGCTACCCTGATGTCCTCACCCAGCACCACACCTGCATTTCTGCCCAGCAGCTGAAGAAGTGTGTCCCCCGTAGTCGCTGCAGATGCACGCGATTACACAAGGATGTGTGTACAGGCATGGCTGTGCTCACACAAGCGTGCGGGCACCGGGCATCTGCAGAAGGGACACAACTCTGCCAGAAAACCAGCTAAAAGCCTCCACAGTTGCCTGGAAAACTCTGCAGGCTCCTGGAGGAGAGGCTTGCTCAGGCTTGGGTTTAGTTTTGCTTTGGTTGCAGCATGCCTGAATATTCACTCTTGGTGGAGAGCAAGATAAGTACGTGTCCCTTCAGCATTTTATGAAACAAAGTAATGCAGATATCTATAAGTGAGACATGACATGAAGCGTACAGATAGTAAGTTTGGAATAGTTCTGGGAGTTAAGAATTTACATGTCTTTATTAATTATTAGATGTTATTAGTGAGTGACTAAGGAACTGGGAAGCTCTTAGCGTTCTTTTGAAGTAGTGTACCCAAATTAGGCTAAATAAATAAATAAATCTAAAAATGTCGGGGAATGTCTGCTCTAATGAATTTTCTAAATACACAAATCACACTTATTAAATCAGTGGATCTTTTAACTGTAAAAATATTATTACTGTTACACTAGGGAAATCCATTCAGAATTATAAAATATTTGGAAACTCTTTCTATGTTTCATTTCAGTGGAAAGGTTGTAAGTTTAATAGGAATAAAAAAAAAAAAAAGCAGGCTTTGGGATAAAGTTTTAAAAGCCAGCCTTCCCCCTTTCTTTGTATGTGTGCCAACTTTCAATGAGAACTGTGTTCCCCTTTTAGTCTTGTTTAAAATAAACTCATGTATAACAAGATGTTGAAATTTATTTATGGTATGTTAGCGCTAAGGACAGGTTGTTAAGGGGTCATAAAAAATATTAGTTTTCACTTTATGGTGGCCAAGTTGGTTTGTCTGCAAATTAAATTTGATGCTACAAAGGGATATAAGTGATATATACAACTTTCTTTGCCTCATTGTAATTTCTTTCACTGTAACGCAGCCAACAAAGCCTGTCTTCCTGGTAGAAAGAATCTTGGCTGGAGAATTTCCCTTGACCTGGGCAATAAAATTCAGCAGTAGGAACGTGTGAGGCATCATGCGGGTCATTCCATGTGACCCAAGAAACTCTTCTCCTCGCAGTCGAGGCAGGATAAGGTGCTGGATTCTCCATGTATTAACTTTACACCTGCTTTTATTTTCCATTTTGTCTATATTTCATTTTACTGTATTTATTTTATATCATTTGTGTGTTCATTAAAATATTTAGACTTATGTACAAGTAAGAGAGGCTTTCCTGTTAGCATTTAAAAGGCAGCACAGAGAAGTACATTGTTTTACTATTAATATACAATTTATGAACCAGAAATGATCATAGATGCAAATTTATACTTTGCACATTTTTTTTTCTTAATAAGAATATGTATATTTTCATCTGGGGAGAAGGCAGCATTAAAATGAGCGAGCCTGGGGAGCATTGCCACACGCGCACGCATATGCTTGCATGCACAAAAGAGCCACAGTGAGCCGTGGGCTCGAGAAACAAACTCCTACCAACGTCCCCCAAACCTGTGCTTGCTCAGGAAGGCTGAAGCCTGCCTTGTTTTGGGCATCAAAGGCCTGATCCCCTGCAACAGCCCCCCCATGGCAGCAAAGCGGGTGCACCGGCAGCCTGCCGTACTTACGCTTTTGGAAATTTGGGTATTTCTGATTGGAAGCAGCATCCCGGTGGAGGAGGGGAAAGGGGGAAATCGCTCCACTTACCAGCTGCGTTTTTCCAAGCCCTCATAGCTCCTATTAAAATGGTTGGTCAGGAAAAGCCTCCTCGCTCTTCCTTTTCCTGTGCTACCTACGCTGCAGACACAGCTCACCAGTGAAAGGGCTTCCAAGTTTAAGGATCCGCAGTAAAAATCAGTGTGTGGTGTTTGGGGGTTTTTGTTTGGTTTGGGTTTTTTGAGGCTGATGTGTAGAAATCTGGTCAAGGTTTTTCTTTTTTGGCTGTGGTTAATAGCTCTGGGTGCTGATTTAGGGTGCTTGTGGAAGGGTGTGTGGTGCTACACAAAGTGCTGGGGGCAGCAGCTCTGCTCCTGACTGAGAGCAGGGACCTTTAGGTATAACCTCATAAACCTGCTTTGAGCAACCACGAAGTGAGAGTCTTAAACATGTAAGAGTAGTGTGCTTCACTATTTCATCGGTGACCCTCAAGGTAGTTGCTGCTGTTTAAGTAATTTTCTATTCTTTACATCACATTTCCCAGTGTGAGTTTTCACATGCATTAAGCTCGCTACCTTGAAGCTAAATCTGAAAATCGGGGTGTCCCCCACCAACTGGGACAGCTCCGGGTGGAGGCTGACCATAGTATCAGGCCTGAGCCACGTGAAATGGGAGATGTTGCATCTGCTTCCGTTGGGTCTGGATGAACTCCACAGTGGGAATACTGCTGTGAAGTGGGGCTTGGGTTACAGTGATGATGGGATGACCTGAGGAGTGCTGCATCCTGACGGCAGCTCCTTCCCCAAAGACAGGAAAAGGCTACTTGCTGTCTGTGGCAGGAGGGTTTGGAGGGATGTGGCCATAGCAGGTGGGACAGGAACAGGGTTTTTTTGGTGTGTGTTTTTATTACAGCACTGCACTTGGTCAAATGGTTTTGACTAAGCAGAACAGAGAAGGGTGATGCCTGTTGGTAGCAATGGTGAGCAGATCACAGTTGGAGGAAGGGTGTACTCTGTTGGTGCACATAAATCTCCTCATGTGTTTTGCCCGAGCAAGAGGTAGTGTGAGGAGTTATGGCCCCATTGCCCATCTGCAGATCCTAGTTGTGTACTTCTGTTCTTCCCTGGTTTGGGTCCTGTTTCCATATAAAAGCTTATGTAAATTAATTTCAGAGCATGCTCCTTTTTTATGTCATTAGTCCGTGTTAGATGTTAACCTTCAGCATCCTCATTAGCTGCTTTGAGAAAGGGCCAGCACATGTAAATTATTTTATTAGGTGTCTGGCTTAGAGAGAAACTTTATAGCCCTAATGTAAAAATAGTGGTAAAAATAGTGCTCCTTCCTGACTGTGTCTTTTTTTTTTTTTCCTCTTTTCTTTTTTCTTTCTTTCCCTCCCTTTCCCCTGGAGAAGCAAAGAATGCAATAAATCTGACTTGGTGAGACTCTGAACCCTCTGCACAAAGCCCAGTGTTTGAACTTCATGGTGCTTTGGCTTCCTCCTGAAACTTGATTTCATTGTAGCCACTTCTTTACCTTGAGGAAATGATAGAGGGCTGTCTGGCATGCCTTTGGCCTGTGCCATCCTTCCAGCTGAACTCTGCCATGTGCACCTTGTCTCTACCAACTGCAGCTCTCAGGTCTGCTGTCTTTCATGCAAATCCCCGTGTTTCCTGTCTGCAAATGCTGTCTTAGGCGATTCCTGGGATTTTTGTACCTTCACTCATGGGTATCAGTGCTGAAAAGTACAGCCTTCACTTCTACCAATTCTACACCCGATGTTTGGAAGAAGGCGTAAGAAATCACAAGGATTTGAGTAGCAGCTTGGTCTTTGTACTTGCTGACCCACCTCTGGTCTGTCCCTTCGTGAATCTTTTGCGTCATCATCTTGTGTTTGGGTGACTTCAACTTGCTGTTGGCATGTTAGCAGAGCAAGGGATCCCTTCACAACTCCCAAATTCAACTCATGGAATGTAGGTCCTGGCCATGAATTGTAGGTGTGTTAATTCCCCCTTTCTCTGGTTGTTTTGGTTTGTTAGGGTTTCAACATGTACATGTTTCTGTCATCCAACAGTGTTCCAGATGGAGCAGGAACATTTAAACTCTGGGTTGCTGAAGTAAAATGCATGGTTTTATGAGCAGCATGGGGAATGCCAGATTCACCTGTTTTGTTTCACTTGAGCTTTAAAGCGCCTGTTTACTTGTAGTAGATCTATTTTTGAAAGAAGGTGCAGACACTATGGTGACAGTTGCCTTAGAAATGTGTATAATAATGCAGGGAGGAACACACCTGCAGGCAGCTGGTGCTTACCATCCCTATCCCTGTCCACAGGAGCCAGCCACCCCGCACCCCATGTTCCTGTGTACATCTGCTTCCCTCACCACCTCTTTTCTCTCTGCCCCATGCCTGTGCTCTTGTCCCACTGGGGCTGGGGTGTACGGGCTGGGCCTCATCCCAACTGGAGCAGGTGAGGGTCTGGACTCTGGGCGCTCCCATCCGTTTCCAGTGGAGCCTGTGGCAGATGATGTGTTTGGGGACACAGCGTGTCTGTGGGAGCTCTGGCCTGGGCAAGAATGGGCTATTGGTGGGACAGGTCCCTTGGGCTGGGTGGCATGTGCTCCACCAGCCTCATGACTGGGCAAACTCTGGTCTCCTTCCTGCATTTGTGAGGTAGAAGCAGCAATTAGGAGCAGCCGATATTGAAAGAGTTTTTCTTTTGGAGAGGGAAGAAGTGGGTGGGTAGGCACCAGAGACAGTCCCTCTGTGCTGGGGACACAGGGAGATGACTAAACCCACTGTGGGGCAGAGGGGGGATGTACAGCACGCTCAGCAAAGGGGGACACATTTCCCTGAAGCACAGAGCAGCAGGTACGCTGCTTCCTGATGAGATGGGGGGAACCTACATCTGGGTGTTCCCAGTGCCAGCCTCTGCTGGGGCAGTTTGACACTGCTGTGCCAGGAAAACTGGGTTTTGTGTGGGGCCGAGGTGCTGCTTCAGTGGGGTGCACAGAGCAGGGGGCTCCTCAGCCAGGTGCCTCTTCAGGGCAACCCCTAAATTCCTGAACACTTCACAGACAAAATACCATGTACTGCAATTAGAAAGGAGAAACCTCGCCCTGCCCTCCGGGGATTAACCTTCAGTCACAAGCTGTAGGAACCATCACTCTGAGCATCGATCCCAAATCTGTAATGTGTAGGGAAAGGGGGGTCTGCAGGCCCGGATTTAAGAACTATTAGCTTAATGTGTCATCTGTGTAGGATGTTGAGCTTGAGAGCAACTTGAAGCACTGGCTGTGTTTGACTGCACCGTACACTCGCATTTGTTTACATAATAGATTTTGATGGGAAATGCCCGTCTCCAGTGAGGTCTGTGAACTGGAAACACACAAGCTCCATATGAGCACTGGGAATAAATACGCTCTGGCTGGCGAGCAGGGTGTGCGCTCCATGGAAGGTTGTGGTTAGCCATTGTGTATGTCCTACGCTCTGTCTTGTCCCACAGAGAGGAGATTTTCAGCCGGCGCTCCCTTCTGAACCTGCGGTGCCGCTGAGTTTGGCTGGAGCGTTGGAAGAGGCAGGCCCGTTAGCTGCACACAGATTTACTGTGCGAGTTTAAGCTAATGGATACTTATCAGGCAGGCTGTATTTGGTGATCGTCCATCATTTGCTCATTAAACAGTGTATCTAAGTGATTCTCATTTCCTCCCTGCCATGTCTGGAAAGGAGGAAACTAGACACATTACGATGGAATATTAATGTCCTGGAGGATTTAGCCACCCATAATTAGATCTCCTTTGCATAAACCTGCTAGTGCTACCTTATTTTGTTGTTTGTCTTGTTCTCCTTAATCACCTTCACATCTTTTTCTGTCCTTAACTATCTTCTTTTAGTTTCTTTTGTAATTCTGTCCCATTTGTCTCATCCTTCTTCGCTTTTCTTTTTTCTTTTTTTTTCTTTTCCCTTCCCTTTTTTCTATTCCCTGACCTAGAGAGCACAGCAGTCTGGGTTTCCCCACTCCTCCCTCCTTCACACAAAAAGGCTGCCTTTGCCAGCAAAACCCACAGCCTCTGCCAAGCCCTGTTACTGACTTTGGAGAAAAGCAGCTAGAGAACTTGTGCAAATTTAGGCTCTGAACTAGCTAAATAAGCCGTGTCAGTAAACCCTCTTGTCTTATTCCCTGGCCTGCTGGCCCGTGAAAGGTCTAATGTATAACAGTCCTATTTAAGGTGGAAAAACCCTTCCTGGCCAAGAGCCACCGATGGCTGAATTGGCTGTGCACTGGGGAGAGAGCAGGGAGGCGGCTCTGGAGCCGTGAGCGATTGCACCGAGAGCCACGCACAGTTCTCGGGGGGATCCAGGGTTAGGGCATGGGCAAGGAATATGCCATTGCTTCTCTGGGGATGTCCTGGTGTCACAGTGATCCTTTCCTCAAGCCCCCCGGGGGGGTGGGGCACAGCTAGGGGTGGGGATGACAAAGGGTTGCTAAAGCTAAATGGAAACGATCATGCAAACAAGCAAAATATCTATTGAACGCTGGGAGACCTGGCAGGAATCTTCCTGCAAAGTTGATTTTCCAAAGAGAGTAAATCAGCTGAAAGGGCTGGTACAAAGCACACCTGGCTGCTTCTGCTGGGTACCTGTCTCTCCCCTGGATGCCTGCACGGAAGCACTGGGGAGATTTCGCTTGCCTTTTAGCTGCAAGGTACAGTAAAGGCATCGGGGATACACTCACAGGCACCTAACCTCAGTACACTGGCAAAGCCCCACAAAGCTTCCTACATCCTGCTGAACGTGAAGGTTTCCCTCTGCACAAGCATTGGGAGAAAGCCCCAGCCTGCTGACAAAGAAGGGCAGCCCGGTGCCTCGTGGGTGGCTGCCCTGGCTCAGGGCCGGCTCCGTGCCCCGCTGCGCTCACAGGCAGTGGATTGCAGCTCTGCCAGAGCAGTGCTTCATTATAAAAACCAAATATGAGCATTTTTCATACTGCTACTTTCCTTTGCTGCCCTTCTGCCAATTTGTGTGTGTTACAGACTTTTATCTCACCAGTATTAGGAGATGGAGAGGCTTGATGTGGAACATGTAAGGAGGAGAGAAGGAAAGCCGGGACGTGATCTGAACAGAAGAGGCTAGCTGGCTTCTGCTCAAAGTAGCCATTTCCAAGCTTCCCCTCCCCTTCCACCTTTATGTCACTGCTAGTTCTGGTAGTGTTTCTGGTGCTGTGCAGGGCTGAATGTGGGCAGTAGGCTGAGAGGGAGCAGAGAGGTATTCTTCTCTTTCAGTTTGAGGAGCACACCTCTCCAAAGGACAGGCTCTAGATGTGCATGGAAAATGCCGGGCTATTTACAGTGTAAAGATTGTTAATGTCCTTTGTGCTCCTGCCATGCTGGAAACTGGCAAACTTACAATCCTCAGTCCACAAAGTTTTGAGCATCCTCAGCTCCCTTTGACTTCATGGAAATGGAAGCTGCTCTGCATTTTGCAGGATTAAGAGCGCTGTATCAAATCCCAGGCTGCAAGTGCTGTGGGATGAGTCGTGGCGCATGAATAGCAGTCGGATGGGGCTATTCTGTGCCCTACGCTGATTCGGGAGCATGTAATTTCATGTGATGGGAGGGACGGAGCAGAGGCTGGGTAGGACAGCACGGAGAAATGTGTGTCTGAAAGGCAGCAAAGAAGCCTGAAGATTATGGAAGATCACAGAGCTCTTGCTTGTGAGTACCTACAGCTAGGTCAGGGAAAATATGTGATTATCGTGTGACTGGCTTACAATGCGGATTGGCGCTGGAGTGTGTCTCCAGAGGGGAAAGCTGTGAATCTTGACACGTACATTACAGCTAATACACAGGCATTGGTGAGATTTCCCCAGGTTTATCTGAGTGTTCTGTCACCAACAAAATCCTCCAAACTAGAAAGCGTCACCAGCACTTTCTGTACTCAAGCTACTTTGTACATCATGTTTTCAGAGGTTGCTCACAGGTGAGGAACTGGCCCTGGTCCCAAATGCAGGCCTCGGTAACAGCCCTGGTTCAGGAAAGTTCTCCCATCAGCTGGGGGACTTGCTTGTAACCCAACATCTCTCTCAGCAGTTTCTCAAACTGTCACAGTTCCCGACACTTTACTTAGCATACTATGGAGTTGTTATGTTACAGGAAGTGTTAAACTGGTCCTTGTGGTCCTTGAAGCCTGTGTAATAGGATAAGGGAGCATACACATGCCATCTGAATTACTGAGGGGCTGTTGCTCACTTGTAAAGCTTGATTGCATCTAGAAATCAACATTTGGTTCAGAAGCGTCTTACTTTGATAAGGTTAACTTCTTTCCTGGGAGTGATAAAGTGTTAAATAAGCACTGTGACTGTGAATGGAGTTCAGGTAATGGTAGCCCCATAAATGGATGTTCTCACTCTTAGGGGAATGGCAGCTGAATCCTTTCAGAAGTTTCTCTGAGCACAAAGAACCGAAATCTTTGAGCCTGCAGCACTCGTGACCTAGCAATTAAATAAGCATCCTTGGAGAACATCTGAGATGAGCAGGCAAAATGCAAATATTTGGTGCCTGTGAAAGTGTTGTATTGTGATGTTGCCGTTGCCCACAGTTCTTTCTGGTGTCAGCATTGTCCTTGTTCTGGCTCTTGCATTCAGGCCCTACAAATAGCTGAACAGGGGTCTTCTCCAAGCATGACAGCAGTCAGTAGTTCTGTGCTGGGCTAGAATGGGGAGCAGAAGCAGATGTGTCCTCCTGCTGCTGTCCTCCCTGCACCATGCCGGGGTGGGCAGGGCACAGAGTTACCTATATATTCAGCTGACTAACAATAAGATCTTCCATGCTGCCAGACTGAGGCTATTTTCAAGCCAAACCCAGCCTTCCTGAAGGGTTTCAGCTTCATAGATGCCCCCAGAGTTCACCAAAAAGCCTTCTGTTGTTGCAGACATGCTCTTGGATGAGTTTCCTGTAACTATCTCATAACTATCACCTGAAGGATGCAGCTAAAAGGCTGTCTCTGGTTTTTATTTTCAGTATTTGATCTGTGTGTGCCAGCAAATTCTGTGGGCCATTTACAAAGGAGAAGAAAAAACCCGTTAATGCTTTAGAAATACAAATACAATGCTGTGAATGTTGATATCGAGGTTTAGTACTTGACTTGGAAACTGGTTCTTGCCTTTTTTTTTCTAACCAACTGCAGAGAGTATTTATCACTGGGAGATGTGTACCCTCCCCATTGGTTCAGTGTGTTGCACCTCAGGTGCAAGGCTGTTGATGACGCAGAGCAGGACCAAACTTGTAGCCTCTTGCTGGATTGTTTCCGTGTTACTGAAGGAGTTCAGATGGAGAGAGCAGATAGAGGCAAGAGTAAGAGTGTAATTACATAGCAACTTCTGTGGCTACAGCCCTGGCTTAGTGTGCAGGCACACAGCATCGTTAGGAGAGAAGGCAAGGTGAGTTTGTGGAGGAAAAAGGGAAGTATTCAACAAAAGCTTTTGAAGTGCACTTGTGAATATTCTGCCCAAAGCTTCATGAAATGCCTCCAAAATTCCATTAAATGCTGAGACCTCATGATTATGTCACCAGTAGCTAGAGCTGATGCCTGTGGTCTTCCTAAGCTGCAGAGCGTTTCAGGTACATGGTCTCCTGCCCATGCTGAACATCAGCCATGTGGACTTGTGTGTCCATGCACTCAGAATGATTAACCAGCACAGATGGAAGTATCTAGTCCTTGACTCCAGTAGCTACAATTGTGGCTGGTGTGTCTCAGAAAGCATATTTTCCTGCTAATGAAACGGCAATTATTTTACTGTGTGATGTATTGTGGAAGGGATAGTGTTGAAAGCTTTGTACCTCTTCACTGGCTTTTTTATCTGTTCCCTTACTACTTAAATAATAGCATAAGTGAACGTTAATGCACACAGGTCACCTAAGCCAACCTGGGTTTCAAGGAATGATGAGAAAAATCCTGAGAAACTGAAACTTTAACTGAAAAATCAACTTAAGTGATTTAGCCCCTAGGTAATTTTACGGACTGAGGCTTTTTAGACTCTGTTCTCAGTAGCGAGAGCTGGAAATCCCTTCACAGCCATAGCAGCCAAATCTGTTCCGGACCCACTCTGCCCTCCTGGGGAGGGCTGCCAAGCTCGAAGGCAGCCCCCAGGCATCCGTCTCCAGATGGGGTCTGTGGGACTGCTCTCCCCTCCGTGCACAGCATCGTGTTCCCCACATCTCCAACCAGCCTGGGAACGTTCCTCGTGCTTCCCTGTGAGTCCAGCAACAGCCCCATGCAACTCGGTAGATTTTATCTGCAGCTGCTTAGGTGTCAAAGTTGACTTTGGGAAGAAGAAACCAATTATCTTTCCTTCTGACTTCTGTGGCTTCTGCTCATTGCTGAGGCTGAGATAAAGTCAGCAGTGACATAATTTCAAGTGCCGGCTCCTTAAATAACAATTTATATCCAGAAGATTAAGGTGGCCACGGAGGAACCTCTCAGCTCTTGGTTTTATGCCCATTATGGAGAGGAGCAGAATCACAGAGGAGTAAAGTATCTCCCTACAATTATGCTTCCTGCCTGTGACAAAGCCTGATCACTTGTTTTTTTGCTTCAGCCTCATAGACACCCTTCCATTCCAAACATCTGGAGCTTCTTAATTATGTTGGTGTATAGACCTGATCTTTCTTTTTTTTTGGATGTGACATGGTTTTGCCCCTTGTTTCTATTGCCTGCTGCCCAGCTTAGTGGGATGACGGCAGGCAGGTGAAGATCAAGTGCTGGGGTCCAAGCTCCCATGACCATGCCACTCCACCCAACCACTCAACACCAGTCCCGAGCAGAACCAGCCTGGCCTTGCCCAGTGGTCATGTCCTGCTTGGATGTGTTTGGGTACCCCCAGCCAGCACTGTGGCAAGCAGCGTGGGGTCCCAGCTCCCTTCTGGCAGTGCCCTTGTCCTGGGCACGCTGCCTGAGGGGACAATTTGACCTGCTGTCCTGCTGCCCAAGTGAAACAGAGGTTTAATGCAGCAGTAACTCTTGGAGTAGGCTTGGTGGTTGCTTTTTCTAATGGTCGGTCCTATGAAAGATGGTGTTTGTTTAAAAAGGGAAAAAAGGAAAAAAAATAAAAGAGAGAGAATAGTGGTGTGAGCAGCAGCTGCAGGGAGATGTGTCTGTGTCTAAGCCCAAGAGGCTTCCTCCCACCGGCCTCCTCCTCACACGGAGGTGAAGCACTGTCAGCTATGTGGTGGGTCTGTGCAAATAGCGGGAGAGAACCTGAAACCACTGCAGGAATAGGACGTGAGTCTAAGCGCCGTCGTCTCCATGTATATGTTCTCTGCCCCCTTTTCAGTCATTAGGGAGCAAAGCAAATTAATGCCAACAGAGGCTGACTCAAACCTTTGCCCTCATTTAAGGGATTCCAAAAAATGCAGTTTTGTTACGTGCTGGAGCCAGCTGCCCTACAGCAGCTCAAGGACTAGAGCAATCTCTGGTGTTTAACCAACATGAAAGCAGGGTGTTGCTAAAATTGCTGATGACCAGCATTGATCCCATATACTTCTACTTGACTAGCACTAAATTTATTGCCTTTATGTATTTCTAGCAGACTGATTTTTTTTTTTTTTTCCCACCTCTCTTTCCAAGATAAAATTGAAAGACATTAGAAGCCCTGCAGCATAGAAGTAGTAATATAAAAAGCAGTCCAAGCAAGACAACCAAAAAGCAGTCAAGGCTAAAATAAAATTAAAACCTTCCACTTGTCTGTTTTGAGCAAGGCAGATGAATCGCTAACTGAGCTTATTTAGTTTTGGAGCAGAAACCTCCCAAATGTATGCAGATGTGGATGTTAAAGCAAAAGATGTATTTGTGTAAGGGGAGAATAGTATTTAGATTCACTGTCCAGAGTTTTCTATTAAGAGATGAGTCAAAATGGGAACAAGATGGTTGTTTCCTGAACATGAAATTGGAGGGGAGCCCCTAGGAGAGAGAGTGTGAGAGCCAAACCTGCCCTGGCACCGTCAGGGAACGGTCCTGATAACGGCTTCAGCAAGCTTGTATTTTCTATCTTGTTTATCGCTCTGGAATTTTATGTTATGTGATGAGGCCTTAATGCTAACATGGACCTTTTGGTAAAAGTATAGCTGTGTGTCAAGTGTGATCATATCCCCCCCGCCCCAAAGAACTGGCTAAATTCCGTGCTCCTCTGTTAGGAAGCTTGCAGAGTAGCGGGACCCGAGCTGTGCCCCTCTGAGGGGTGTGTGTTTGTTTATTGGCTGAATATAAAATCAGAATTTGTCTGGGCACTGCCTGTGTAAATTATCTCTCTGCTCTTAATGCCACATGATGTTACCGCTGACATCAACCTCATAGTTAAGTTTGCAGGATGTCAGAATTCCTTACAGGATTGAAAAATTGAGGAGGAAAGCATAAAATCAAGAACCTTGTGATGAAAATGTAAATACTGGCTGTAAGTAATCCCTGGGGTGGGTTCCAGGGCCTGGGCATGCAGGGGCCCTCTGGGCAATGGGGGCTGTGCCTGTGGCTGTGCAATGTGGTTTGGATTTCAGTTGCAGAATTATGTTGAATTTGTATTTGAATCCAAAATAATTTAGATAAAAGGGATAGAGATTGTTCAGTGTATGGGGTAAGTACTTTCAGTCAAGGAAATAAAGACCCATGATTTAGATTTGTTTGGTGTCACAGCCATGCAATAGGCTCTTGCAATGAAGAATTTCCACAGTTGCTCTCAAACGCCCAGTCTGACTTCAGTAGAAGTACCGCCGAGTTCAGTAACAGCAGAACCAGTCTCTTTTCTGTACCCTGCTTGTTGACAATTATCTCTTCGTTATATTTAAGAATGTAAGAATTAAATGACACTTGTAATTCTGAACAGGCAGAAGGTTGTAGGTAGGTCACCAGTGCAGAGCAGCTGGCTCTGGCAGCTTCCCCATCCGCAAGCCTCTAAGGCGGCTACTTATGGCTACCACGTTACTGAACGTGGTTACTCTCTACCAGAGTATTCTTCAGTTCTGAACTCTAAAAGAACTTCAGATATCACTCTGTCCTGAATATGGTTGATGTGTTAAGGTGGTGTTAGTCAGGAGACTTTTCCCTTCCTAGGACAGTTCTTTACTCTGATCTGTTACAACAAACACTTCAAAAGACACCTCTGTGATTTATAATGACAATTTTGCACATGCAAATTGTGAATGCACAGAATTTCAAATGTGAATGCTTAGCAGCCACTGATACTTAAACCTCCATAAAAATTTCACATCAACTTACTGTTACCCTTTCAGGAAGAAGCTGCAAACAGCAATCCCTATGTTTTAGGTTAAAACATAAAGAAAAATCTCTTTACTAAATTTCTGCCTTATGAATTATTTTATAGAAAGCAGTAAGCTTTTTCACCAGTGCAGAAGTCTGCTTTAATACTTAATGTCATAGTGGACCTAGTTTTCTGATGGCTTTGCTTTCCAGTTGGTTTGTTTTAACAATCACAACTTATTTTTGTTCTTTTTCAGTTGAAGAGGGTGAATCTTCAGATTTTGCTTTGACCTGGGACTCATCAGTGACTCAATCAGGTAAATATTTTAGGTTCTTCTGATTGCAAAAACTGCCAGAAAGCTGCCAGGCTTTTTACAGGAACTGTATTTTGTGTGTCACATTCCTGTCTCAAATCCAAGACTACCCACTGCAACACAATTTTTATATCAGTTCCATATGGTCAATAAAATCTATTACATACAGAGACTAATATACTCTTATCCTCCGGAGAGCCATTCTTTCTTCTTGTGGGCATACTGAAACGGGTTGTGATTTCTCCAGTATAACCACTTTGAAGTTTTCTGCAATGGGCACTGTTGCACATTCATTCCAATCTAATTACATAAAAGCTGCTTTAATAGGAATTTTAAACCTCGGTCTCAACTGGAATGTGTGTATTTCTCCTCTCGGAGGAAATTGGAAAGTACTGTCAGGGCTGGAGAATAAAAGCAGTACGTTGCTGTGGTAGAAAGATTCAACATTTGAACCAGTTTTTGGTCTAGTTGTAGTAACAGCACTTAAACGTGTATCTGGGGCTTGTTTATCCATGTTCTGTTGATAATTTGTATAAAAAGAGGCTCAAGAAACTGAACAGGATAAAGCAAGTTAGTCTGTAGATGTGCAATATGGATTGATAACACAAATGTCAGGGTAAATGTCAGATTAGTTTGTGTTTAAAGTAACTAGCCTCATCCCGGTCGCTGTTTGTGCCCTGTGTAATTTTACTGTCTATTATGTCTTTAACACTTATACAATCCTCAGAATATTTTTGATTTTTGAAGCCAGTAAGTCTGTTTCTGTGCTCTCTTCCGGCTGCACTGCGTGATGGGATTCTCTTAGAAGCTCAGCAGAGATGTGAAAACAGCTCTGAAACTGAGCAGTAATATGAAAATTAACAATGGTGCTGCATTCCTGGTTAGCATGGGTTTTATAAGTCATGGGGAGACTGGCTCACAGGAGACTTTTCTTCCTGAAGTCGGCATCTAGCTGGTCTTGAAGGCACAAAACCCGCCTTTGTGTGGCACTTAGTGGCATTTCGCTTTGTACCAACCACTCTGGGTTGCGCTGGGTGCATCTTCTCTGGGCGTTACGGCTGTTCTGAACGGTTTGTGTTTTCACCGGCCTTTGATAGCAAATATTGCTGCTGCTGCTGCTGCAAACCCCCAGCTGTGATGTCGAAGGCCCCTTTGTGCCTGGAGCTAACGGCGCATGAAAAGAGCGCTCGCTGGCTCTCTTGCTTGACCTTCGTCTCAAACAGCAGTGGAGTGGAGTTACCAGTGTTATCTATCACAAGTCTTGAATTGTATTAAATTTAACACAGGCTGAGGTTCAAAACACCACCACAAAAATAATTTCTGTGCAGAGCAGGAGTTAATTTGGGATTTCTGGATGGTATTGGCGAGTACGCCGTACGCACAAGACAGCCTGTGGCAGGCTTTCCCCACATTAGCTGAGTCTCCTCCATTCTTCTTCATTTGCTCCCATAATTACAGCTCTCATTCAAGGTGTGGGATGTGAGATAAAATGTATTGTATGTGTGATTTATGTCAGCTTAAGGAAGACCTGTGCTAATTGGGGGCTTTTCCTCTCTATACATTTAGTAGCTACAAATGTCCATCTTGCATGTGTACGAGGATACAATCTGGTTTCCTCTCAAGGCAGTGCATGGGACAGAGGTAGCAGACTGGAGTGCAACTGAGGAACTACATGGGAAAAGCTTTAAAAAACCCAAATACATGGTGGCACAGCTGCGTGGAGTCACTGGCTCTTGTGTGGTGTGCCTCCAAAGCTATATTCAGTAACTGAAACCAGTCCCTCCGTCCCAGTGTGCGAGACTTTCATTATGTTCTTTTATGATCTTCCTGTTTGCATTAGCTCCACTAGTGTGATGTTGAAGTTCAATAAAGGGTGAAAAAACATGCTTCAACTTCTTGTTTCATGCCTCTTCCTTCCCTGGCCCAAAATGGCAAAATTGCCTCCCCTTTCTTGACTGCTTCCCACCCCCTAAAAAAAAATGCACCCAAAAGGCCAAACCCGCGACTTGTTAGCTGAAACATTTGCCAGATGTTTCAAATTAACATATTTCTCTCCCTTCTCCTCCTGTATGTGTTTGTACGTCTCTGTGTGTGTGCAAACACATACAAAGCAACTTCTGAAAAATTCTGTTGGCACTCTGCACAGCTGCTGTGGGCTGGGGAGCGGTGGCCCCAGGCTGGTGTGGTACGTAGGCACAGCAAGGGCAAGGAGAATGTACTTTTTAAACATTTTAAATATAGAGGTATTTTTTATACTAGTAAAGTATTTATATAGGTGAAGTTGTGGGAGAGAAGATGCTTTTGTCGCTGTGTTTTATTTTGCTGATCAAACCAGTAGAAGCTGTACTGGAAACTTGTTTTTGGTGAGGGCGAATTGAGTTTGCAGTCACGTGGCTCGTCCAGGTTGCTGTGACAGCTCTCTGTCCCCAGGCCAGATGTAAGTGTCTGTAGGTGCAGGAAAGGCCATGCCAAGCTCTGCGGTCCACACTCTGTGCCTGATGGTGGGCTTCTCCAATACTAAGACATAGCCAAGCTGTAGGGTTTTGCACCCCTGACTGGACCATGGCACTGGGCAAGGGGCTGCTTGCAGGAGCTTCTTAGTGCAGCTCCTGGGAATTTGGCAGTGGACACATTGGCAGCAGAGATCCTGTGCTTGGAGGGGTCTCTTCAGTGACAGCTTAGCGCAGGGCACCATCCTTTTGCCTGTGGGGTGAGTATGTGGGCAAATTGCTGTCTGCTCTGGCTCAACTGCTCAGTCCCAGTGAAACCTGTGGAAGTGGAATGCTTTGCAGGAGCCCAGCCCTTGGTGTAGCTGCACCGAGGAATTTATTCCAGTATTTTAAGTACAACTCCAACTAGCTTTTGGGGTGCAAGGTTTTTTATTTTTATTTTTATGACCACAACTTAAAGGCTGTACCTATTAACCTAGAGAATTGGGAAAATGCATAAGGAAGCAGAGGCTGCCCTTGCGCCAGGGTAAATAACCTGGGTGTCCACCAGCCCCGTTTAACAATGGGCATATAGCAAATTTCCTTCCTCTTCAGGTCTTGTAAATATTTTTTCCTTAATGTAAGAGGAAGAGAAAAGCTTTTCCTTTCCTCTCTGAAACGAGGACGTATCTTGCTGTTGAATAGCAGGTCAGTAATATTTTGCTGTGTAAGAGGTGTAAGAGGCAGAGATGTTTTCTGTCCCAGAGGCAGAGTGCAGCTGAGTGCTCCTTCCCCCTGCTTTTCCCTCTTTGCAGCACGTGCCACCCTTGAAGCCCATCCATCTTCTCAGAACGCATCAGAGAGAGTGGGCTGGGCAGGGCTGCCAGGGTGGCAGGCAAGCGCCCGCCTCGGCTCTGCAGGAGGGGTTTCTGCTGCTTGGAAGCGAAGCTGAAAATAAGATTCAACACTTGCAAAGCAAGGGTCCGGCCAGACAGGGCTGCATTGCTGTTGTAATACATCACGAGAGTATTATCTTGAGGAGCAACAAGGGACGTTTTAAAGATGCAAAAAGTCTTACTAAATATATAGAGAATTTAAGGCATTTTAAAGACCTCTGAAAGCATTTTACGTGGGGGCTGCTGGGGAGTTTCTCATTAGCCTGGTGCTGAGGCCCCGGGGAATCTTGGCTGAATTGTCTGGGGCAAACAGCACATACTACCTTCTCCTTAGGAGCCTGCAGACCTAAAAGCCTGATTTTTGTGTGTCTGCTTTTGAGGTAACTGAAGGCATTGTTCTGTAAGGTAAGGTTTTGTATGCAGCTGCTAGGTTTTGGGAAATGAGGGGACTCTGGATCCGTAGCCTGCGTGCTGGGGATGAATAGCACTGGGCATGTCTCTGTGTGCATGTTTGTAGAACGTGGGGGGATCTTTGCAGTGTTTGTGACTTGAGGGGTCTCTCCAGTGCCCAGCCATCCATTAGCACACAACTTCAGTATCGCTCAACTACAACATTCCTGGAATCATGACAATAAATTACAGGCTGGTGTTCCCCAACTTCCCTGCTGGCTCTAGATGTCCTGTCCCTGTCACCAAGCTCACTGCAGCAGTTGGGCTTGCACTTGAGGAAAAAATCCCCACATTTTAGGACACAGATATTTAATGTTTCACCATTAATATTTCTCCCATGGGCTTGTTTTATACAGTATGCTGCTGTGGGGTTTTGGTTTTTTTTTTTAACTGCCTTCTGGAATATCTTTTAAAGTTTCCCTCCTTTAAGGGGGGAAAAAAAAGGGGAAAAAAAAAAAGAGGAAAAAGACAAGAAAAGGGGAAGAACAAGCTTTTAAGAAATGAACCAGAAAATAAAAGCAAAGCACCCTGTGGTCACTCCTTTCCCCTCTTTTCCACTTTGCCTGGCATTTCCTAGCAACGTAAATTACAGTTTTCACTTTGTATCATCAGAGGAGAAACATCATGGGTTGCCCAGGGAGGTGCTGGAGTCACCATCCCTTGGGTTGTTCAAGGAAAGGTTGGATGAGGTACTTATTAGGGATATGGTTTAGTTAGTAATATGGGTGGTTGGACTTCGGTGATCTTGGAGGTCTTTTCCAACCTTAATGATTCTATGGTCTTGATACAGTTTGGATACTTACTTTTGCTCAGGGCTGCTGGAGCCCATGCCAGGGTGTTTTTAATGCCCTCTCTGCTGTTCAGGGCTCTCCCTGCCCATTCCCTCCTGGCTACTCCCCGTCCTTTCCTCCATTGTTGTTCTGATCCTGGCATGGCTGTTGCGTGCTCCCCAGGTGTTAGAGGGTTTCTGTTCTCCTCTAGCTGTTTTGTAGGGTTAGTTTAATTTTGGCTGCCAAAGGAACAAACCACGTGAGAAAGGCAGGGTCTCATGAAGTGAACAGAAATCTGCCCCTGCAAGTGTTCAGGCATTAACTTTTTTCCCCTTTTTGTTTATTCAGATAAGCTACAGAAACCACATTTCCTTTCCTCACCTTTTCCCTGTTGGAGGGCTGTTTTGGCCACGCAAATTTTGTTGTCCCCTCAGCTTTCCACCAAGACCACTACCTCGCAGGACCCCATCCTCTTCGTGTCCCATTGCCCAGGGCTGTCCCTGCTCTCTACCCATGCCCCCCTGGCAGCTCCCACAGAGCCCCGCTGGGCATGGGCTGTGTCAAGAGTAAGTCAGGATGGTACAGAGGAGAGAGACTGCCATCCCATAGACACCAAGCTCTTTTTCTCTGTTTCTGTATCTGTTGTATTTTGTCTTGTTTAACTTGTCAATGCCAGAATGCTGAAAACCCTTCCCAAACACCCTCAACGTGAAATTCTGGGATCTCTGCTGCAGACCATCAAAAAGGTCGGTTGCAATGCAGTGAGCGTTAGAAACCTGTTATCTTGTAAGTGCTCTGAAACTGCCCATCCTGAGTGCCTTCACAAGCTCAGACATCTTCTGAAAGCTGATTTCATTAGTCAATCAAAATGAGACGGTTCTGATTACAGTACATAAGGATTTCCAAAGAAATAAACCTTTGCACTTAGCAAAGAATGTAGGAGACTGCTAAATTTATTGAATATTTTTTCAACATACTATGAAATGTTTCACCTCAACTGGTCGCCTTTCCTGTGTTGGCTTTAAAAACAGCGTCCTGGTCTCCTCATGGACCTGCAGCATGCAACCCAGTCAGTATAGTCTGAGGTTCTCAAAAATCTTAAATATCTGCTTTGGAAGCAGCCAAGACCAAAACAAATGCAAACTGGAAATAAGGCTGGGGGGGTCTGTAGCTTAGCTCCTGCATTCCTCTGAACTCTTATTTTCCTTGTTAATGTGTGAGTTTTTACAATGTGACTTAGTTATGTGTCCTTTTGGAAGAGAACAAAATAATTCTCCTTAATTAAAAAAATTAATTTTAAACTTCAGCCTCTTCCTTATAAATGCTTTTTTTCCTTTATGAAAAAAGTACCTTTGATAGTGTTTTCTTAAACAGGAGGTGAAGTGATAGAAAGTATGTGATATTCAGTAGTGCGGTGATGGCTGAACGTCCAAGACATGTAAGATTTTTGGAGCTGGGATAATATAAAAGGAAACAAAACAATGAACTATAAACCCTTTCCAGACTACTCTGTGTGTAGGAGCTCGCTGCACAACTCTGCATCTGCAGGCATGAGAGCTTCCTGGGAGCGAATCTCTGCCCCTGGCACTCCCAGGCTGGTGGGAAGGGGACATGGTGCTGCTGGAGACAGCTGTTAGCTGGAGTGACCTAGGGTTCCTAGGGTCCCCAAGGTCCAACCAACATCCTGCAGCTGTAGCACCTTCAGGGAAAGGAGAAGTATAAAAACATCTGATCCCTTGCCATGTGTGGCACAGCACAGCACACTGGACTCCATGCTGTGTGTGGTGCACTTGTCATGGAAACAGCCACCCTGTGAATCCGCTGAGGTGTGTGTGGTGGTGCAGTGCCATAGGTGTTCCCTGCTTGTTTGGGGAGGGAGTCTTGGGCGTGAAGGACCAATCTTCAGATGTGAACCCAGCATGGGTGTCAGTATTTAAATTAGAGGCACACACCTGTGTGTTATGGCATTTCCTAGAAAACACTTACTATTAAAAACATTAATTGGGAAAATCATAGCAATAGCACAGAGGAGGAGAGTTGATTGCCACGGTAAAAGAGGCAGGGAAAGAAAATCTCACTTCCAAGTGAGCTATTGAGTGCTCCCCATCCCTTCCCAGGCTTTTTAAAGACTTCTGATGGCAAGTCAGCCTGTGTCAGCAGCAGGCATGGTGTATCACACAGTATTCCTTGGTGTTGCCAGGCTTCACAGTACCTGAAGTCAGCCCCTCGAAGCTGCTACAAGCCACCCCTGTAAGGGGGTGATTTCTGCAGGCTGTGGCATCGGGGCCCCTGCCTGGCCATGCTGGTGGGGGCCCTGAACTTGTGTGTGCTGGGAAGGCAGCAGTGTGTAGGGACTGGTGATGATGGGTGGCAAGGTTTCAGTCAGATCTGGGAGTATCTCTGGGGTCAGCAGTTTAACCTCATCTGAAGCCTGTGATCTCGGTCTGTATGCTAGGCTGGGGTATGTTCCCACAGGGCCTTCTCCCTGAGGCATCTTGCCAGAAATGAATACACCGTTGGCGTGGGCAGTTGCACACCTCAGTGTGTCCTTCTGGGGGTGGCAGGGAACATCCTCTGCAGGGGTGTGTCCGTGTCTTGCCAGCAACGTTGGTTTGCCCTGTGGGAAATTTGCTTTTTACTCAGAGGCGCTTTATCTGCTGGGACACCCTAACACTGTGCATCATTTCCTTGCACTGACTCACAGAAGTCATTCACCTTCACGGGTGGACCCTCAGGCACAGCCTCCTGTCTCTCCATCCCTTCGTCTCGTTCAGGTCTCCCGCGGGTCTGAACACACCAGCCAAGGATGCTGCCATGGAGCTGGAGGGAGCTCTGGAGAGGAGCGAGGCATTTGCCCATCTTCACGCTCTGCTCTCCCTTCCCGTGGTGCTGCTTTGTCCTCTCTTGCTGCTCAAGTGAAGGGCTGTGACTAGATGAACATTTTCTGTGTTTTTAGATGAAAATAGTATCTGTTGTTTACAATGACCTTCAGGGGCATAACTAGCAGTAATGGGCTGAAGTACAGCAAAGGAGATGCTAGGCTGAGTATCAGGAAACATTTCCCACTAGTGGGATCTAATAGACTCAGGTATTATCTCCCATCACTTTGGTCATTTTCAAACTGGACTGGACAAAGTGCTTGACGATACGCTGTAGGAATGGTCTTACATTAGCAGAGGGATGGGCAAGATCACCTGATAAATCCTGCTCATCTCTAATTTATCCAATTCTGCCGCGCTCTGGATTTGCTAATCTCCTGCAGATCTGAGGACAGAAGCAGACTGAATGGACAGGCAAATTGTGCTTTCTAGAGCTTATTTCAGTAAATATTTTCTGTAGGGTCTCGAAGCACTTTACAAATGCTTATTCAGACTCCCAGCCTAGTAGAAAGTCTTCCTTGTGCCCCAAGTCCGTATTGCTTTGTCGCTGCATCATGCAGCGGGCACTGTGCTGCAGGTCGACCTTCCCAGAGGGCTCCGGCTTTGGGAGTGGTGGGCACTTACCAACCCATCTTGCTTTGAGTTGTTCCTGTAGGTCAGTGGCTTTGCTTTTCTAAGCCTGCTTTGGCTGGCTGGTAGGAGTGAGGGAAGCTGAACCCACGCTGCTGTAGGAAGCGATTGCAATGGGTTTTACCTCTGTGAAATCAGACAGCTGAAGAGTTGAAGGAAAGTCTCCTGGTGAACAATTTCTTTGGTTTTCACAGAAACTTACGCTCTCCTTTGACTAGTTTACACATTGCAGTTGTAACTGGCAGCTCAAAGCTCCCAGCCTGAGTAAATGTGAACAGGAATAACAGAATATATTACATTGGCCCGTTGCTTAAATGAGAAAAATCAATAAAAAATAATGCCACAGTGGTGGATCCCCAGTAATCATTCTTCTTGAGAAAAAACAAATAATGCCAGCCCTAAGAATGGGGTTTTATAAACAAGGTTGTAAAAGCAGAAAAGCAAATGGAATAAACAAGCTCTGCTGCTTTCTTTTTTTTTTTCCCTGGGCTGAGTAAGAACGTTGATATGAAACTCCACGGTGAAGAACTGCATGAAATTTATGATGCTTTGCCCAAATAATCATTGCTTATTCAGTACAGGAAACTAGAATCATTTGGGTTGGAAGGGACCTCTAGTGGGTCTTACTCAACATTGACCCGACTTAGAAAAGTTTCTGTGACTGTTACCACTGTATTTTTGCTTAAACTGTCTTGAGCCGTTAAGCTTATCATAGACCAGGGGTATCAGAATGCTTACTGTAGCATAAGAATGTGTAGAAAACAGGAATTCCGGCCAAATACTCATGAAAAAAGGATTTTTTTAATAGTCAATATAGCGTAAAATTTCCCATAATAGAGAGAACATTTGTATTTCTGTCATTTAATTTCTAAAGTAGCATTTTTCCAGTCTCACTACAAGGAATTACGATGTCATTGTCAAAATAAACCGAGCTCATCTCATAATCTTCTATTTGTTGTGTATAAATTCAAATGAGGAAGCTCTTAAATGGGACCATTTATAATGAGATTTGAGATACCCTATGGCTCTCGGTTGGAGACAAGTGACCTTTGTCTTTTTTGGGGCTGAGTAACAGCACAATGAAGATTTAATAGATGTGTGCAGAGACCTGGCAGTAGATTGGGGTGTGCATGGAAGAGGTGCTCGATGCATCTTGCTCTACATATTTTTGAATTCATCACACTTGGGAATGAAGAGCCTGCCCACTTGCATGTTTTACTAGCCATGCCTCTTTTCTCCCTTGGATGACTTTGGCATTCGTTAGTAGAAATTATTAGGCAGTCACAAAACACTACAGAGAAAGGAAAAAACCCACACACTTTGCTTGGAAACACTGTCTGTGTTGCATAAAGCTCTGACAAGATCAAGCCTCTAATTAAATTATCTGGCACGTGGACAATTCTGTTCAGAGATCTGCTGAGCTAATGTGTAGCCATTAGCTCATACAGCCACCAAATCAGAAGTACCAAAGAGACAATTTACATAGGGCCACAGCGTGTTTTAAAAAATTCTGGTGAGTTGTGAAGCCTGTAATGTTAATTGCCAGTTAGCACATTGTAATTGCTGTAATTATTTGCAAGTAAAATGATGTAAGGGACTTAACATTGTACTTTTCTTAACACTTCACATGTTGGTGATCCACTAAATCTCCCACTTAGAGTTTTGCTGGTTATTTTAAGGGCTGGACAGCCACTCGCTGGAGTCTGATCTCACCCACAAGCTCGCTGTTCTCTGCCTGTCGTCTTTAACGCTGAGCAGTGGCTCTCTAAAGTCTTTATTAAAAAGCCTGCACTGAAATAGCGAATGGGAATGTCTGCCACTGGCCAGCGAGAGCAGAGCCGGCCCTGCAGCCAGCCGCGCCGGAGCCCAGCTGGGAGAGAGCCCTCAGCACAAATTGCCAGCCTATTGCCTCCCACTGCCACGCTGTGGAAGTGGGCCAAAAGCTCCTCCGTATGGGATTAAAGGGATGTGTAATAGATTAAAGATCAAAAATGTTAATTAAGAAATGGTCTTTTCTAATAAGATGCCTTCAAGGGCATGGTACCAAAAATGAGGCAATATCTCATTTTGGCAACAGCGCTGGGGTTGTAATGAAGCTGGAGCACGGGGGTAAGGGGAGAAGGAAGGGATGCCTCTTGTTCAAGGCATCTTCTTCAGAAGGGGTAAATCAATTAGCAATAAAAATGTAAACATCTAAGAACAGCATTACTCTGGAAGCTACTAAATGAGGTGTGGATTTAGACATACGCATTTTAGCTTGGTGTTTCCTTGAAGGTAAGTTGGTGTTTTTCGGCTGGTAAAGGAGGACTCCTTCAGCTGAATGGTATTTAAGCAGCAGCATGGTAATTTGGCTAAAAATAGCCACTTTTGTTGGAAGCTTTGATGCATTTGAAGTGATTCCATGCAACGTTTCCATGATGTAGTTTTCTAGATATGGGAAGTTCAGCACCTTTGTTGTTGACTGAAACTTGTAGGCAATGTTTCTGGGGAAAGGCTATTTCCCTTCAGAAATGGGAAGAGCCACAACTCTGAGCTCTCACCTTCCTGGCTTCTGCAGCTGGGAAAAGTTTCTTTTACAAAACAAGCTGATAGCAAGTGTTACTTTTGTGTTTCAAACCCAAAAGGTGCTTTCCAGAGCAAAACTCCAAGAAGAAAATTCAGACATTTATCAGTGTTGTTCCTTGAAGTGGGATGATGGGATTTCACATCCCACTTCATCCCACACTTTCCCCTCTAAACGCCTGAATGCTGAAAGCTGCAGTATTTCTGAAGCGAGTTGTTTGCTAGCATAAAATGGAGGGACCCTGTAGGCAAATTTCTTCCCTCTCGGTTGGAAGCTTTCGCTTGGATAAAGAAAACCACTGGCATGGCGAGGCTCTCTGCGTAGCTTGTGTATATGTTTTAAGGCTCTGGCTGTTGTTTGAACCAAAGCTAGAGAGAATTTTCAATTTGAGAGCAATATGGTGGGCAGGCACTTGCTGGTTGTGTGCCGCTGTGTGTTGGGGGGGTGAGCTGGGGCTGACTGAATCAGTCAGGTAGACAAACGTCCTCTGACAATGGCCTGAAATTTGATTTGCTGCTCTAGCTGTGTATATTTAGTCTTCATCTGTTATGTGAATTTTTAATAGAAAAGAGCATTTGGAGGAGATGAGCAAGTGAAAGATAATGGGTCTGTGCTACCTGGTCACCTGCAGCCCCCAAACAACTGGGGAAGCAGAGTGTGACATCCATGTCCTTGAGAGGGGGAGTGATGGTTTTCCCTGGATCTTGTTTAGTTGAGAAGGGTTCAGAGCCCTCGGAGATGGGCACGGGGTGGACTTGTCATTGGTATTATTTGGCTTGGATGAATTAAATTTGCTATAGGTGACTTAAATTAAATGAGACTAAATTCCTGTGCCCTGATTTTGTCAAATAATTGAACCCAAATGGAGATAGCGGTTGTTTTTATCCACAGAAAGAAAATCTGAGGACTATTTCTTAGCCAAAGACTTAAATCAGAGCTTTTCACAGTTCATAAATGTATTGTTCTGATGGACTGATTAGTTCCATCTTTACTTGATTTCACTTATGGTTTTTGTTAAAAGAAATGAGTAACTCGGACTTGAATTAGCCTTCTCCTGAGAAGGACTACATCAAGCCGTTCTTTCTGACACATCAAGGAGGAACAACTGTAGCAATGAAAAGATCATGGGCTTTTTCCTTGTTATGAAGTTCCTTTAAAAGTTGCAAAGTCATTTTGTACTGTGAAATTTTGAAGCTGGTGGTGTGAAGTTCTCCTCCTCCTCTGCGTAATTTGGAGAGTGCTCAAAAAAGAACTATACAGCCTGTTGTTGTTTTTTCAGTGACAATAGGGAAGAGTTCCATTTTGCCGTGTTGATTTAGTCAAGTAGGTTATATTGGCAGGAACTGGTCAGTTTGTAACGCTGGCATTGGTCTGTACAGGATGTGTGCCCCATACAGAAACTGAGACGAGTTAGACTATGATGGTAGCTCGTATTGGGCTGTTTGTGTTTATCACACAAGTCCAGATAACCATTTATATTATTAAATGAATGAAAAGCATTTGGTTTCTCTGCCTTGATGATAAGGAACAAAATACATGTATTTCCCCATTTCTGCAGTACCATCCAGGAAGCAGGTACAATGTCAGCAGGGTGAGGCGGCTGCAACCGAGGGCAGCATTTGGGCTATAATCTTATGGAAAAAAAGTTGCGCAGTAAAAAAGCACTTCTGATCGAGGTGCGTCTCAGGCTGAGGTCTTGCTCAAGGTAGCTTGGTAAAAACGTTTTCTGGACAGGACATTGCAGAAATCTACATTTATTTTCTTCATTCTTTCTTTGTAATATTGTGTGTGCAGACAGCTGCAGTGCTGAAGACGTGATGTGAGGAGTACCACCTCTGCAAATGCCTTCTGCATCTCCGGGTGGGTTTGTGACAAGCAGACATAGATGCTTCTGTATAGCAGGATTAAATTACGTTCCCTTTCTCTCATACTTCCAAAAAGTGGTGCTTGTGGTGGTTTGTGTGTGAAATTGAAATAAGAATTAGTCTTGCTCTTCCTCCAAAACGGTTTATAAAAAGTGGTGCATTTTTAGGGCTGCTTTTATACATGGTGAGGTTGTAAACCTGTTGTATTTTAAATGTCTTTCTGAGTTGCAAAGAAGCCCACAGATAGACCGCAGGCACTGGAGCCATCAGTGAACTATTAAATGAGAAAACACATTGGAAGAGTTAAGTGATTTTTAGCTTGATACTGTAATGAAATATGTTAAAACCGTATCTGGTTAATGAACTTTGTGGCCAGATTGCATAATTGGCCAAGGATGTAGGAAGAGGAAGCACTTTAAAAACAGATTCCTAGCTGTGGTAGCTGTAAATCTGGGCAGAAGGCCCCAAAGCAAACCCCCAAACCCTCTTTCCACATCAGCCATGGGGCTGGAGGAAGAGGGGCTGTGTGGGTACGGTGGCTGTGCCTGCGTGAGCCGTGGTGCTTGGCTGTTGAAAAAGGTGGTTTGCAGGATGAAGTTCTCAAGTGTCCATCTTCCTACTTGTCAGCAGCTAAAATGCAAATTCAGTAAGTTAAGGGGAAAAAAATTGGGACTGCCCCTACCCCCACCAAGAAACGTGCCTTTTAAAAATGGACAAATTGTTGTTATTACCACTTCTTACACAGCACAACCTACATGGGGAATGGGGCGGCTAAAGAGCATATCAACTAAATTAGGGTTAATTAGAAGTTCTCCCAAATAGCTGGTGCTTCATCAGCAACAGAGCAGCGTGTAAATAAATCTAATTTCTCTCCAACTAAACTCTTCACAAGCTTAATTACAACAGCAACAATATCTCCCTCCCTACCCCCCTTTTTCATTAGCGGGAGCGGGTCATTACGAGCTGTATCTGGTGAGGGTTATCATGAGCAGTCCAGAGCTGCACCTTTCACAGGCATCCTTCGAGGCTGAGGAAGAAGTGGAGGGACTTTCAGCGTATCTGGAAGAGCCCAATTAAGGTAATTCATAAGAAACTTGAGAAGCAGAAAGCACTGACAGAAAGGAAAAACATACCACTCAGTTCTGGAGAGACTTTTGTTAATTACATACAGTCTTTCCTTTATTTGGATTAATTTCTTAATTTCTTTCCCTTTTTTGCTAGTAGAAATCCATATTTGGGGGTTTATCTGTCCATTTGGTTTTTACTGTACATCATCCTCAGGATAGATCCGAGGGCTCTGCCCATTCCCTGGTGCTGTGTACCACACGGCCGTCTCCTGCTCCGACGCTTGGGACCTGCAGCCGAGGGAAACAAGACTCTATTTTAGCTTTAACTCCTTTAACCATCCTTTCACACCTTCTTTACCATGTAGGGCTGGACGAAAGAACACAGGAAGGTATTAGGAGAAACAGTGTTACCGCTGCTGAAAGGATCACAGGGTGGGTGGGCTGGTGCAGCTCGTTTCTTGTTTTGGGGATAAACAGCTGAACACCTCTTGTCAGAAATTAGTTACTGCAGGGAAAGTACAAACATGGGTGCAGGTTTCAGCTGGTTGCAGAAGTGCTCTGCTGAGGGCTCGCTCAGAGGGATTAACTTACTCCGTTTGGTGCTTGATTCCCTGTCCTCTGTGATATTTTTTGGGGATATTTTTTCTGATTCTGTGGAAGCCAGCACATTCCTTGTTACGCAGTGTCACGTTTCAGCCGACCCCAAATTAATAAATGAGCAGCAGCAGAATAGCATGCAGCACAATTCTAACAGCATGAGCCGTGCAGAAGTATATTTCACTTAGCTCCAATTTAAATACTCTGCTTTGCTCGATTTAATTATGTGAAATTACTGAATTAATGGCTTTGTCAAGTGAAACGTGTAGGACCTCAGAGTTTGGTATTAAAGAAAGAAATGAGAAAGGAAATTTGAGGTACATTAATTGTTGTATGTGAGCTCGTGTTAAACACAAACTCAAATATAACAGCCCACAGCCCGAAGGCACAGAATGTTTTGAAACTGGGGAAGAGAGAACGAGCAGAAAATGCCAGGAAACTTCCGGAGTCGTTCTGCGAATTTGGTTTCCCTGCTGGCTTGTATTAGCCTCCTTGGTGTATCTGCAGGGCAGGAGAGGTGTGTGTTTGTGCAGTCAGGGCTGGCCACGGTCATGCAGAAGGTAATATGTTCTGCAGAACCCAGCGCTTCCCTAATAGCTTGGCCACCTGTTAAATACCCTTCCCAGGCAGTATAATATGAGATGCGCAGACTTCTTCTGTTTGGGAATCTTGTTAAGTTAATGAATGTGGAAAAAAGGCAACTGAATTATCTTGCTGTGGTCTGGGTACCTGCATCAGGACATTGTGCCCAGCCTGGCGCTGGCTGTGCACCCGTGTAACGAGACCCGAGGGTAACATTTCCGAAAGCCTGTAAGCCCTACTCTTCTGAAGCCATTTAGACACGTAGGTGCCCAACTCTCATTGATTTTTTCACTCGGGCTGCCTATGGATGTGCCCCGCAGCTCTAGCTGGAGCAGTGTAAAGTACTGCTTTCCCAATCTGTGCTTGCTTTGCTGGCTGTGTCCCAGTTGGAGGGCTCTCGTACTGCAGAGACATGAGCCCCTGCCCCTCTGCCAGCCAGTGGCAAAGGGACGTGAGCAGACATTTGGGAAAATGAGGCTTTTTCCTCAGGTGCAGTCAAAGAAACTTTTTTCAAAGCAAACCAGGTTTGTAGAGAGAAAGTTAGCAAGCTTTTTTTCTCCAAGATGTTACTTGGTATTGGATCAGGCCATAAAACCCACAACTACATTATGGTCCAGGTCCGCCCTTCCATACCCTGGCTGTGAAGAGGAATTTTACCTGAGAGGCAAACTCTGTGAGCCTGGCACAGTTATTGCAGTTAGTCTTCCTCACCAGAAAATGATCTATGCAGGTTCTAAGCAAGATGAGACCCAGGATAAGATCAGTGAAATAATTACTTTCCCTAATTTGCCTTAGTGCATTTTTCTTTCTGCCCCAGTACCTTTTTCCCATCTGTTGCTCCATCTTTTCCTTCTGGATCAGTCCCACCCCTTGGTCCCTGACAGTTTGCAGGGTGCTACGGCTCTTTCCCTCTCAGTCCTAATGTTTTGGGCTTTTTATAGACATGAAAAGATGAATGCAGGTGCTACCTGTTCGGGTTGTGGAAGCATGTCTCTTCAGCACAGCTTTAAACCAAATGTATATCCTAAACATGGGAAGTGCCTTTTGAACAGGAATGTTCAGGCTGTAAAAGGGTCCTGTGTATCAAGGCCTTGCTCTGCTTTCCTGTTCCATCTCGCTCCCGTGTGCGTACACTGCAGGCTCTTCACACCAGGACAGGAATCTTCTGGGGACCAGAACTGATGGGCAGGAAGGACAATACAAACTCTTGGGCTGTACTGAAGAACAATAAAGGAACCTGCACTTTGAAATAGGCAACGGGCATTCAAACACAGAAATACAGAGTCACATTTGTCACTTTGGGTAAATTACACCATCTGTAGTTTTTCTCTCTTGGAAAATCAACGGGTTTATTTTAATCATGAGCTCAAGCAGCTGCTATTCTGAGCAGAACCAGTCAATACCTTATTTTTGCATTTGATATGCAGCTGCAATAACAAGCCACATGTGAATTTTATTAAGCCTTCCGAATTTTCTGTCTGTTCAGGGAGCTGTAGATTTAAGTTTTACAGATATCTGGCTTTACCTTAAAGTAAGAAAGAAAAATAAAATTATTCACACCACTTCCTTTAAAGGGAAAAAAAAAAGTTTTGTCATGCCTATGAATTAAAATGTGATTAAGATGTCCTGTGGTCAGTGTGAGCAGGGTTCTGTGGAACTGCTGGAAACAGGACATGTGTCTTCAACAGAGACTTGAAAAAGACTAAGTTGAGCATTATTAAAATATTCATATACCTAAATATAGTCAAAGTGCTATTTTTGTGCTGAAAATTTACATGGATTTTATTTAATGAATGATGGCCAGTGTTTAACAGTTGCATGTTAAAGAGTGAAAGTATGTTTTTGGGAAGAAGTGTGCTTCACTTTGAAGTTAATACTTGCTGCATACTAATTTACTTGTGCATATAAATAAATTTTCAATCAGTTTTGATTTGAACCTCGTTATCAGAACTGAAGGTGGCAGTGACTCCTGTTCAGATGCACCTTAAGAATCTGGAAGTGGACAATAACATCTTGCTTCCAGAGGCAGATAATCCATTGCACAACCTATACACGCCTCAAGTAAGTGAATGAGAGTTTTCTGTGGGTGATAGCAGAGAAGTTTGGATAGCTGTGTGCAAACATGCTATTTGATTTGAATGCCACAGAGATCTACAAAGCAAATTGCTATTTGACATCGGAAGAAGTGTGAGGTGTTGATATTGTGAAAAACCTGTGGTAACTGTTGTCTGCACTTGGATGTGGAATATCCCTGGTAGCAAACGGAGCAGAAACAAGCCATGGTGGGAGGTGAGAGGTCCCTTCTAGCACTGTGCCTGACCTGCAAAGCACAGCCTACACCAGAGCAGAAAGATGCACTCAGAAAATGCCTTCCTCCTTTGCTCCAACATCTGCTAACAAAACACCATAGTCCACCAAAACCTTCCCCATGGGTTTTGAGCCTCTGCTTTCCAAGGAGGAGAGAAGGGTGCTGCTCTCCTCCCAGCCCTGTCGAGGGGACAGGCCATCTCGTCCCCATCCCCAGTGGGCAGAGAGGGGTGGGAGGGGAGCCTGGGTGTCCAAGATCAATAACTGGGCGTCAGCATCCTGCAGTGAAGCGCAGTTTGGGTGCCTGAACACTCGGCACGGCCCGGGCTGCTCCACGCCCTGCCTAGTGCTGCGTTCCCTCACGCTCACAGGGCGTTCTGTGGCGGGAAAGTGTTTACGTCCCATATTTATACCGCTAAAGCGGCTGCCAAACACCGAATAGCTGATAAACACTGTGTGCTGTTAACACTATAAAGTACAGTCCCACTGCTGCTTGCATGCAAATAAATAGTAGTAATTTAGCTCTTTGTCCGCTTTCGGGTGTATAAATGCATTTGTCGTGTAACACAGTAACATCTAAATCATTTTAGTAAAAGCACTAGAAAGGCTGAAACATTACCTGCAGGTACGATTAAGAGGAAATTTTACTGTTTGGTGGTGGTTTTATGATTTCCTCATCTGACTTGTTTTTTAAAAGCACTTTTAAAGCCATATGACGCTTAATCACTATTGCTGGGTTTCACTTTTTTATTATTTTTAATTTCCCTGAGTTGTTTCTCCTTCCTGAGGACTGAGAGGTTAGCCCACAGGCTAAAAGTTACTATAAAATATTCATTAAATCTTTTTGTGTAGCTGTTAGCGACGCAGATACCTTTTTAATGTGCCTGGTCAGTTTTGAGGCCAATATTTTTGGTACTACCCATAAATCCTTAGCAAGTATTTTTAGTGTCACCAGTGAAAGGTTAATAGAAGCCCACAATTTCCAGATATATCTTTTTGATTAAGCTGCTCAGAAATTCCCTCAAAAAGGGGGTGTAAATTGTTCCACGCTGAAAAGTGGCGACTGTGTCCAATTTGTGCATAAATTGAAATTGTCTTTCTAATTGACTCTTCGGAAGGTGTAGAGTTGCCTTCAAGGTAATGATTTAAACATAAACTGGCCCTTAATGAGGGAGCTGGAGTTTCACTTTAATGCATTTCTCCAGTTTTTCTTCGCCTTCAGTGCCTTCAAATTCCACACAAATAATTTCTTCATAACAAGTGCCTTTTCAGAAGATGTATGCTGCTGACAGTTAATATAAAATTATTGCCCCTGAATGCATTTTTGTAATTACTTCCCAGAGAACTGTCTTTGTGTTAGAAGACATTTCACACTTTAGTAACATAAGTGTTTGGGGAGAACATGAGTAATAATTACAAGCAGTCTTTCAGTGAAAATAAACCTAAAAATTATAGAAAAAGCTAATGTTAAAGTTGGTTAGAGACAGTGAGGAATTTATTTAGCACGTTACGCCTGTCTGTATGTTTTCCAAGTTTAATAACCCTTCAGTAACTAAACTTTAAAAAGCAATAAAGAACAAGGAAAACTGCTTTCTAATTTTTAAGCAATAATGAAACTAAAAACTGATTAAAAGTGACATGCTACTAGAGACAGAATAAAGAAACTTAATATGAATGCTCCTATAGGAGATTTCTGCTCTAATGGAAAATGAAACAGCTCACAGTTTGATCAATAAAAAAATTAGCAGCGTTTAATAAAAGGTTTCTCTAGCACCTTGACTAAAGGACACCATGGAAGCCTTGAAATCCAAGAAAACCAGGGCATAGGGTGAATTGGTGTGAGCATGATATAGAAGTTGTCGGCTGAGCGAAGCTGGTGGGTTTCAGCTCACATGGTAGATGTGAATAGTTACGCTGGCTTAGAAGACACGAGGCCAGGACTGTCCATGAAGATACCAGTGCATTCTGGTAGTTACTGTGCATACCAGCAGTGCACTTGGATTTGCATGGAGGCAGAACAACGCTGGGCAAAGCCTTGTTTGCACTGGAGAAATCAGGGCAATCTCTACTGAAATCTATATCATACCATGTAGAGATAACCATATGTAGCTCTAGGTGGGCTAAGGTGAAAGCAAGGCATTGTGAACCAACAAGTTACATGCATTATCTGGTCTGCATGTGATGACTGTGACACAGCAAAGGAAAGTGCAGCGAGCTGCCAGTCCTCTGCTGCCTGTTCCTGCCAGTATAGCCATGCCTTTAAACTCAAGGTAGATGCTTAAGTTTTTCTTAAACATTGTAGCTGCTAATTTGAGAAAAATACTTCACTGACAGGATATAAGCTGAACGTCTTCCCTGTGAAATGTTGGTGTGAGTTGGTTACTAGAAGGGATGCTGAGGGGAGGATGCGTGGCGGGGTGGGGGGCGACATGCAGAGCTGCCGTTTAACAGTTGTGTGAGCAGTGCAATGCTGGCAGAAGCAGGCAGTGCTGTAAAGCACGTGTGCAAGTGGACGTGGAAGGACCTGCAGTGCCCTACCAAAGTAGTTTTCTTTGTTAAGCTAAAGAACTCTGAGAACTGTCCACCTACTTAGAAATTAAGATACTTTAATACATACTGTCGGGTAGTAAGACTGTGTTGTGAAACGTTCTAACGTGCTCTTCCTAAAGTCTCTTGCTTTTGGATGTTTTATTGTTAACATACTTCACCTGAAACTGCATAATTAGTATAATCTGGGGTGTTATCCTGTGGGTTATTATCCAGAGATGCCTAGCACTGAGCGCTCTCCCTCTCTTCCTTTGCCTTTCCTAAAGAAGCTCTCCTAGCCACGTTGCCGCTTGTCGGTGGAGTCTGCTGTCAGAGTCAGACAAATGACAGCTTGGAGAGGCTGTGGCGGCCATAGCCCTAGGAGGGCACGAGGAGGTAACAATATACAATTTTCATGGTTCAAGGGTAGCCTTATCCTACTGTTCTTCATTACAGTACTGCAGTGAGATCAATTTTATTAAGTTGTAAGTCTTAGGAGGCCAACGCCATTAACTACATGCTGGATCAAATAATTTTTTTGGCATTATGATTGTTTTTTCCTCTTGTTGAGGGAAGGCAAGATCTGATGCACAGATCTCTTCAACCTGCAAGGAGTGTTACGTGGTGATTGAGGGTTGGCAGGATTGTGTGGCAGCCTGCACTCTGCTCGCTTTGCTCTGTCATATAGTCACCCTGTGCAATTTGACCTTGCAGGAGCGTACCGTGGTGCTTCATGCATCATTCTTTCTGGCTCTTTGTTTTTCAGCTAGATGCCTTTTTTTTTTTTTACCCCATGTGGTTTGACACTGTGTGACAGACCTGTGCTGCGCTGCGTGGTAGAGCACCAAATCTGCTTGCTTTTGATGCACGTAGCAAGGATTCGATGTGTGGAACAAGCTGCCTTTGATACCTGGTCCTGGTCCTAGGGCTGGGATGCAATCTATGCTCTGTGACCTGGTTTGCTTGGCTGGAGCAGGCTCTGGGCTGCTCTGTGTGCGTATGGCTGTCGTGGTTGCAGTCGCTCATGTAAGGGCCCTGGCCCATTGGGAGGTTGCACACACATGTACCGGCCTTCGAGATGCAGATGTTTTAAGAAAAGATGGTGTTTGAAACGTCGAAGAGCCACAGATCAGGGTTACCCAGCAAAGCCAAGACTTCACCCTATGCAGATTTCAGCTGGGTTTGTTTGTGCCTTCATTACTGGAACACTTGTGGCTGTTTTGCATCTGTTCATTCTTCTTTGACCACAAATGACAGAGAATTTTGGATTGTCTTCCCGTACGATAGCGCTAGAGACAACACTAAAAATGTAACAAACCACATGAAAGTCGAGACCCCTCCCATGCTGATTTGGCATTTGACACCAAGCAAAATGTTTACTAATGAACGTTTAGATTAGGCTTTTCCTTTAAGTAATTTGTTTCTTTTGTTCTCACTTCCTAATTATACACGAAATTTCCTTTCCCTTTGTTTTGCCGGGGAGCTGAACGGCAGCCCTGCATCCGCGGGGCAGGGAGGCTGCACCGCCGGCGGGCGCACCCCTGGGTGGACACCTCCAAGTCCCAGGGGGGCAACTGGCTTTTATGTCTTTGGTGTCATTTACTTTTATCACTTGTCCTACATCTCTGGAATATTCTAGGAATTATCCTGGCTCTTTGTGAGACTTTAGATTGTTTTTCCTTTGGAGCAAGGCAAAGGAGTGAAGAGATGCCTCTTTGCCCCTTTTCATTGTATCTTTTCCCTTCCAGCTCTCAGACCTCGATGAGGGGGGGTGTGTGTGTGTGTGTGTGTGTGTGTACATGCTTAGGTAATGACTTACAGGGCATAATTTTGGGCCCTCTGTAGATTGCAACCATAGCTCGGGGTGGCAAAGTTGCTGTGACAGAAAGCGCTGTCTAGCACTGAGTCATTGTATGCCTACTGTAAAGACCAAACTCTTGATGGATGCTCCATATCTGGAAGTATTTAAAGCCAGACACGACCCTGCACTAAATAGTGTGTTCCAAAGAACAATCCTAGATTTAATAAACCCCAGCTTAAAAAAGTTCTTGGGTTTTAAAAAAAAATAAAAATTAAGGAAAAGCCCCAGGCACAAACCCAGAAAGGCTTGCTTCCCCTGTCCTGGGCTTTTAAGACAAAATTTTAAACTGTCCATATTTGACTCTACAGCTGAAAAAATAAGCTAAGAGGTTTGTTCCTTTTAAAACTTGTCCCACACATTGCACCGTGTTTCCCATTTCCATGTGTCTCAGGGGAAGTTGCAGGTAGGCATCAGCATTGCTTCCAGCATGGCTCTGACCTCGTGTTTTCAGTCCTGCGTGGCTACCTGAAGTCCCCAGAGCAGTTTGCTGCTGCCGTTGTAGCTGGGCTGGCACTGTGGTCCAGGGCTGAGGCTCTGCCGTGCTCGGCTCCGAGCACAACCCCAGCCTGGCAGCAGTGCCATAAATTCCGGTCTGGCCAAAGCAAGTGGAAGTTTGCTCTTGACTTCAGTGAGACCTGAGCTGAACATGGTAGGTGTAATCTGTTTTCAAATATTTGGCTTTAGGAGCGCACTGTTCCTGTAACGGAGCTGTTCTGAACACAGCTCAGAAGGCATTTCTACTGACTGCAACTGTCAAGTCAGACCTCTGGGATTTGCATCTCCAGCTTTGCCAAGTTTGCCACATTCCTTGGACCACCAGGTCAGGCAGGAACACTCTCAGTTCTTCATGTGTCCCCTTTGAAATAGTAACTTTCTAGAGCATAAACTGGCTTTTACAGAAAAACAGAGAGTCATTAATGACATTAACTCTAGTGGCAATTAGAATAACGTATTCTTGACTGTTGGCCAAATTGTTTAGGTCATAGGGTACAATATTCTTGTGTAAAGCCCTGCAGGCCTTCCAATGAGCTACAGGGGAAAAAGTTGGGGGGTGAGAGAGAAAAACAAACAGCTCCCCACCCCTGTTGTGTGATGTTTTAGGTACAGCCAGGTGTACTGCCAAGGCTGATCTCTCAAACTGCGTTCACTTACCTATGCAAGAAAACTGTTAAAGCCGTCATTAGAGATGGCAGGTTCATTTAAAAATTACTAATGACATTTTTGTGAAATGCAGGGGCTTCCTTCCTGCCCTGACCCCCCCTTAGAATTAATTAGTGGTCATTTATCCTAAGACACAGTGTCAGCTGCTCTCCTCTGCGGATGCTTGGCCATACCCTTGTGCAGCGCACAGATGTGCTGGTTCTGGCTGCCAGCTGTGTGCCTGTGGTGCTGTCACCCTTCGGCAGAGGCGTCCCCTGTACGAATTCCTTCCAGACCAGTTATTCTTGTTATTTTATTTTGGCAATCTAGACTTACAATTTACTATTGAATTAAATTCATTAATCTCTAAGGCCATCTTAAAAATTAGCTGTGTCAGTTAATGCACATAATTTGTGCTTGACGCTACAAGGTAGCCACTGATCTTTGGAGACTTCAGAAGGTGCTGGTGGCTCGTGCCACCAAGATGCCTCTTTGTGTGGTATTGCACGGGTGTGTCACCTCAGAGCCAGGCCCAGCTCCAAAAATCACACCTGCTCCCTCTCCCAGTGCCAGCAGTGCCTTGGCCTCCCATGGTGACTCGAAACTCTTCGACGGTGAGCTCATGCCTGCGTGCACCAGTCCTGCCCAGTTGTGCTGGGACAGGATACTCCTGCAGTTCTTGCCAGCAGGAAAATTGCAGGTTAAATTGGTGAGCTACTACAGCAAAAGTCCTCGGAAATGAGTTCCTGAGGAATTCAGTGGCCGGCTGCCCTCCTCGGGGAAACTGAGCTCACTGTTGGAGCAGCTGGGCTGCTTTTGAAGCTTTTCCTTGCTGGATGGACCACCCATTCCCATAACCGCCCTGGTGCTTGCTGGCTGTTTTGGTCCCCAGGGAAGAAGCTCACATCTCCCCGGGGCCACTTGCACACCCACACACCCTGCTTGGCAGCTCGTTGTCAAAACAGTGAAGACAAAGGACAAAAACACCCAAAACCACCCCAGACTTTTCTCAGCGGTGTTTGGTTTCCACAAGGCAAGCACCAAGCATGTGGCTTTGCAGAGGAATCTGAACACCATGTTATTCAAAGGACAGCAATGCTGAGGCGTGGCAGACGTGGAATTCCTTCAACTGGCTGCAAACAGGAAAAAAAAAAAAAATCTCATTTTAAAGAATGTTGCATTTGGTAAATAATTTATGCAAGATTCACTGTTGTGTTATTTGACATACAGCTCTGTCAAGCAACGACGCTTTTGAGAAGTTGCCTGGAGGATCAGATTTCCCATTCAACAGGGAATTAAAAAATGTTTCTGGAATTTTGCTTTGCAGTCGGGAATCTATTTTCTTATCTCACATTGTACAATTTATTTTTCCTAAAGCAGTGTGCTAAATTATTTGTTATTGTTGGACTCGGTCGAACAGCTTTATCCCTGGTGTAGTCACAAAGTGTTGGAGTAAAACCAGCAATGAATTTGTCACAGTGTACTTGCCATATCAGCTGGTCTTTAGGTTAACTGTCAAAAGATGGTATTTCTGCTAAAAATATTAGTGAAAGTCCCTTAAGTCTGCCCGAAGTTGCCTAAAACTTTCTTCTCCAGGTTGTGGCAAAGTCAGTTCAGAAGTGCTTCTCCGAGGTCTCTGTCAGCAGGCGGCATGGAAGCAGGTGGCAGTTCTTTAGGTTAGATTTATATACTTGGACTATTTTTATAGGTTTCTGTCTTACAAAACCAGAGAGTTGGCATTCTGATTTATTAACTATCAAGTCTGCAGGACATACAGGCTTTATAAAGATTGAATGAGCTAAAATGTTTGTGATTTGCAGCCTGGGATGAGAGTCTGTAAAAAGGTGGGTCAGGTAACTATGACAAAATGGAAGTGGTAATTCGAATACATACATTAACTTAACAGGTGAAGTAAAGCCGAGGTAACATAGCTTCAAACATAACTTACTTGGTGAAGTATTAGTGTACAGAGAAGTGGAATAATTCTTCATAGCAATACATTTTTATTTAAGGAAGAGTCTATAAAGCATGAGGTTCAGCAAGCAGCACTTTATTGAATAAACATAGCACAGATGATGACTTACAATATGGAGAGCTTAGTGAGTGATACTTTTTATAACTGAATCCTTAAATTCATTACCGCTGTGTAAGTGGCATATCTGATTTGTTAAGATGAACATTATATCTAACCCTTAATGGAGATTTTGTAGTAGAAAGGTATGTATAATTTAACAGTAAAGAACCTGAAAATGTGCAGATCAGTTAATTGCCAAGGGAGATGCTGTGAACACCACAAGCAGACATTGATTTTTAATATTTCCATTGCAATTGGAAGGGTACGTTGCGTTACGAGTGTTCCATGGGAAGCTGCAGAGCGTTTTACGCCGGCTGATTTATGTCACCGTGCACAGCACAGAAGATGGTATAAAATGTGCTCTGGCTGGGTAGTGGTAGCAGAACCCTACTAACGTGTGTATCTAACTTGCAGTGCTTGTGGTAACCAGTTTTCTTCTTTAATAAATTTTATTTTTCAGCTTCATGTTCTCAGCATTGGTTGTCCTTAATCTTTTTGGCACTGATCTAATTTTAGAAACACTTCATCTCTCTGTTCGCTGGCGTTTCCTTAATGGCTTAAAACCCAGGGGCATCCCAAACCAACGAGGTTGCATCCCCCTCCCACCTGGCTGGAGCATCTCCCAGGCTTTCAGGGTCAGCCAGTGGGCAATGCGGGAGGATATCTTCTGCTGTAAGAGTTTGCTTGGCTGGATGTTCTCAAAGCTCCCCTTACCCCCCAACATCTTGCCAACAGGAGGTATTCAGTGGGAGCGTGCTGATGGGGGCAGGTGAAATGTTGCAGGGGTAGCACCTGCACACTCGTCACCCATGTTGGTGGGACTTGGGTGCAGAAGAAGCGCAGGCACCTCTGTTTCAGCTGGTCACCAAAGCCCAGTCAGTGTGGCCAGCGTTTCTAACGGATGCTTTCCCTGCTGAGAGGGGGACAGGGGCTTAGAAGGGCTCTTTTACCTCTGCTGCCTCTCTAGAGAGCCTGTGAGGGAGGGACAGCTGTGGTGCTGCATGGAGCCATGGGCATGACTGGCTTCAGGCACGTCTGGTTGGCCAAGGGGTGTCCTGGAGTCATGAGGACATGGTTGCAAGTCCATCCCTCTGATCAGGCTGCATGCTGGGGAGTCTGACAGTGGCCGACTGACCGTACCTCCCACCCCACTGCCAGCCACAAGCCGCTGCCCCGTGCGTGGAGCTGCTGCCTGCACGGCCCCGGGGTGCCTCTGCACTGGGGCATAGCTGGAGCTGCCAGAGAGCTCAGTCTCCTTGAATGCACGTGAGAACTTGCGGGGTTTTTGGCAAAGATATTTGTGCTAGCCCATGTTCCCATCACAGATGAAGATAAAAAATATCTGAGACACCTGAAGGTCACATGCAATGCTGTCAGCTCCTGGCTATCGGCACAGCGCGAGGTGCATCTGCCCAGCAAAATGCCTCTTGTCAGTGCAGTGGGATCTCTCGCGTCCTTGGGTATTTGTGTGCTTTGGGGGTCTTCAGCTAGAGCGTTCTCTTTCCTTCTTGTTACTAATATTGGGACTTGGAGGTGGCGGGGAGAGGAGAGCGTTGAGAATTAAAATTCAGCACATGCCTTTTCTTTGTGGGCTGTAATTAATCTTGCCAATTTTTAAAGCTTTGAGAATCTGGTTAAGTGATAAAACACTAACAACTTCATATGACAGAGAGTTAGAGGCTCCTGCTATACACCCACCAGAGAAGATTAGGGGAGAGTGTTTGCGGGATTCGCGCTAAGCAGCGGAGAATACAGTTGAGAATTGTTGCACCGCATGATATAAAAACCACATTAATATAATGAAAGGTGTCGGGAATAATGTGAGAGCGGCTGTAATTAAACGTATCTTAATAAGTGCAACATCCTTCTTAAAGCTCTTATTTTTCAGACCTCTCAAACTTAGAGGATGTTCTTGCTGTTGGCAGGTGGCCTGGGAGGAGAGCTGGAGAGTGAAGCGAAGGACAGCCGGGCCCTGGAAGAGAGGAACAGTGTGACGAGCCAGGAAGAGAGAAATGAGGAAGATGAAGACATGGAGGATGAGTCAATTTACACCTGCGATAACTGTCAGCAGGACTTCGATTCACTGGCAGACCTGACTGAACACAGGGCACACAACTGTCCTGGAGGTAATGTTAAACTAGCTTTACAGTTCTGACAGGTGGTTAGCTGGGTAATTGGACATAGCAACAGCTTGAGGCCTCAAGTGAGATTAAAGAATTAATAATGTAATTTTACAGTTAATGTAATTTTATTGTGGTGCCTTGGGTAGCCTTTGTTCACTCCTTTAATAAAATTAAAATAAAAGCAACAGCTTTCCAATTGGAATCTGTCAGTAATTACGTTAGACAAAAATGTTGTGGGTTTTTTTTTAATGCTAAAAGTTTCAGGCAGGGTATTTGTCCCTCTGTCTCCTAATGTAGAAAGATTTAAAAAGTTAAAAGACTGAAGTGTGCAAAAATCCCAGGAAGAAAGGTCTCCGAACCCCATAAAAGAACATGATGCTTTCGGAGGTTAAAATTCATAGTGTAAGTTTCATAATCCCACCCTAAAAATACACCGTTCTCCCTAGGTTATTATCGCATCACCTTTTGATTTTTCTGGGAGTGAGGACAGCGTTAGCCTACGCTGATCCTGATTTTACTTTCTGTAAACTAAGAACAAGCTCAGAGCATCGGTGTGAACAATTGCAACATATCCTGCTTTTACGCGGCTGCCTTTGCCTGGCCGGCAGTAGCAGCAGGTACTCCGCAGCGCACGCTAAGCCGATTTATGGGGGTAGTAAAAAGCTTTGCAGATTTTACCAAAGATTAAATAAAATCTTAGGAGGGGGAGTGCAGAATATGTTCATATGTGTTTAAATCAGAGATTCTCATCCTTCACCTTTCTGGCACTGAATACTCTGCCATCGCTTTTTCCTCTGTACTCATCTAAACTATATTTAGGCGGTTGCTATTGCAGCAGATGGATAGGTCGAGGCTGGCAGAGGGCAGAAAGGTTAGCTTATACTCTGGTGCAGCAGTATCCCATCTTCTTTCCCCTGAGCACATATTCCTTTCAGGCCACTTAATTTGTTTGGTAATTAGTCTGTGTTTTCGGCTCTTCTTTTTGAGCATGAGTAAAAAGATGCTCAGACAAAAATAGAGGAAATGGAATGCAGCAAAGGCAGGAGGGGCAGGTGGGGGCTTCAGCTGGGTCTGACTCCCACCCTGAGAGCACCCTCCCTGTCTTGCTCTGGTCTGCAGAGATGGGGTTCCCTTGCCCTTATTGCTATATCCGTCCCTCCTTGCTGGGAGGAAGGACAGAGGGACATTGGGACTTTTCCCCAGACTGCAGGTGGATAGGGGTTGCGGTCCTATGCCTGCTCCCGGGCTTCTTGCTCTGCACTCTAGCTTAAATACCGTGTAGGCCGCAACCTTGTAAGTGCATAGAACTGGAAGGCTGCTTCTTGCAGGGTCATTTCTTGGCCAGCTGACAAGCATGGCATTGGCCTGAGATTTCTGCTAATGGCATTTGTACTCTACTACAGGGCAGGAAGCGAGAAAAGGCCCCTGAATAGAAAAATCCTTATTTTCCAAACTGGAAGGCAAGGTGCACAGTCTGCGTGGGCACCAGTCCTTTCCAAAGGAACAGTTGTAGGGACAAGTTGTTCCCAACACAATCCCACGCAAGGAGCAGGATGGGCAGGATACCTCCCGGGTTGGCCATGCAGCTGTAGGGCATGTGGCTGTCCCTGGGTGGCTTCTGCTCCGTTGCTGCCCTGTCTCCTACCTCGTGCTGGTACAGCTGCTGGTGGTGCTGGGACTGAGCCCCACCAAAACAAGGCCATTTTTGCTCCAGGTGTCTGCTTGGGTCTGGTTCACTGTGCATCCCCCAGAACAGCTGTAACAGCACAAGTGGAGGAGCGGGGCAGGGTGGAGGGGAGCGGGCGCTGCTGGCAGGGACTCCCGAGGAGGAAGGTGAGGTTATGACATTGACCAACAGCGCGGTGAAAGGGAACAATTTTTTCCTGAGGAAAATAGACATTCAAATGTAGCAATCTGGAGGTTCTAGTCACATCAATGCAGTCAGTGTTTTCACACCTCAGATTTTTCGTATCCTCTATGTAGTGTTCTGTTAATGACACTAAGAAAAAGACATTATATTTTTGGGGACCTATCAAAATAATTTGTTAGTATTCCCATTGCTAATTCTTGATTGCAGGTAGCATAATTTCCTCTTTTCTTACTGTCTTCACATGCACTGATGATTTACAAAGACATTTTGTCATAAAAAGGCACCATATAGCCATCTGCATTCATATGTAATAGGTGCTAATTATCTTCATGTGAGGATATCCTTGCTCCAAAATAAGAGTGCCTGTTTTCCATTTAGTTTAATCTAGTGTCCTGATGTGATTTAGAGTAAATAGGAAGATTGCGCTCATACATTCTGGAATGAGACTGTTTCCATGAAGACAATCTGGAACATTGCTTGGCATTTGCATATCTTACCTTGAGGAAACAACCCTTTCAGATCCACCAAGCATGGAAAATGCACATCTTTGTTAGTTATTCTGAAAAGACCTGCACCGCCAGGGTGAAAACCTTAAGACTGCATTAGGAAGTGTAGTATTTTTAAAGATACTACCCCACAAAACAGGCTACTTGACTGTGTCCTTAGCTACCCTGCACTCTTCCTGCCTATCATGCCTGCCTGACGCACCCGAGGTTGTAATGCAGTGCCTGACCTCTTGGCAAGCTAGGTTTTCATGTCTTAATCTGAAGCAGGGTTTTCAGTCGTGTCTACATGGCTCCAGATCAATACAGGTAATATTTGTAGTGATAATATCACCAGGCCGATAATACAACATAACTAATGACTTCCTTTGGGATACTGAAGTTAGGAAGGTATTGTAGCTCAGGAGCATTGCAGGATTACAAGAGATCACTCCAAAGAATAGGATAAACCATCTATTTCATTGGAATCCCTTAGAAATTCATTACGGCGTGCTGAAGTTATAATACAGTTTGAACGCAGCTGCTTTGAGGTAACAAACAGCCATTTCCCCCCTTGCTTTTTCATGTATTTCAGACTTCTTTCTTTGAGGACAAAACACCACTGAAATCTAGACATCTCTGGTAGCATAAGTGCATGGCATTCCTTTTGATGTCAGTGTAGTAGAGATGTTCTCCTTCTGACAGAATTAGGTGCCTTTTATACCTTTCGCTCATGACTGATGTCTGTGATTGCAGGTTGTAGGTTTCCAGTGTCTACAGGGATCTGAAAAGGGTCTAAATGGGGGCAGCTTGTGCTGAAAGAACACCACTTTCCCTTACCGGCTCGCGTCTTCCCTTGTCTCCCAGCCTGCCCCCACAAATGAGCTCCTCTGCAGCAGTCCTAGAAATAGTGCCTTAACCAACTAGCGAGCACCTTGAGAAACACTCCGAGAATAAACAAGCACGCCTAGCGTATGCACTGGGTGTGTAAAGCTTTTACAGTGAATTTAAAACTCAGGGGTATCCCATGTCCCCATAACCAGAGAACACAGCGTAATGCCATCGGCACCATGCACAGTCTTTCCTATACCTCTTTTTTTGCACACTGCTGTTACCATGTAGGTGTTATATGTAGCCTGATGCTATCTTATAGTATTAGTGACAAGAGTAAAGAATTGCTCGTGGATTTACAAATTACTGTGTCCTCCAGCCAGCACCAGAGGCTGCATACATCAAGCAACTATTCTGCGTTATATCATTGTCTGGTGGCTGATGCGGAGTTGTTTGTTGTCTGATGAAAAGTGGCTAAAAAGCCAGGAGATTTGCCATTTTGCTCCTGTGTTTGAATCCGCCCGCATTAGCCTGGCTTTAGCCCCAGGGTTTTATTGTGCTGGTTTTGTTTCCTCCACCCATAACTATCCCCTTCCTCCCGTGGGTCAGAATAGTTTCGTGTAAACTTTTTTCTTCAGTTTCTCAACTGAATGTAGAGTGTTTTAAAGCAAATTAGTGCATCAATGAAGTGGACAGAAGTAGGTTACGGTGGGGTCTCTGAGCATTTCATGAGGTCCTCTTCTGTTGTTGATAACTTTACAGGTTGTCTGTTTCAAACAGCAGCAGAGCTATATATGGATATTGCCAGCTTGGAAGCGGCTGATTTTTCTAAACTACTGTACGGTAGGAACTAGTTTATAATTAAAGTCTTGCAGTTGCTCCTTTTAAATGCCCTGTAACTTGTACACTAGGCTTACGTTTGAAATGAGGTATTATAACTGTTTCATGCTAGTGTATAATTTTGCATTTTCTTGTCTTTCACCTGCTACAAGAATTATAATTGCCATGCAACTGTATATGCGGGATGCTTATCCAGAAATCCGTACACGGCAGCTTGTCAGCAAGTGATGTCTCATGAATGTTTTTGTCAGGTGGCACTCTGTACTTCCCACTGACAAAAAGAGAATTCTTGCATCTATTTCCCAAATTAGCCCTCCCCAAAACTGTAATCTTTTGTTACACCTGATTGGCGAGCCAGAGATTTTGTCTTTGCTGCTGCTGTTGTTCCTTTTTCAAATTAATGAACTACTGATCATCCTCCACAAAAGAAAGTGAAATACAGTTGTGAAAAAGCAGTGTGGAAACTGAATTATACACCTAGTTTATACAGCTGTGGCTCTAATGACCTACTGGCCCTAATTACTGTGTTGTGGCTCAGCCTGAGTGCTCTTGTCCTTGCCAGAATTCTGCTCCTTTCTCTTAACCTGACTAGTGTTTCAAGCTAAAAAAAATAACAAGTTTCCTTTTTTTGTTCTTTTCTACATTGTCGTGCTGAAATGCAGTTTTCCTTCTTTCCAGAGGTCGTGGCAGTGTTTTAAAATTGGCACCAGAAAAGCTCAGTAATATCACAAACTATAAAAACATGGATTTTCCCTGGAGTCCTTGGTTCTCGCTGTCTAGATCTGAAAATGGGCACCGGGGCAGTGTTTTTATTGTCAATCACTTGGAGGGCTCTGAGCACAGGCTCCCGTCCTTAGTTTGTCCCAGGCGTCCCCGCTCCAGGTGCCGGGGCAGCAGGGCTCCTGTGGGCTCAGGCAGCCGCCCTGGCTGTGGTGCCCAGGCACTTCACGTGTCTCCCTGTAGTCAGTATTTGTGCCCGTCAGTGCCAAGAGCTCCAGACCCCCAGATTATTGTAGGGGTACGTTTGGCTGGACGGTTTGGGGTCACTGCTGTCACCACACAGGTGATGTTTGAGTTTACCTGGAGGTTCCCAGCCAGCCTGTGAGGAGGTTCTTTCCAGGACTTCTGCCTGCAGGTACCACAAAATTAGTGTGCTGATAAGGTGCTGGGCTGCCAGGCTTTCTACGTGGGTGCTCGGCAGGATATGTATTTATTATGTAGAACATAAAGCAGAATCTTGTCTCTGAATTCGGACCTGAAGTCAAACTGAAGCACAGTTGAACATTTAATGACAAACAAGGCATGTGGTAACCTTTGCCAATACGGGGTTTCGCAGTGCATCCTGTGCAACATATTTCCTGAGCTGCCACTTGCCACAGGCCGGCAAGAGCCCCGGCACTGCCCAGCGTGCCAGCTGCCAGCACTGGCTCTGCACCGTGCAGGGTGTTTGGCATGAGCGGGGGCTGCCTGCGGAGGTGCTTTTGGTGTGGCATTGAATGTATTGCATACGTTTGTGAAAGTTGTGCAAAGTGTTATGCTCCCTAACAGTGCTGCTTATCCGGCAGATCAGAGGGTCCTCCAGCAGGCGAAGGTAGGTGAGACCCCCGGGTGTGCTGCTCCGCACGGTGTGCGCGGCCCTGCACTCTGCTCTTTGGCACGGGGAGGTGTCAGTGAGGGCTGAGCCTCAGCAATTGTTTCTCTGGCTGTCTCATGGATTCTGCAGCAGTGCCAGTGCCTATAAAGGTTTGCAGGGGGGACGGGACACACGAATTTAAAACAATGCCTGCTTGCCATAAACACCCGGCTCAGATTTGCTTTGTGGCCTCGCGGAGAGTCTCCCGCAGCGGGGGCATGGCGACGAGTCCACGGCAGATCCCCAGCCGCGCGGGAGCCTGCACGAGGAGCGGGGCAGTGTGCTCCCCGATAAGAGTGTGCCAGTGTGCCAGGCGCCGCCCCCCGCAAATCACCACGGCCACCTTTGTGCCAGGTCCCTCTGGGGACGGTGGCAAGGGAGGCAGCACCAGGCACTGCACGTGCAGATAGGAGCGCTGCCAGCACGGCTGCAGCGGTTTGGTTACTTATAACCAAAACCCCTGGTAGGAGGGGAGGTAATGAGCTATCCCTGCCTCTGCCTCAGCCTCCGTGTAGCCGGCAGTCATCATGGAAGGCCTGGCTACTCATTCTGAGGCTGCACTAACATTTCTCAGCAATGACGATGTCTTTCCTCAAACAGCATATGTTTTTCACACAGGAAGAACGTTTTCCTTGTCATTTTTAAACATATGGCCCAGCAAGGAGCTGAGGATGACACGTTCGTGTGCTTGTATTGGCGAGGGACTGTTTCATTCTTGCTACTGTAATTGAGTTCTTCTATCTACTTTTATCTTGTTCAGAATGTAGTCTGCACAGTAAGCACAGGTATACATGAAAATGGATAGAAGAGAAAGTGGGTGCATGTTTTAAACAAGGCTTCTTAAAGAAAGCACGTGTCCTTTTGAAGTCTCGAGCAGTTTGGCTCTTGGCTGTCTGAAAAGCCGCTCTCTCCTCCTGAGTTGTTGCTGCATCAGAAACAGGGAGATGAACAAAGACCGAAGCGCCCCAAATGCTGTGAAGCGAGAGCTAGCTGCTAGGGGCTGGCCGTGAGAGCTCTTGGCTGTGGCAGGACTTGCTCTGGGGGCTGGGGCCTGTCTAGCTCCCCCTGCACGGCCCCAGGGCTCACGCATCCCCTCTGGGGCACCTGGGGTGCCCAGCCCCACCTCCCCTTCTCCCCCGGTTCGGATTTCTGTTTGCAAAGGCCCATCCACCACTATGTTACAGCAGAGGGAGCACCGTGTGGGTCTGCGTAGGGCAGGTTTGTTTCTCGGCGTTACAGAAATCTAAGAAAATCAAACATCTTTTTTGAAAAAGAGGAGGGAGGGGTTGCTGTGGAAAGGCTCCCTGCGGGGCTGGAACCTGGAGAGTGCTGCGAGGGCAGCCGTGCCTGCAGGAAGGAGGGTCGCTGCTGCCCTGAGCAGGTCCCAGCATTCAGGGGGTTGTAGACAAAACCCAATATGTGAAACTCAATTCAGAAATGCAGCGAGGATAGCCTGGAGACTACAGCAGATGTGTGCTTGTTATAAAGTGGCCTTTAATAATGCCTTAGAGAGCTCGGTGGAGGATGTGCTGGGGTTGTCCTGTCTCAGATGGACAAGAGCATAGATTGTTTGTGGCTAGGGCACTGCTGAAGGGCGTGTTGCCTTCCTCTGTGTTGTTGAGAGACAAAAAGTGTTGGCCATATCAACAGCCTTGGCTGATTCAGAGCTGCGAAGTCCTTCAGATTGCAGATGTGAGCAGTGAATGAGAGGTGCATTGAAAGCCTGCTTTTCTTTCCAGATTTCTTCCCCTATACCTTAGCAGACCATCAGGTAAGTAGTCTTCATACAAGGACAGCCGTACTGAGCCTGCCTGATAGTCCCACAGCACCATTTCCCCTGAATGTTCTCCCAGCTGTCAGCAAACGTAGCTGGGCACTTCTTGGTGACTTTCAGTTAAATTCTTCAAATCATCTTCTTCCATGAATGTCTGTTTGGAAGTTTCTTGTTGAAGCAAGGTATGTATTCAGTATTTCCTGTGGTGGAGACCCCAAGTTCAGTTACACACTGGGGAAAAGTATCCCCTTTTGTGCACTTGAGCTTTATCACCTGCTTGCATTTGGTACCCTCCAGTTCTGGTGGAGGAGACAGTGATCGGTTGCTCCTTTTCCACCTTCTCCACCCGCTCACACCTGAGCAGAATTCTTTTGCTTCCCCCTCTGCTGTCTCCAAATCCCTGTCAGCAGCACTCTTGCCTATACCTCCTGTATCCTGAACAGAGTAAGAGGCCTAGGCATGGTAAAGCATGGCCCAGAGGACAGCGGGCGGGCAAGGCATCATCCTGAGCACGAGAGATGTGGTCACATTTGCGTGTCTGTTCTAGTTCTCGAGCAGGAGGCGAGGGATAGTACTTGTCCTGGTGTGAAGACCTGGCAGACAGAAAGATGGTGTCTGGCCATGTAGGGAAAAACAATTAAGACTTCAGTGTTTATTAAGAAAAAAAGCAACCAGCAGTGCATTTCAAGCACTCATCACACAGCATAATATTGCTGTTGGAAGTAGTAGGATTAAAAAATCTTTCTAATGTTGATTTCTTTGAATTTGTAGAATATAATTAAAAATAAAGGCAGTGTGTGTACAAACATTGTCAAGTATTCCTATCTTTCATTTTTTTTTAAAACAAGCTCTAGAAAAAAATCCCCACAGAAGTTCTGTAGTGCATATTTGAATGCTTTTGTTGTAGCCTCATTAAACTTGGCTTGTCTGCAGATACAGCTGGCATGTTATTAACTGTGCTCCAGGCTTGGGGAAGCCAGAAAGCAGCCTCCACCCCCCGGTGCCGGCTGGCTTTAGGGAAATGTGCCAGCATGGGTTGGTCCTCTTCAGCTGGCTGGCTTTGGGAGCGCTCGCTGGAGCATCTCCGCATGGCCTCTGGGTCCAGGAGCCCAGGGCTCAGCCTGCCTCAAGCGCTGACTTGAGGGTGGGCTGCTCTGTGTCCTCTGTGCCAGCTGACAGCCCGCGCCCATGCAGCACCGCAGTTCCTTGTGAGCAGGATGGATCCACCAAGGTACGTGGCCTCCCCTGGACAACCTCAACTGGGTGCCCGCGTTCTCCGAAGGGGTCTCGTGCCTTTCTTTACTGTGGGCTGGCAAGGAGCAAATTAGCGATTGTCTGCCAAATAGTTTCTCTGTTCTGAACAAACTCGTTATTGGACTGAACCAGTCAAATAAATTGAATAAGGGAAATATTTTCCCTGCACCTGCTGGAGAGGCTGTTGCTCTCCAAGCTGGGTTTGCACATTAGAAGACTTCCACCAGAGGTCTAAGCAGCCTCTGGCTTTCTTCAGAGCTTTAGCAACAAGTATGTACCTTTTGAATGCTTTTTCATTTACTTGGTGTTTTTAATGGTAGGGTGAATTTAAAAAATAGATTTTGTAATGTCATGTTCAAGATTGTTGAAAATACACAGAGTAGACATTTAAGTTAAATGCTGTGCATTGAATATAGGGAATGTTATTCAAGCTTATTATAACTGGCTTTAAACATTCAGCCCAGTGACTCCTTTCTGCCACAAGGAAGTACTATTTTTATTTTTACCATCATTTTGCAATCAGAAGTTGTCACTTTAATTTGGTGTAAGTTCTGACTCTTACTGGTATGAGTGTTCCTCCCCTCTGCTTCCCCTTCCCCTCCATCCATCTCCTACCTTATGGTAGCACAAGGTTTGTGTTGTCTTTGGGTGCTGATGTCTTTGGGCACTGATGTTGCTGACAATTAGAAGAATTAATTTTTAGCTTGCGCAGCTCCCAGCTCTGGTGCCCTATGGAGCTGCACAAGCCTTGTGTCAGCGTGAGTGGGATGAGAGCTCAGGGTCTGGGGGAGAATTCCAGACCTTTCCCCTTAACAGCCTGAGTTGTAATGGACGAAAATGAATGAAAAGCCACTGTAACTATGGCTTCACTGGCTGGCCTAATGATGTTGGTGGAAGAGCCAAGGTCTTTAATCCAGGTGAGTTTTGTTGCTGGTGGCCCCTGTAACTGTGGGGGTGAGCTCCCCCTTGGAGGCAGCTGTGTTTGCCTTGGTTTTTTCCTTTTTTTTTTTTTGACTCATAGGTCTGTCTTCTTTAGGGTTCTTTCCATTCTCAGCATAACAGTGAAAGACTAGTTTGCTCCTCGTTATGTTGCTACTCAATTACTGTTAGCCTTGCTGAGGGAGACATAACGAAAGGCTGAAGAAGCCCATCCCTTTTCTGTTCTCCAGGGAATCTGTTACATTAAACATTTGAATGGATTTTTTGAATGTAATTCCCAGTCATTTCCTCTACAGTGAACTCAGTCCACTCGTGCAGGCTTTGTACTTAATGATATCTCTTAAAATAAATGAGATTTGATATAATTTATATTAAATGGTCATTTTAGAAATCTACATCTACTAATTTATTCATTAGAACATTTTGAGAGACAGAAGCAGAATAAATACCCTTTATGACCTTGCAGTCTACAGAAATATCAATATATACACCTGTGTTCATCTTCTCTGGCCAGAACTGAATGTGGGTGATTTACTGGGCTCCAAGGGTAGTCTAAAGCAGATTTAAATGACACCATTCTATCTGCATCAATAAACCATAGCAACGAAACAAGCCAAACCCAACCAAAACCTCAGCACACCTCTGGGACAGTTTTTAACATTTACAGTGGCACTCAGCTCGTGGTCTGTCTCTGCATCGTATGGGATTTTGCTTTTGTGAGTTCTTCTGGTTGTCTCCTTGGGATGACAGGTCTCTTCCCTTCCCTCTCCCCGCTGTCTGTGCTGGTGTCCTTGTGTCCCTCTCCTTAAGGCTGCTTCCTTGCTCGCTCCTTTCTGGACTGCCACCATTTTGCATCTAGCTCATGGCAGTCTTCTCCCTGACGCTGTGCTGGCATCTGCCCTTCCCTGGCTCTGGCACATAACCGAGCCGCTTCTCAGTTGTGCATTAAGTTTTACACCTTGCTGTGTTACTGTTTTCTCCTTTGCTCTCAGCTGCAGCTGCTCTTCTGCCCATTGTCCCAGAGCTGGCTCTTCCTTGGAGCTCCGTACACGTGCAGAGCCTTCCTTGAACTGTCCCGTGGGGATCAGCATCTGCAGATCTCCTCGAGGTGCTGTGAGACATCAGTCTGCTCCATGTGCTGTTTCGGAGGCAGTCTCAGCTAGGTTCAGATGAGCTAAAGACACGTTTTAGTCAAACCTTTGTTCACAAAACCTAGCAAATTACTGCGTTTGCATTCAGACCGCATCCAGGTCCAACCTGGAGAGCTGCTTGATGTCACCTTACACCCTTCCGTTCTCCTTCTTCCTTTACAGAGCCTTGCCATGGTTCGCTTTACAAGAGCTGTTCTGTGAGGGGCTTGTATTCCATTGGGTGTCTTAATGGTATCCGGCATAACTGGGTTCAAGTTTGACCAGGGCCTCTGGCACACACAAATACAGCAGACAGTATTCCTTGCTTGTTATGGAGGATGAACTGTCATCTCTAGGAGGCAGTTACAGTGCTATTGCATTCCTCACACAAGACAGACTTAACCCCAAATTTAAAAGAAAATGCGAGGAAATAGGATTTCCTCATCTCATAGCTGAAATGAGAGAATACTGAGTTTTCTGGCTGCCAGTATAAACTCTGGCAATGCCGGCTCCAGGAGGGAAGATGCTTCTTCTCTCAGTCCGTGTGTGCACAGCTAGGTACCGGTGATGTGTGCAGTGCTTTGTTTTGTTCACCCATTTGGTTTTGAAGATGTGACCAGCTAAAATTGGCCGTATTGAAAATAACATCGCTACTTTGGGGGAGCATCGGTCTTAATTAAAAGAGAAACGAGGAGAGCAGATCCTTACAGCAAGTTGCAGGGAGTGATTTTGCAAGTGGTACTGGAGTTGGGAGAAGTGCAGTGTGTTAGAAAACTCCCTGCTTTTCCAGCAGCTGCCACAGTAATTGGCCGTGCATGTCCGGATCACCGAGTGACAGGCGGGAGGGGAGGCTCAGCTCTCGGAGAGCTTGGCCACTCCAAGCAGCAGGGAGAGGGAGGGAGGATGGGGAGAAAACACAATTTGTGAACTTGCTCCTTTTGAGAGAGCAAATGCTCCTCTCCCTGTGCCCAGGATCGTTGCTGAACAGCCAGCAGCTGCATCCTGCTCTTCTTTTGCTGTCAGCGAATGTCACTGCAGAAACCTCGGTAGTTTCAAGGAGCCGCTATTTGTACATAGGGAATAGAGGAGACTCATGGATAGAAACGCTGTGGTGTGTGGGCTGCTCTGGATTTTACTCTGAGGAAGATGAACTCCACAAATGTTTTAAATTAGGCTATCCTTGATAATTCTGGTGGTATGAAGCCCAACCAAAATTTCAGGAAAAAACAAGTTGCTCTGTTAAAGCAGACATGAAAAATGAAGGGCTTAACTTTTGTCCTGAGGGTGATAAAACAGCACCACACAGCTGAAAATCAATCTGACCTTCACCCACGTGATGCCGTTGCCTCAGTCTGTCTTTCATTTCCTTTGGTTGAGTGAAGGCCATGGCATTCAGTAGGGAGAAAAGCCAGAGGGAGGTGGGGAGAATCCTGTTTTCTCTGGAAAGGCTTCGGTGCTTGCATAAGTTGACTCCATAAAGAGAGTTTCTGTAAAACTTAAAATAATTTCATTAAATTAAAAAAAGAAAAGTCATTCTTCTCTTAATAGCCAGCTATCACAGTAAGGTAAAGGGGATACATTGGGGGGGGGGGGGGCACAAAAAAAAAAGGTGTAACCTTAAACCATTCTGTTTTAATTAAACCTTGAATTAGCCAGTGATGGTACTTTGAAATGAAGGCTTTATGCAGCAACAGGAAACCTGCACATTCATTTAAAAACAGAAATTTGTACCCAAAGGGGAGGGAAAAGGCCAATTATTTTTTCCAGAGGTATTTTAACATTCTGTGTTGCAGGCTCTGCACAAACAAAGGGAAGGTACCCAGGTAACACATTTATTTGCATATACATCAATAACCCAAGGGTTAGGGCTTGTCTATAAGCAATATTATTGATCTGTCAAAATAGAGGTACGATTTAAATTAGTGAAGTACTCACTTGCACAAGATCCTGCAGCAAGTGTTTCCCATCTCATTTTCCCAAAGATGGAGAATGAACCAAATGAATGAGTAAAATTCTGGGCTGAGTTTAGTTCTATTAAACAGCAGCACTGACAGCGGGGAAAATGATGTGCATAAGTGCATCTTGATATTCTTTCTTTGCGTCTTGAAAGCGATTAGAAGTGTAATTCCTAGCTGTTCACCCAGTCCCCCGCTTCTCCCAGAGCCAAAAGGTTGCCAGGGGTTTCTTTGGGAAAACAGTTAAGTTTTCCACACAGGCTCTGCAAAACTCTTAAGTCCAGCCTATCCTAATCTGCAGTTTTCCTAATTCATTCATCTCATCACAAGCAGATAGTGTCCTTCCATGTCACAGTCACAAACTGCTCTGTTGCTTAATATTTTGGTGCTATAGATACCATAGCTACTGTAGCCTGGAGAGAGTTAGGGATGTCTGCTGTTTCTTTGTTCCGTAAATGTTGCTTGTTTTAGGAAGGTCTGTAAGAAATGTCAACTTCTTGTTACAAAGATAAAGACAGAGATTGGATTTAGCTGTAGAGATTAAGCCCTGCTTCGTAAAGGTTAAGAATGAACCCATTTGTTCATTAATCTATTGGGGATGATGGAGATTAATTTGTGAGTACAGCTTTTTATTTCAGTGTGGTTTGTCTGATGTGCCAACCATCGCAGACGCTATTTTACATGGTATTAAAAAAAACCCAAACCAGCAAATGTAAGAGATGATGGGACCTTTTCCTGGCGAGCTCTACTACTCAGGTCTCCATGTGATATGCCAAAATGCTATTTGCATAAATGTAGAATTTAATAAGTTATCATTCTGATTAACGCCATTAACTGCTTAACTACTGTAGAAATTGGCTACCAAAGTTGCTTGATGGTAGCTGTTGCTCTCCACGTCATTCCATTTGCTGTCTCGCTGGGGATAATGGTATGCAAGGGAAAGCAAGAAGGTCAAGGATCTTTTTGTTTAGTCTCTTTGCACATTAAAAGTTCTATTATGTGTTTGTATTGCATGCGGTTTCCAGTCTGTTGGCTACAATGCTTTCAAAATCCATTGATGATGAGTTTGTGAAGCTAAATATATCTTGTGGGTTATGACTACCAAGCTATCACTTTGTGTAGCAGTCGGGGCCAATATTTAACAAGTGTTTTTCAGGAGGAGGAATTTTGAAACGGAGTCAAAGGAATCTTACAAAAGGGTTAACAGAAATGCTAATGCAGAAGATGACAGCAAATGCCTGCTCTGTGCTGACAGTGGGGGTGTTCGGAGCCTGCTCTATGCTATTTGTGGGGATCTGGGTCTCAGGTTGGGGTTTTTAATGGGTTTTTCTAGGTGGGGGAGGGCTGCAGTATTGTTGTGAATGACACAGCCGCCACAAAGCTGAATGGGGTTGAAAAAAGCGATGTCCTCTACAGCCGTCCCTTTCTCTGCCCCGGCAAGAAGTAGGTGCAGCGTGCTGTGGCGGGGCATGCGTGGGGGCCCGGTGCGGGCTCGCCCCGCGGCTTCCCGCTGCCCCCTTGTCTGTGCCCGCGGGAGCCGAGCCGCCGCCCGTCCCCCCGCCGCTGGCAGGGCAGTCAGCCTCCGCCGAGACCTCGCCGCTGCTTCTTGCCCGACATTTAAGGGAATGCAGAACCAGACTGCAGGATGCAGCCGCATCCGAAGGGCTGGCACAGCCACCTTGCTTGTTTTCGCTCTCCAGCTAGTAGACTGACCTTTTAAGAAAACAGTTTCAGCTGCTGTGAAGCCCCGACAATGGCTTTAATAGATTTCATTTTGGTATGAAATAGCTGTGGTTACATTTTGATAATGTAAACTAGCCGCCATCAGCATGTTTTAGCCGATTGTTTCAGGCCACGTACAAACTCAGGCAGATGTCACTGCCTCCTTGCCAAGCGTCAGCACAAGATACTCATTTTCTTTTCAAATGAAAGCAGAGATTTTATTTTTTTAAAGCAATTTGTGTTCTGACTGCATGAGTACCTTCACACCTGTCAGTTGCATCCAGCGTGCTCGTTCCCGAGGGTAACCTGACATCTGGGAAATTCTGCCTCAGCCCAGACTGATCCCCTTTGCAGCATCTTCGGTATTTTGAATTGAAATGGAGTTACACCATCACACATCATCCTTTGCATTATTCTGTTCTGCTCCAGTATATCCCGGCTTTTATAAGTTTCGGTTTAAATCCCACTCTCAGGCTGTTTCAGGAGTGTTGCAGTTATCTGTAAGCTGTCTTTCTTTTCACTCTGGGGCTGGTAAGCTCAAAAACATCTGCAGGCAGGGTCAGTCCAGCTTGCTAGTCTTCAGAGGATATTTACAAAGTTTCATAAGCCTTGGACCCATACCCACACCCATCCTAGATGCAGTGTCTACAGATTTATCCCCGAGAGCCTCTTACAAGCTTTGTTTGTATTACTATCTAGAGCTATCCCACTGCAGAAATCCTCAGGAGAGAGAAGTGGTCAAGAGTACTTCGAAACATCTGTTAGAAATTCAGACAAACACTGCACTGTCGCTAGAAGCAGTTAGGATGGGCTGAATGAAATTTATCATCTGGCGCTACAGGAAAAAGGGACATAGGGTGGGTTTTTGTGTTCCTTCACTTTTCTTTAAAAATCGATAGTTCAGTCAGCAGATACAGGAGGTCAACGCCCCTGCAGAGCACACTTGGGGTGGAGAACTGCTTTTTACCAGTGTCACAGCCTCACCCGAGAGCCAAGCCTCGTGGTCTTACAGCAGCCCTATTTCCAGAGGACTCACGTTGGATTCATCATGCGCTTTCTACTTGTTTCAAGAAACCCTGTGTTAATTGTGCAGGCCCAGGAGCGGCAGCGTTAGGAGATAATGTGACCTCACTGGGACTTTCCTACTGCTTGCCATACTTGGGCAAAAGGGAAGAAGAAGCTGTAGCAACAAATGTAATGGGTGAACTGTGTGTGGCTATGTGCTGGGTTCAGTGAGTACTTGAGAAATACTGGCATTTGTCCCCAGAGATGTGTCATGAAGTTACAGGCAATTTGGCAGAAAAAAGTTTTCTTATGCATGATGCTGGACTGGCTATGATGTTGCATTGCTGGGTTGTAGTAGTCCAGCTCAGCGCCCCACCCAATGCTGTTCCACATCCTCCCGTTCCCAATCCCCTGCCTCCGAGCAGGACAAGGAGCAGCGCAAGCTGTGCCTATCAGCTGGGTGCCATGCGTGTGCTGACTGCCGAGGACCAGCCCACGAGCCGGGGTTATTGCTGACTCTGTTCTTGGCCCTTCTCTCAGCAGAGGTAGGAGCTGGGGTCTCTGTCCTACCCGATCAAAAGTAGGTTTGCCCATCCTATACAAACTCAATTTCTGTAAGAGAAACTCAATTTCTTTTGGAGCCCTGTATCCCCAGTCCAGTGTGACTCAAAAGTTAATAGGAAGGGACAAACAGTTGAGACATATGACAGGCAATATGATCACATAAACCTTGTTTTCTTAGGATGCCAGGCTGAAAAAAATGAGCACAAAGCTCCTGAGAATAAATGAGTCACTTCAGATTGAGACTTGATGGACAGTGGTGGCTTTGTTACGACTCTGCAGGTAGCGAGGGGATAGGGTTAGGGAGAATTTCCAGTAATGAAGGAGACTTGTTATTAGAAGGGTAAAGCTGCTTCTGCCATGCATCTGCTGTAGTGGACCCCGCATTACGCTGGTCCCTCCTCCTTTTAGGAGCCTTTTGAGGAAAAGTCTCCTGTGACAGAAGCATCTCAGGTTTTTTCATCTGTGAGCTGCCAGGTGAAAGAATGGGGCTAGAGAACAAAAGATGTTCAGATACTGCAGACAAGCTTTTGTAGGATCTGCCACGTCAGCTGTCTCTTATAAGGTCTGCTGTATTTTCTGTTGATGGTGCTCTTCCCCCGAGGATTTCCCCACACCTGGGAACACCTGCCATAACCCGCACTGATATTTTCCTCAATGCCTTTCATTTCTGCATACAGATGGAGCTGGGATATCACACACTGTCCTTGCCCTTATTCTGTTCTGCTCCTTGGCAGTCCCAGCTTTCCTGGCTGGGAGCTTTCATCCCACCTCCCTCTCAACCTTTTTCAGGAGGGGCTTTGCAATTATTTATAAGCTAGCTTGTCCTGTCTTCTGACATTTTCAGTCTAGTCTGCGCAAGAAGAAAGCTAAGTATATGTGTTCTGGTTTTATGGGGAACAGAAAACTTGAAGTAGATGTTAGCAAGATAGTCTTGTTTTTTTAGGAGGCAAGGGAACCCTCCCTTCAACATCAGTGGTCTTCTAGATGGAAAAAGTCTTAGTGGCCTGTAACCGCCTTTTCCCTTTGATGTGTTTGGGGACCCTGGAAGGACAGGCAGCCAGGTCACTTGCACGCTTGTCAAGGGGAGGCTGGCTGTTCTGTTTATCCTGTATTCCTGCCCACTGTCCTCAGGTGGGTTTTCTCTCTCTGTCCTCTCTACCACATGTGAAAGTAAGAGGCACCCTGTGATTTACCTCCTCCTCCTGCCACCTGTTGTGTTTTGGAGCTTGAGATTTTCAAAATACCCTCATGGTAAGAGGCAAAGCTGCAATGATTTGGGCCTCATAGCTCCTCTGGAGGCATCTTTAGATTCTCTGAATGAAATAAATGTCTACTCAAGCTGAAGAGCAGCGTTTTCTCATTCTGGTTCTGCACATAGGTGGGAGGGGTGACTAACTGTTCCTCTGGAAGCAGTAAAGTGGACAGGCTTGTCTGCTGCCCAGTGCTACACGCTGGATGATGCACTTACCTATTCACCCCATCCTCTGCCACATCGATGTTTTGCTTGCCTACATGCATTGCATATGTGTGAGAGAATTATAGGTCTCCAGGCGACCTTCTCTTCCAAAAATAACTCAAAATAGAGTCTCTTCTAAGAGAGGTTGTATTCCCCCTCCAACATTGTGCACACAGAAATCAAATTTCTTTTGCTTTTGACCAGCCTTAGATAAAAACTGATGGCTGCAGCTGACTCTTTGAGTTTTTCATTAAAACTGTTCAAAGCAAACTACAGGGTGGAGGATCTCGTGTGAGCCAAAACTAACCACCCTGTTCCTGCCAGTGAAGCTCTATTGCCAAATTTCACACGGCCGTGTTCTCTAGCACCTCCTTTGAACATGAGTGTGGTTCTGGAGGCTGTTTTGAAGCTCCCACTTGAAACGCTCTCTGTGAGCTAGTGGAGCATTTTCTGGCACTTAAGCTTCTGTATCTGGTGGCTGTTTGTGCTATATACTGAGCAGTGAGTCATGGCTTCCTAAAGGAGAAAAAAGGATTTCTTAGAAAACCTTTCAGAAAAGCTAACTTGTTTTTCAGCTGGAAGTGCTGTTGGTGTCGGTGGTGAAACTGGTGCGGTAAGTCACCTCTGTAGTGTTTCTAAGAATCACCAGATAGTGTTGTGCCTCATCTGAATACTCTTTTTGTATTACTTTTGCAGCCAGTGATTTCTTCCTTGTATAGGGTATTTCTTTTTTATTTTTCATTATCTGGTCTGCTGGATATGGGGACTTATTCCTTGCTATACTTTTATTCTTAATTATAGATTTGAATCACAAAAGTGCAAACCCCCTCACCTCCTGCTGAAATCTTGAGGAACTGTGGGTGTTCATCACCCCAAACAGTCAAGTAATTGTGCTGCAGACTTCACTCTGAGCTGGTTCCTTTCCGTAGTTTACCAGATCATTAATGTTTCAGTTGGCTGGCTCTGAATTCATGACAGCAGCACAAGTTAACAGGACTGAATGTGCTACTACAGTCTCCCAGCCGGCTTGCCTGTGACGTTAGCGTTTGGGATACACCAGCAATGCGGTCAGAGATGGCACAGCAGGATGGGCATGTGTGTCTCAGCGAGCAGGTAATGGGCACAGTGTGGGTGCTGCTGAATGCTCCTCAGCTCAGGCAGGTCCCCAAGTCACCGTGTGGGGTTCCCCTGCGCAGTCTCTGCATTGGTGCCTTGGCTGCCTGGGACTTCACTGCTCTCACAGCGGCGATACAACTGATTTGGATATGGCAAAGCTCATTGTAGACACCCTGATGCAGAGGAGGATGCTTCCCTTTGTGGGAAATGGGTGTGGGGACACGATCCTTCCTCCATGGCCCATGCTGGATCCATTGTGATAACTAGTGTGGCTGCCACAGTGCTGACACTTTGGTCATTCCCAGTGATTCTACCATTTTTGCACAACATAAAAATAGCATTTTGTGGCAGCAAGAGAGAGAGAGAAAAAAAAAAAAAAAGAAGGTTCTGAAATGCTGTGGTTTAATTCTTAAACTTCCTGCTCTGCTTTAAGCCCGGCCCTGAGAAGGAACTGGCCACTGAGCAAGGGGCCAGTGAGGACAGATGCAGTGCACCTTTGGAGCTGGTATGGCAGCTGCTGTTGCACAGACCCTGAGATAATGGAGTGGGCCTCGGTGTGCAGGGTGACGCCTCATGACGATGTGTAATGCGCTATTCTATAGGGCAGAATACCTGGGCGATGAGGTGGTGGACTGG
>CM036918.1:18057003-18124503 GCA_020800305.1 Porphyrio hochstetteri | reverse complement strand
CCACATGATAAAAATAAGTTTCTTTAAAGCCCTGAATTCTGTTTATAAAAATAGATGGTGAACATACGGTGCAACATAAAAATCCATGTGGTCCTGGAAAAAAAAAAAAAGTAGAAAGCACTTTAGCCTAAACCAGATGTGCGAAAGAGAGCTCCTAAACGTATTTTGTATTTTTTATTTGTGTGTGTGTTTGTGTATGTGGGAGATATTTTTGGTTCCTGCTAGGCTTCTTTGCAGCAAAGCCCCTTTCTAGAATTTACTTTCCTTTATTAGAGTTGCAGCTCGGCTTTGTGTGGGCCTCTGGGGGTTTTGGCCAGCCGTTGGCAATTTCTCTCAGACACCCAATTACCCCTGACGTCAATGCCGTCTCTCCCATCTCCCTTGGGTGCCCACATTTTTTCCTTTGTAACACTAATAGCTGACTAGCTAAGTGCCTGTTATTTCCTTGGCAGAAGATTTGATTGTGTTTTGGGCCGGATACTAAATCCAAAAACTATGTAAAAATGTCAATAGGTGAGTGCACATTGATTTCGGTTAGTCACAGTGATATTTGAGCCCCTTTGGGGGCTCTGTCTGGGGAAGTATTTTACAAGAAAGATAATATAACAGAAAATTACTGGAGCTGCACAGGTCTCTGGTGGGTTTCTTAGGGGCCTGCTAAGTTTCTGTAGAATCAACAAATGCTTTATTAATCTAAATTTGCGGTTTTGTTCCTGCCTCTCTTCAGATGGTTCGGGCTTGCCGGAGGAGACTTGGCGGGAGCGGGGCGGCCGGCAGGAGAGCCCGTCCCGGCCGGGGGGTGGGCGGCAGGGAGGCCAGGGGTGGCCGCGCGCCCCCTCCTCGCCCAGCCGAGGCCTGCGGCGGCAGATAACGCGGGGGACGGAGGGGGTCCCTGACAGCTGTGCGGGGCCGCGCTGACTGGGAGCGCCTGATAAGGGCCCCGCGCGGGAGCCAGCCGCCAGCGCCGCACCGCCAGCGCGCTGCGGGGCCGCGTCGACTGGCAAAGAAAGTTAAACACAACTGGTCCGGGGGCGGGAGGGAGGGCTGCGCTGGAAGATAATGGTAATTGATTGAATCAAAGTCGCAGAGCAGCCTTGTTTTTCCTCGCAATTTTTTTTTTTTTCTAATTTTCAGACCGAAGTATCCGAAGAGCTCAGGTTGCACCGAGCATATGCTGCACTAAAAGATAATAAGCACATGCCCTCTTCAGCTTTTTGGGGGAAATTCAGGCCAAGAAAAGGCACAATTAAATAAAATGCACTCCCCTTAAAGTTGCAAGCATACGGCTCGGAGCTCAGCGGAGCATGCTTTTAAGGACAAGGAAAATCAATGACTTTGTCAGGTCGCTGAGCTGTGTGTGCTTGCTGGCTACCAGGGACGAGAAGTCAATTTTCCCCACAAAGCCAGTGGATAGTGACACCAGAGAAAGGGATCATCTGGGGACTCCAGTGCGTGGCATACATGCATTGGGTGTTTCTGCAGGTCTCCTTCCTCTCCTGCTCTCCCCAACGCAATCTCATACCCTGTAGCACAAGATGCATGTAGAGGAAAACAGAGATTTCTGCCATTGGTGTTTTCATATCAGTTACTTTCCACATGCATTTTAGCCAGTTTTGATCTTTTTTACTATCAATCTGTCGCCAGAATTGTTCTCCCCACTCCAACACCCCCTGCCCCCCCACTTTTAAAAGGGGATTCCCCCAATGTAGTGCTCAGGAGCATAAGCCGTTTTTGTGCTTTAAGTAAATAAAGCCTTTTATACTTCCTAGTCTTTGGCAATTGTATCTACAAGCAGTAAAATCTTACATCAACACAGCGTGTTGAGTGTGTGTCAATACCAAATAACAGTAGACCATTAAAAAAAGTCTTCTGCTTGATCAGATATGGTGCTTAACATGTAGTGCTGTAGCCTGCGTAGTAGGTAATTAGTATTGAGGGGGGGGAAGCCTCCCCTGTGGACCATGACACCATAGACCTAAACTGGCGTTTTTTCACACGTTAGATTTTTCTTTCTTTAGTGGAGGGCATTTCTTTACCCCTTTTAAAAATCATTCTCTAAGAATTAACAGACTGTATTAAGGGTATTGTATATCTTAAATGAAGCTTGCAAGCACTAAGGGTGTATTCTTCTTCCCGTGTAGACACTGTGTAGGGTGGGCAGGCAAGCAGTATTGTAGTGCTAGAGGACTAGAAATCAAACGTTGGGTAGGGAAAAAACCCTGTAACCTGGGAAAAAAGTATTAAGCTGGGATTTCTGCAAACCACTTTTGCTGTAGTTTTGTTGGTTCCTGTCCTGGAACAAGTGTATGTGTGGATATGCTGGTGAAATGAATGGACCTTATTGAGGTAAGAAGCTGTGGTTTATGTTATCTCAAAGAAGCTGGGGTTTTCACTGGAGCTTTGTCATGCTTTCCCTAGAGCAACGATGGAAGATTTCTTTGTGCATGGGCTGAAGTTCATGAGATTTTTCTCAACTACTGAAATGGTGAAGCATTTGCTGGCTCTTGGGGCAAGAGAAGGGTGCCCTGAAGCCCTGGATATTGTGGCTGTGGATCACAGCTGATATCCTATAAAACAGACTAATGGGACTCCTCTGCCAAAAGAGCTGGTAATCTGCCTTGTCACGACCATTGGTTATGAAAGGGCAAGTCATCTATGAAGAAAGACAATTTTCTTGAAGGCACCATGTAAAAACTTTGTCCTAATGCAAACATAACCATTGCAGATACACTTAGGCAGGGATGCAGTTCAGATTAGAGGGTCCTTGTGTTTAAAGATTTTTTGCTTTCTCCTCGTAGGCTTGAGAAACTACAGGGTAACTGCTGCTGGCCTCCCATCTTTGATGTTCCAGTATAATTAAACCCACAAATGCAATGAGATCTAGTCTCTGGCTACTGCTAGGTGACTGACAGAATACACTGGTCTTCTCTGCCATAAACATAACTGAGATGTTTTACTAGAGCAGTGCTCCAGAGCACTCATTTCATCTTCCTCTGATCTTTCCAAGCCTGACCAGTGCTTTTAGCCTGTTGGTCTCAGAAGTGCTGACAGCAATGTGGAAAACAAATGCCAAAGCAAAAAGCAATGCAAGGTCTTTTGGATAGAGAAAAGTGAGTAAAATTCATGGGGCTAATGTGCACCCACACACTGCCTGCCCGCCATCGCGCTCCTCTGTGCTGCAGCACATTGCTGACAGTGGGGCTGCTGCTGGGGCATGCTGCAGGAGGCTGAGCCTTGGATGCCAGCAGCCTCCAGGCCACGAGGCCTGCTGGGGAGGAGCGTAGGAAAAGGATAAAATCTGTTTCTTCTAGAAATGCGTTTAAGAAGTGCCTCCTGTGCCAAGGGCAGATGCTGAATTTTGGGGGTGTGGGTCAGTCCGTAGGATGCAGAGCTGGCAGGCGCAGGCAGCTGGAGTAAGCAGGCCTCTCATGAGCAAACTCTTGAAATAAAAGGGGGCAGGTTTAAATTTAAAACCGAAACAAAAAGCCCCTGCCAGCCGTGCAGTCCCAGGCCAAGGCAGAGTGGTGCCTGTGGGTTTTCCTGTGCCTCCTCGCTCCAGTGTAGCACTGGGTGTGGGAGGCAGTGTCTCGCCTCAGCCCGCGCCCAGCCACAGCAGGCCCGCAACGGCAGGACGGCCACGCCACGCTCCCCGCACTGAGGTGGGACCTGTTCGCCTCACCCACGTGTGTTTCTGTGGGGTGGAGGGGAGACCCGGGGCCCACAGCGGGTGGGCGGGTAGTGAGGGTGCAGCCCTGGGCTCCTGAGGGGAGAGGCTGCAGGGTGAGCGAGGCACAGGCTGTGGCGGGAAGCAGGAAGGGACTGTTGCGGGGGCACAGCAGGACCAGTACCTGAGGAGGGAGGAAGGCTGAGGCTGCTGGGGCAGCAACTGGGGTGTACACCAGTGCGAGGCAGTGGCAGGGGCTGTGCCCGTGTCCATGCTGTGCTGTGGGCCTGTGCTCGAGCTGACTGTAGGCAGACTGGCTGGTGCGGGGCTTGCATGCCGTGGCTGGGGTTCCCGGAGGCGGAAGGCTTCACTTGATTCAGGAAGCAGCAGGCAGCACCTGGTCTCTGTCGTCTTTTCCTCCTTCCTGCAAACTGGGCCGTTTTCATCAGTCAGCTGGAGGCAGAGGGGGAATTGCATCAACTAACTTAAAGCACATGTTCTGGGTGGCCAGAACGGCCCTCCTGAGATGTTAGTCCTCCCCAGCACCCTGGGGGAATGCAGGCCCAACTTCACGTGTTCAACTTGTGTACATGTGGGCTGTCCACGCAGCGATGAGGTTATCCCACCCTGCCACTCTGACTGTCCCCTGGGGCTGTGGCAGGCGCTTTTCCTGAAGTCCCTTGAAGCAGGGGCAGGCTGTTTCCTACAGACTACCAGTGAAAAACATTTTAAGGAGAGACATCAGCGTGGTACCCTTCTCTTCTGAGCTTCAAGTGGAGCAGCAGCTGTTGAACAAAGTCTTGAGGTTTGTTAAAAAAATTACTTTTATTTGGATTCTAATGTCTTTGCCTTTCCCAGACTGACCTCAAAAGGCACACTACTGGGTAGCGTAGTAGATAAGGATTTCTGCTTCGGTAGAAATGGCTGTATGTTAAGATACCTTAAAGAAGAGAGTAGTTCACTGGAAACAGACTCTTGTCCTTGTTTTGCCATATCCTAGCTTTTAAATGGACAGCAGGAGATAACATAGTAGGGGAAAAGCTGGGTGAATTCTTACAGCAGCGAAGGTAGGAAGGTAGCAGCTACTTGGGAGGTCGCAGTGGGTGGAGGGCAAATATCAGCATGAGAGGAAGCAGAAAAGGGAAGATCACCCCTAAAATGTTTTCTTTCCATCTGGTAAGAACTTGAGACGTTTATGAGCGAAACTTTTCCTGGGACATTTCATTTTTCCTGCTTTGTTAGAGGCCTGTGTGGCCTTGCAGCCCAGGTCTTCCAGTCTTGGGTGTAGGTTGTGCCTGTTACCAGACCAAAGTGTCACTAAGGTGACAGGCAAATGGTCTTTACGAGACTACTCTGAAATTAGGGTTGTTCTTGCAGTATAATTTGTGGAGTTTCCCTCAAGTCACAGCCAGAACATTAGAACTGCCCTAGAGAATAAGGAGGAAATTCACCAGGTTATTTTAAGCTGGTGCTGTGGAAGCATGCAGGACTACATCCAAGTGAAACTTGAAGGGAAATAGATTGGTTGCAGATTTCATCAGGTTTATAGTTGCATTAGGAACCTCACATGAGTCTTTAAGAATGTTTTAGAACTGAAAAACTTAAAGGTTATGAGCAAAAATTGTTATGCAGAAATGATCAGTATGAGTACATATCTCATCAGTATGAAAGGAGAAGTTCAGTAAAGCATCATACATGTTTGAGATAGCCATGTGAACATAAGTAGCGGAGTGTATAACCATTAAGAAGCACCAGAGTAATGCTTGGGTTGTTCTTTTTACTCCATTAGTGCCAGGTTGAAGGAATGTTGACTGAGCAATAGCGCCTTTCTGAAGGTTGTAATATTTAATTTTAATTTCCTAATCTTGGAATATGCATTAAAATCACCTAGGTCTTGTAAGTTTGAGAGATTTCTCCTCCCCTTTACCCCATCCCCCTTATGTTGGGAGCAGTCTTTCAATTGATCACTAAGCATTCACCCTTTCTTTTATATTGTTTTTCTAGACCCACATTGTCATTGGTCATGAATTCACAGAGCCGGTAGACAAAGCAGTTGGCAAGGACATCAGGGAGGTATAGACTCATATAGTCTGACCATAGAGATGGCAGAAAATTAGAGGGAAAGATGGAAAGAGGGTGAGTGAGCACGGTCTTGAAATCGGGGAGATTGATGGACTGTATGCCAGAGAAAAGTTGGAATAACAGGACTAGAAATACAGACAGAGGGTGTAAGACAGGACGGTAACTGGCAAGAGGAAGATGAGAAATGTCAGAACAGCATGGGGAAGGTAGAAGGAGAAAAGACTGATAAAATGTAGAAGGGGGTCCAGAAGCAGCAACTAAGAAGTGAGACACAAAGGCTAGGACTGTTGACTCGGGAGAAGAAATGAGAAGTATAAGCCAAAAAGATTAACCTCAGCAGGATAATATCTTCCACAGTTAAAAACTCAGGAACTCAGTAGAAGGAAGAAATACATCTACTTCATTTTACTTTTCTGTGCTTTTGGACAGGCAGTTCTGTAAACCACTGAGCACTGGTCTGCCTTCTGTTCCAACATCGATGGATGCCTCATTACCTCCTTGAGATACTGTCACAAAAATGAACTTGGGAAGCAAATGTCCTGCTTCTGAGAAGCATGAGGAGGTAGTATCTTCTCTGCCCAGTGATAGGCTTCTAGGAGCTAGTCTGTTATTCTTGTAAAGTATCTTTTAAAAAAAAGTTATTACATTTTTTCCAACATGCCCTGTGACTTTCTTGTCAAAAGCATCAAAATAATTTTGAGGAACAGTTTATAATAGAGGTGACCTCCATACGTCCCTTCCAGACTAAACTATTCTGTGATTGATCCTACAAGAAAGAAATCTGTAGTGGATGTGAAGTTTGAGTTTTGTTTCTGGTGAGGTTTGAAAGGGATTTATGAGCTGTGGTCTGTTCTAGCAAAGTCAAATGAGAATTAACCAGGTGAGTGACTTCCACAGTCAGAATCAGAATTCCACAATCCCAACAGCAAACGTTGCTTCAGTTCCCTGGGTAAATAACTTGATTAGCCTGCAAGACACTCTTCTCTTGAGTTGGAGTCAGAGACCACTTTAGGATTTCCCTCCCTTTGCAGCAATACTCATGGGTTTCCAGAAAGCGAGACAGGAAAAGGCACACATGCTCCTAGTGACAGCAGCTTGAGCTCATTAGTTTAGATTTTTAGATACGTTGGCATTGTCTCAACAGCCTGCTTTCGCATTTACGACCTTTCCAAAGTACATATCAAGGGGAGGAGCGTGCCTTCCATTCATGCTTAGTCTTCTTCAGTTATGCATGGTGTTGAGCTCAGAGCCCAGACAAAGCACACCACCACTTCCTGAGCAGCCCCAGCATCTACTGACAAAGATGCAAAGGAAAGAGAAAGTGGAGGTAGCTCTCCCATGTGGATCTGTACTTTGTGCCCTCCCATGAATGAGCACGTAGGTATTTTTCTGATGACATTAAAAAATTAGTCTTATTCTGCACCATCTCTATGAGTTTGCTCTCCAATGTAATTCCTTCTTGTTAATTTATCTTGGAGTGTTTTGGAAGATTACTTAGCATCTATCAGTGCATTTTGTGGGACAGTCTATGGAAAGGACAGATCATCTGCTGAGGAACCTTTGCTATATTTCCCCTACTACGGTTCCCTACTCAGTGCTGAGGTTTTAAGAGTGAGCTGGTTGAACCTCCTTTTGAACCCATCATGGATTTTTCTTTGTATTTATTTCCTTCAAAGTTTATTTCCTTCCTTATGGCAGCTACCTTTTGCCAAGTGAGTAGGACACTCCAGTTCTTCCTGCCTTTTGCCCCATTTACCACCTTCCAAAAAGACTGCGGTCGCTGTATGACTGCATCTCAGATTTTCCCCGGAGTGATCTCTGATTTCTTTTCAATCAGTTCATTTAATTGACCGTGTTTATTTCCCTAGCCTTTGTGGCTCCCTGAGTGCAGCTATTTGTCAGAAGCTGGATGTTAAGCATCCTTTTCATGTTTTACCTGGAGACTTTCTTAAACCATCTCATCTGTTCTTAGCATTTGGGGCTAAGCCCAAAAGGGAAGCTCTCTCAATCAAAAGGCTATCTAAATGGATAATGTGATATTTTGAGACCTGTAACAAGGAGGCAAATGTCCCAGTCCCACTGCTCCTGTGCTTATCCCACCAGAGCTATGGTGGCTTTGAAGGCTTGCTTGGGCAAGGTTCCCAACGTGGATGTTTGCAAGACAGCTAACTGGAACTTGGTACACGTACCTAGCATACTGCTTAGATGTCGAGCCTAGGCATGATGCCCACTTTGGAAGGCAGCTTTGTAGTCTATATTTGCTTAATTTAGTCCTCAGCTGTCCTCTTGAGAATGGCTGTTCACTGCGTGTTAGTGTCCAAGAGCAGGAAACGATGGAGGCAACTTTCATCAGAAAGAAGATGAAGTAACTTGGCACTCACTGCAGTTTGGAAGCTAAATTGCCTCTTAAAACATCATTCTTACTTCTTCTCTAAGGAGTTTCCAAGCTGTAAATAGGATGGGGAGAAGGATGCCTTTGTATCCTGTGTTCCCCTTTTCTAGATGTTGTCTTGGTGACATTAGCTGCCTTCTTCAAAGTCTGTAAAATTCTGTTTGAATGCTTTTCATGCTCTGGTTTGGCATACAGCATAAATCTGAGCAAAATGACCCCAGACAGGAATACGTTTTCCTCTTCAGCAGCTCCTGTCTGTGTCCACTGCTAGCATCTATATTAGCAAATACAATTTCTTGGGAACATCCTGGAGCTATTATTTTACAAATTCTTTAAAAAAGTGACAAAGTACTATTATTTCCTAGAAAGTTTGGCCAGCTTCTTGCACATGAATTTTTAAATCGTCCTCTTATTTCCTTGTGCCATTTATTTTTATACCGTCATTTTAAAAATAAACCTGAGTCGAGAGTAATTAGGGAGAAATGCCCCACATTTGAAATGTAAATAGAAGGAAGTAAACGCTAGGATGGGCCACTCCAATCAGTGGTCAAAGATCCAAATTTTAATCTTGATGGCTGAGTTAAATAAAAAGAGATCCTGTTAAATAACTTAGCATTCCCTTAATGATTCATGAAAGGTAAACTTGGAACATTTGACTTCATTGCAATAATACAGCTAGTTTAATTTTTTATTATTTTTAAACCCACAGCCAGCGTGCTGGAGTAAGTTATTTGCAGTGTATTTTTAAAGCCCATATTGAAATATTAGCCATAACTGTCTGCAGTGTATTAAAAAAAAAAAGGGGGTGGGGGGATATGTTTGAAGTTTAATCATGCTTCTACTTACGCTCAGTCCCAGAGCAATCCTTTTTTCTGCTGCTGAGCTCAAACAGCTAGTAGCCAGGTTTGATCTGCTGCCCCACGGAGCAGTGCCCTATGTGAATTTGAAGTTTTCTCAACCCGGGAGGCCTGCAAATAAAGACTAGCCTCAGGTAGCCAGATCTCTCCTTCCCAAAGCAGCTCCTGGGGCGCTGCCTGGAGCAGTCCTCCTGAAACTGTTTCAGGCAATTGCTATAGACTATCTCCACTACTGCCCCTCTTTCCCCTCCTTCCCTCTCCTCCTCCTGGCATAAGGGAGGAGTTTTGGAGTCCAGGAGTCCTATTTGACTTTAATAAAATGAAAAAAATAAAAAAAAAATAAAAAGCAGAGCAGTTTGTAGGGAACTGGCACAGACTGTGGAAACAGGAGCCACAGCAAGACAAAACCCAGTGGCCTTCAAAACTTTTTTCCCTTCTTTTTCACCACATGACTTGGAGGATGTGGACAGTAATTAAAGGACCCCCTAGCTCCTCATTTTCTGTGCCTGGTCCTTTGATCTGGTTCGTGTTGGGTAGCTATTTTCATTGTTCCTGTCTTTTCTTTCATTCTCACCCAGCCCCTTTGATGTGAGCAATGATGATCTTTAATTCCAAAATAGGAGATGGGCAGGATAGCAGTACTGGCCTTACATAATGCATCTTTCACATCTTATTTTTAAACTTGGGCATAATAGGTGTAAGTCGGAGCCTGGGGAGCATTAACCCCTTCCACACAGGGGAACTGCTGCAGAGGTTAAGAACCCATCACTTTTGGTAATGTCAGGTTAATCTTCTGTAGATGCCTACAGATGCATTTGCAAAAAAGATTATTATTATTATTATTTTTTCCCTGCAAATATGATGGATCTCTAAATATAATCTGGAGGGAGTTTGTCTTAATTGTTCCCATGTGGGAAAAATGTGCTGAGAAAGAACAGTAAAGCTAATGCAGTTATTCTGACTGGCTTCACTTGGCAGCACAGTGGGAGTGAAGCATACTGTTTATTAGTGTATGTTAATAAACTATAAGGGACAAGCTGCGGGTGGCGGTTTATAAACTGTTAGCTCAGGTAGGACAGATGACAATATGGAGGTTATTAGTAACATTAGCAGGAGGGAAGGGCTGGAGGTTCGTATTGTCGCCTTGAAATCATAGAAGCCCGTTACGTCTCCGTGCGCTGCATCCTCCTCAAAGGACGTGGGAACTGAGCGGCTGTACTCGGTCCCGCCGAACCAAGGGGGTGGTCCCCTCCGCGCCCCTGCCCGGCCACTGCCGCTGGAGCAGCCTCCTGCCACGCCATCCGATGCGGCACAGGCAGGCACCCCTCTGCCACGCTGCCTGGGGTGGGGGGCACACGGCACCCCCGCGCCTCGCTTTTCGGGGGGCACGCATGGCACCCCGCGCCATGCCGCGCAGTGCGAGACGGCCCCCGCCGCACCCTGCCGCGGCCCCGGGGAGGCAGGTGGTGCTGGCAGAGCCCCGTCCCCGGGGTGTCCCCGGGGAGGGCAGCAGCCCGGGGGGAGGCCGCCGCGCCGGGGGCTGCCCTGGGGAGGTGCCGCATTAGCGCAGTCCCCATCTGCCTTGGCGGCGCCTCCTCCCTCCGGGCCCCAGCAACAATGGCTCCGCTTCTGCTGCCTGCGCCCTGCCCGGGCGGGACCGGTGACATTTGCAAGGTTCAGTCATCACAGCACAATTCGCTCAGGAAATGCGCCTCTGATTGTAAATAGGTAGCCCAGAATTTCCAGAGATCAGGAATCGAGTCACCCGCACCCAGTTTAACTCTAAACGCCTTTTATTTCAGCAGGATTTGTGACTACCTGGAAATAGAGGGCTGCTGCTCAGCCACGTTAATGTTTGAATATTCTGCCACTGTTTTCCATGTTCAGAAGCAAATCTCAATGGGTATAAATTAAAAAAAAAACAACAAAAAATCAAACCAACAACAAACCAAAACATTGTCCCTGTTTTCCTGGGATAATTAACTTGAGGCAAAATGCAACAAATTGTCAGTATGAAATAACAAAGAAGTGGTGAGGATAGCAAAGGTTAAGTGTGGCAATGGACAGAGGGTAATACACAGCTTGATGTGTCTGATTATATTTTAGTCTAATGCCTGCTTTTTAATTTTCACTCACAGAATATACATGCACATATACGTCTACATCTGATACACTTTGAGATGTGGACTTATGCCCTTGTGCCACCAGCTCTCTTAGGGATGTAAAGTGTGTGTTATGTTTGTGTAGTTCTTCAAATAACAGCTGCTTATTAGATAACTTTCAGGGAGATTCTTACTCTATGTTATGGCCCTGCATCAGCAAAGTACTTCAGCAGATGCCTAACTTCAGCACGTGACTGGACACGCAGGCTTTTCAGCTTGCGCTTGCTTAAACCTGGGCGCATGCTTAAATATTTTGCTGAATAGAGGCCAAGACCAGATGTAGTGAATACTTATAATTAAGCTTGCTAAATGGCTTACAATATGCCACTTGTTTCCATGTGTTTTTAAATTTCTCACTTGATTATCATTTCAGCCGAACTTCTGCGTGCTTGTCCTTGTCTACAGATCTCTCTCTTTCGTTTTTCTTTTTAATTCAATCAGTTGCCTCAGAATATTTCTGGGTTAGGAGTAAAGGAGGAAAAAAAAATACTTTCCAGTTCTTCTAGTACAGTTCATCTTTAATACCAGTGAGGTTTTTTTTTTACCTGAAGTGTTCCAAGGGAATAAAGGAAGGAAAAGTTGTAGAGAGAAATAATATTTTACTGGAACAGCTTCTGGAGTTGGAAAAAGTAGACACACTTTTGAGATCTGGCAAAGGGATGTGGAACCTGTAATCTTGTCTGCTTTTTCCAACTGTATCAGCTAATCTAATAATAAAAGCTTATAGGGTGATGGAATGTCTTTTTTTAGACAGAGCAAAACAAACATTGAAATTGGAAAGGGGAAAGTTGGCATCGACACATTCCTCAATGAGTACTAGTGCCTTTTCTTGAGTTGGAAAGGAAAGAAAAAAATTCCTCTTTCCGAAGCAGCCCTGTTTTAAGGGCTCGAGCATGCCCAGATAGCCCCCAGTTAGGTTTCAGCAGTCTAATGAAGCCTGCCTTTTTTGTGATTTCACTGCACATACTCCCTGCCTGCCTTGATTGGCAGCTGGGTAGCAGACCTCTGCAGCTGTGACAATTTGCCTGAGGGAGACTGTAAGTGTCTCATTGAAACTTGCATTGTAAAATCCTCCAAAATGCCTCCCATAATATTAGGCACAGGAGAAAAACACAGGTGTGAAAAACTTTCACAGATCCCAGGAGTTCAATGTCTCTTGGCAGCTTTGGTGGATTCGGTGTTATAATATAAATTTTAAACTTGCATTTACGAAAAAGAACTTGTTCCATCTTCTGTCACAAGGAGAAGTGGTGGAAGGCGGCGGCACTCGCCTGTGCTCACCTTCACCAGGGTGATGAGGGCTGGTCATCTGCTGGTGAAGCCTGTCTACCTGCTGTAACTGGCGGCAGATTCCAGCACGGAGAGGACACAGGTGTCCCCGCTGCTGAGGCATTTCTCTGGCACAGCAGTGTTTTAGGAGCTGCTATTTTCCGAGTGGAGGCACAGGCTTGTACTGTCCAAAAATGAGCACTCGGTGATTGATTCTGCTTCCTCTGAAGGAGGGATTTGAAAACCTAAGTAGTGTCTCAATGAAATCAACCTTCCTATATGTATGTACGGTTTTACCATTTTCTCCTCTTCCACTGGTTAAGTAGCTTAACGTACTACTCATTAGCACTAGCATGTATGTGAGATACAGCGCTGCCAGCATAACTGGGAGGTGAATCTCAGCTTCTGAATGCCTGGTCCTTTTGCTGGTGTGTTTGTTCCTAACTGCGTGTCTGTGTGTTACAGCAACTTTGCTTCGTACGTTTGCCATAAATGAATCTTGATATGAGCGCAGCCTTAAGATCTGACACTTCAACAGTCTCAGTAGGGTCAACACAATATTCAGGAATTAAAGTTCTGAAGAAATGTGAGCAGCTAAATTTAGACTTAAGAAATGCGCCTGATTTGAGTGAGCTGTGGGTATGCTGATACATGGAAGTTTCCCTGAGAGCCAGCCAGGCTTTATTTGTTGCTTAAAGGGAGGAGATTTCAGTTAAGTTGGAACATTTGATTTGCTTGCTTGAATTGGTTTTGATTAGTGACTGAGTGCAAGGTTAAGCTTTAATAACATACCCATTGTAATAAAATCATGTTGGTGAGTGATACATGCAACTAAAAAGATTTGGATGTACTAGTCTGTTAAACAAATATAAGTTGGAAATGCTCTGGAAATAAACACATAGAATAAGAACTAAAGACAAATTTAAAAATACATATTTTTAATACTTTCTAGGGCTAAGATTTTGGTGATGAATCTAGCTTGTTCTGGGTTAACAAGGTGACATGGTTGAAGCCTTAGAAATGAGAACCTGTTTTGAATTTGGTAACGAAACGTGGTAATGCATCACTGAGTTTCTGTTACGGTGAACTAGTGACAGACGCAGTGACTAGTTAAAGGTGAAAATAACAAGTGATATTGGGCCTTGACAAATCTAAAATTAAAATCTCAAATTCAGAAGTTCCCTGAGAGAGGCTCTTGGTGCTCTTTACCATCTCTCCTCAACTACAAACTCTGGTCAGTTCAAGACATATTGCTGTAATATGTGGATTTTGCGAGCTGAGGGTTGCAGTAGGGCTGAGGTGGTTTTAGTTCTAGATTTTTATCACAGCTTTCTGTTCTTGGTGCTTTTTGCAGACTGTCCTAAGAGCCACAAAACTTGTGCTGATGTATAGCGATTTAATGTACTGTAATACAGCTACACAAGAGGGCTCAGTTTCAAGGATTTGTAAAGCTTTTTTAGTGGTGTCAATTGAGAAGTTGAACTCGAAGTTCAGTTGAACATTAGTGGTATCAGTTGAAAGCTCAGCTTGAAATACTCACTTGCCAAGGCTGTTTCATTCCACAGTAACATTTTAAACAAACTTTGCAAAGCGGTTCAGTATTATGTGTCTTAGTTCACAGACGGGGAAACTGAGGCACAAAGCTATCACATTTCTTACCTCCAATGCACTTGGGAGAGCCGTAGCAGAACACAGAGCCCCATATAGTGCTGCTGGTGTGCTGCTGACCGTTGCGTGCTGCTCCTTGTCTAGCAGGGGAGTCTAGCTTGTCAAAGGGAGGAGGGTTTTGTCTCTCTGGTGAGGAAGGGAACGGATTTAAACAGCAAAGCTTGGGGAAACCATTGTTGTCTTTTTTGTGGCAGTGAACACGTTGTCACATTCCTCTACTTACCAAATAAGTAAATAAAACTGTAAAGGAAACAGTAGTTTGAACCCCCACCCCCCACCCCCGTAGTTTAGAGCATCTGTTTTCTACTGTATTTTTTTCTCCTGATCTCTTTTTGTAATTTACATCCAAAACATGAAGTGACAGAATTTGGCAGAATCAGATCTATACAGTAGAGCTTAATGGTCATGTAAAAGGGAATAAATAAAGCCCCTCAAGCCTGCTTAGTTCTCACACATGCACGTGAGCAGGGGTTGGGGGAAGGCGTGTTGTATTTTTCTTGGAAAAGAACCTTTTTGGTTTCTCCTAGTCTGGCACCTGGAGGTCCAGCTGTGCTAGCTTGAGGCTGTGTGTAGTCTCATGCATGGGAAAGATGATGGACAGATCGCTGTACAAGTTGAAACGTTTCATGTCTCTACAGGCAGTATGTATAGCTATATTTGTGAATAGTGGCAGTGCAAAATTGGAGGTGGGATTACTCTTCAAACAACAGTTTGCCAGTAGTGCTACAGTCTGGACTGGTGTCTGTTGCGATTTGTGAGAGGACCAGCAGCACTTGGATTTTCCAGCTTTGCTTGCTAGTGCTTCAGCAGCTATGGAGCCGTTGCGCCCGCCGTCATTGCTTCCTGTCTCCATGAGCTGCCTGTAAATTATTTTCCCTGGGCTGAGCTCTGCACATGGCCTGGAAATGTGTCACTCTGGTTATGTTTGGCTTGGTCCTCTGCTAATTTATACCAGTTCTGCTTCAGCATATTTCCACTGGCTTAATTCAATAGCCGTATTCCTAATTTACTTGGGTATATGCAAGAGTATTGGGTTCATTACTCCTAGCAGTTTTGTTCTCTTGATTTATTTTTGTTCTGCAGTCACACAAATGCCAAGGTTAATTTGCTCTTAAACACTTGATTTCCTAGGACATAAAAGTGGCTCCATATTTAAAGAAGAAAATAGAGAACAGTTTTATTCTGTAAAGTGGTTTAGGTTGGGAGGTGGTGGGTTTTCTTTGTTTTGATTACAGAACTTTGAAACCATTAGCATTTGGAAAGCAGGAGAATTAATTTTATGCTCACCGATACCCTTGGATCTTCTGGATTCTTCAGCCGTGGATCAGGAGCTGATACAGGGTTCCCAAAATGTTTGCAGTACCTTCAACAGTGAGTGATTTCAATGGAGAACTTCTCACAGCAGAGAACTCAGAGATAGATACTGTGCTTTAACAAAGATGCTATGTCTCCGCAGTGTACATTAGTCAGTGAGTTAAACAAGCATCAACATTAAAACAGACATTATCCCCTGCAGTGTATTTTCTTAGTGCTTTGTCCATTACAGCTTTCAAATGATGAGGTTTCTAGTCCTTCCCGTTAGAAACAGCTCTTTTCTAATGTTTATTGCCGATGTCTTCCTGGTGTCTAGCATAAAATTTTGTTTTCTGATCTTCTCCTGCCCCTCCCAACGTGCTTGGTGGAGTGCAGTGAGGGTGTTTACCATACATGAACCCCTTGTAAGCAGTTCCTGCACCCTCCTTAGCTGTTCTTTAACAAAGATACATATAATTAGACCTTTTAACCTTTCCTCATAAATCAGTCCATCCAGCCCATTAATCACTTCTGTTGCCCTCTTCTGAATTGTCTCCGATTTGTCATCGTCCTGTGGCTGGGGACAGCTCGGTGACTGTGGCCCCGTGTGGAGGTTCAATACCAGCCCGCTGCACCCGGGGACAGGTTTTATTTATTTTGTCCCTCTTTCCCTCTGCTTCACTCCCAGTCAGAATATATCTCCTGCCCACTCTGCATAATCACATCTTTAAAACATTTATGGAGATAATTTGCGGTCTCCCGGACCCTCTATCATTCTCTGATGTCGAGTTAGCAGAGGTTGAAAGGGAAAAGGATTGAATGTGACACACTTGGCTCCCTGTCCTTGCTTCCCCTGCTCCCCACCCCAAAATAAACAACACAGCTGACGGTCATACTGAATTTGAGGGAAGAGGTAGCATTAGAGTGGGAAAAAGAGGCTGAAAATATAATTGCCTAATTGTAAATCCTAAGTAGTGCAGGCAGTGGGGGCAGCCCTGACTAGAAGAAATCAGAGGGTCACTAATTCACACTGCCAACATCCTAATTAGCTGTGCAAATGTAATGTTTATATTGTTGGGGGTGGATTACAATATCCATTGTAGAATGGAAAGAAATAAATGAATTGTGTCAGTGGAGCTGTGTAGAAAACACTCCTGCCGCCCCATTAAACCATGAGAAGTAGCTTAGCTACTAAAAAAAGTTTGTTTTCAGGCTGATGCGCAAGTCTAATTGGGTTTCCAAAGAAAGGAACATGTTTTAATTATTAATTAGAAATCAGAGGAGTAAAAGAGTGGAAATCTGCTTCAGCCGGAGCTTTTGCTCAATGCTGGATTTCTCCTTAATAAGCTGAAACATTCCAGGCCTGCCTTAGTTAGCGGTTGGGTGCAGTGGCTTTACTTGGGGGGTAGACATCTTAATGCTCATGTAATTATCATGTAATTATTTTGTAATGTGGGATCAAAATTTTGCATAGATGGCATTCTTTCACTAAACTTGAAAAATAAAAAAAAAAAAGTTGTGTTCATTAAAGCAGTGATTCAGTCATTTTGGTTTAAGAAGCAGGGTTCCCTCACCCCCCTCCCTCTCTAGCACACAAATATTTTGAAACAGTTTAGAGATGGTGACTTCAGGATAAATAGAATTATTGAATTTAGATTTTGTTGAATATTTATCAGATTTCTTGTTGGTAATACTGCCTTTCAACAGAAGTGTCAAGTGGGTTGCAATTATCATCAAAGCTGATGGGTACAAATAAGTGATGATCGTGTCTGTTGACTCAGGGCACGCAGGTTCCTAAAGGGGGATCTTTGTGGAAGTTGCTTTCTCTCTATGAATTTTCCCCCCTGTTGCCATTGAACTTGTGGAATCAGTGGTTAAAGACTGATAGACTTTGTCAGAAGATGTGAAGTGGATTACGACCCATCATAATAAATACTCCTGACGGAGTGATGGTGTATGTTCTAATGAACAGAGCGCAGAGCCGCCTCTCCGGACTCGTGCTTTCTAATGCCTAAGAATATGCTTGAGCAGAGTTATACTCCTGTTTACAACTGCAGACAGCTTGTGTGCGCAGATGAAAATGTTACCGAGCGAGTGCTGTAGCTCTTGCTTCTAGAAATTACTGACAGCCTGGATCCAAGCCGAATCACAGGTTAAACCTGAGAAATTATAGAACATACCGAGAGCCGCTGGCTCTTGAGTTGCCAGATGTTTGTAGATGCATGTGCGTCTTCGGGGGAACTGCCCATTAAATGTCTCAGCTTTAATAGGAGAAGGAGACGGGAAAGAAGAGTGCTATGACTCCATATGGCTCCCTCAGTGCAGCAGTAAATCCTTGTGTTAGTGGGGTGCAACAGTGAGGAAGTACAGAGCTGTCTCTTCATGTTGCTGTTTCACAGTAAAAAAACCCACGGATGAGATGGGGAGAATACAGCTAATGTGAAGTGCATGGCTTCCTTCGGGGTGATGGCTTGTATTAGCTCACAGATAAACAAAATGTCTGACTTAACTGGTAAGAAAATTTCAGTTGGCCTTTTTTCATGTGTCTGCCCAGATTATCATGCTTGAAAGTGTTTGGTTTGGATTCACAAAAGAAGTTAAATATCCTTACTGTGGGCCATTGAGCACCTGATTCTGCCCATAAGACTCAGTATATATTTTTTCCGCACCCTTGGTTTAAGGATTCCATGGGAAAAGATAGTTTCTTAGGTTTTCTTTATCAGCTGCACTGTACTGTCCTGCTGAACTCACTCAGGAAGTGTTCACTGGTCACACTTAGGGGGCTAAAACCACTACCTGTTCAAAAAGTCTGGAGTTCCGCTTTGATTTGAAGAGTTGAATTAGTCCTTTATTTTATGGAGGCCTCTTTATCTTTTGTGAAAAAGCAAACGCAAAGGGTGCTGAAATTTATGAGCAATTGTGAATACTCTTTAATTAACTTCATCAGCTTCGTGGAGACCTTGCAACAGGGTTTTAGCCTGAGATTGGTACAAGAATGCATACTGATACAGGAGAAAGGAAGACATCACAAGGCCTCCCTTGTGTGAGTGCGTGGGTCCATGTGATGGGACCGCTGACACTTTGACTTCTCCAAATGTCTTGAACATATGCTTTCCTGTTGAGCATCCTGGCACAGCTTTACTGAAGAGCTGGTCACTTCCACAGACTATTAAAAATTATTTGGATCACTGGATGCTCTGGCACCACAGGTACTGCTTGCCTCATCTATCTCAACTCTTGAAGTAATCCCTGTGACCAGGTTTTGAAAGCATCTTCTTTGTGACATCCTGGCCGGGCCACAAGCGCTGAACAGCACTGTTTAGCAGAGGTACTGTTTACAGCCTGGCAGTTTCTTCATCCACAAAAACTTCAGAACGCTCATCTGTTGTATGGGAGAAGATGCAATTAGCAGCAGTGGTATGTGCCTAGCACTGCCTTGTGATTTGCAGAGGTACTTGAGAGATGCCTGAAGGGTGTTTATGTTCATGTTGCCTTTTTCAGTAATCAACTCTTATTGATTCTTCCAAGAAATCAAAGTTCTTTTATAGGAAAAAAAGTATGGAGGTTTCTCTTACATCGATGGATTTTTGGTTTCTAAAAATTGCAACAACTTAGAAGCTTTCTTGCTTTCTGGCCCTCACTGATTCAGCATACATCCAAACTTGTCTTTGAATCAGTCTGGGTAGTGTTTCATGTGATGATGTACTGGTTTTCTTTCAAAGCTGTCTGGAACAACTTGCTGCTTCCTTCTTCTGTGAAAAAGCCCACCCATCTCAGTCACCCCTCAGCAGAGTTGAACCCCAGCACAGCCAAGATAACAGGTATATCTAACTAGTGTGAAGGCAGCAGTGCCTTGAGAGAGCTTCGTGGCTGAACAAGCACATTCAGTTTGGGAGTTCAGTAGTATACTGTTTGCAAATGCTTGCATTTCACATTACCAGTAGAAATGTTTTTAATGGAATACATACTCACATGCAAGCAATAAATGCAGGCCCACATAGGTACAGATGTAGGTATTGCTTTGTGTTTCTTACCTTGGGGATGCTTTTGGAGTCTCCTACGCTGCGGTGGGTTAACCTTGTCTGGCTGCCAGATGCCCACCCAGCTGCTCTCTTACTCCCTTTCCTAAACAGGACAGGAGAGAAAATAAGATTAAAAAGCGCATGAATCGAGATAAAGACAAGGAGAGTGCTTCTCAGTTACTGTCATGGGCAAACTAGACTTGACTTGGTGAAAATTAAATTAATTTTAAGTTATGCCACAGGAGGGCTGGGAAATACGGGGAGTTTGTGGTCAGTCTGGTGATGGTCAGTCAGTGGTGGGTCTGTTGTGGTGGAGTCAGTCAGTTGAGCCAGCTGTGTCCAGCACAGGGCAGCCCCGTGACCTCTTCTCACAGAAGTCCTCCCCCACAGCCCCCTGCTACCAAAGCCTGGACACGTACACCCCACACATACACACATTTCCATCCTGTGCTGTGCTGCGCGGGCCCCGGCCAGCCTGACCCCTGGCCTCTAAGCAGATGTCTCCAACTTTTCTTGCCTGCTGTCAGGGTAAGTAGGTGATGGGCTCTCACCCGAATGTTGATTCTGAGCCCGTCTTGTGGAGGCCCCCTTTGATGTTTTATTTTGGCTTCTTGCCAGGGGGTCCAATTTTTTAAAGCACTGGGATACTGATCAGATTATTATTATTATTATTATTATTATTATTATTATTATCCCTGCTTCAGAATTCACTGTTCTGCAGACACTGTGTTTCCTGCGCTCTTGCTGGGCAGCCAGTTAGGAGAATGTCCCTGGGAAGGACATGCCACCATATGCAGGGTTCTGTGATGTTGGGAGGAATAACACAGACTGCAGAAAGTTGCCCGACTGTATGTTAATGTCACAAGCTGTGGCTCGTGCTTCATTGTTTCCCTACATCAGCCATCCCAGAGCAGCCTTTGGAAACAAGAACACCGCGCTTGGTGGGTTAGGCAAAGCCTTTTGCTTTTGTTCTGCATACCTGGGGGCAGAGGTTAGCACCTCAGCGTGCGGGGCCATGTGTGTGGTGTAATGGAACTCCTGTCTGCAATTAATACCTGCCTGGGGTTGGCTCTGTACTCAGCTTTATCAGTCATTTTAGGTATTTGGGCTTAACTTTCTCAGAATAAGTACCATTCAGATTTATGGACTGCCCAATTTATTAATCTGACCAAAATGGAGACAGAAAACCCCCACCTGATCCACTGAACATCTGATCTTTTGGCAGATGAGGAAGAGGAAAAAAAGGTACAGAAAACTTGCCTGGAATAGAGATCTTCAGATATCATCATTTGATGTAAAAATACTCTGGCAGAGCAATAAAGGTTGCCTATATTTAACATTCATAGCATTTTATTGCTAGATACAGTGGCTAACTCAGATGTAAAAAAATAAGACACTTTGCACAAAAGCTGGTTTTTATTCATTTTGTGACATTCTTCCTAATGCTACCCAAACCAGCATGTGTTAGTCTAATGGCCCTTCTGTATCTCCCTTTTTATATCTCTGTAGCTGTTTGGAATTTGGAAATTCTTGATTACCCTGCGTACTGTAACATTTTGAAACTAAACTGGAGTGCAAATGTATTTTGATGCCCCTGTTTGCCTTAAATGGCAGAAATGCTGAATATAAGATAGAATATGTTAACAGTTTGTTGACTTCAAAAATTGCATTTATTGTGATGCAGCAAGAGTTAATCCTAGACTTTTAGCTCTGAGCTTAGTTTATTGAGCTTCTGGATACACGTGTTAATTTTCTCAGATGAGGGATAATGGATGTCACTTGAGAAAACAATACTGATTTGGGTTCTTTCATAGTTTGTGGGTTTATATCCCACATGGTATAGAAGTCAGCTCTGGGAAATTGCCTGAAATATGCCTGGCCTCTCAGCTGCACTAAAAATAATTCCTGCTTCCCTTATTTCTAGAAGTAATTCTGAGATGCTGCAAACCTTGTCAGCTCCTTGTTTAGGAACAAGATTTCACTTCAGCTTTCAAATAGCAATAAGGGAATGGTCTTTAGGGGTGACTGTTGTATTTCTAAAACATTGCTTTGTAAGAATGCATGTGTACTTTGGCGGTTCTTTGTTTTGTTTCATTGCTTTTGTTATGAAATGTTCTTAGTTGTGTGACCTTTCTTTGAGAGCAGCAGCAGTTCACAACGGATTTTGGCAAAATGGGCTTGATAGTCCTTGCTTTACTAAGCTCTAGCACCTAGATGACAGTAATTCACCCTCTAATACCCCCACAAAACCTATTTATGCAGAACTTGACATGATTTGCAGTCTCCGTAAAGGAGGAACACAGGACTTAAACAGTGTCTAGAATTAATTTTTTGACCTCCATTTCAGTTACTGGTTGAAGTATGAGGCTCTTCAGACAACTGAGCTGTTCTTGCTATAACCCGGCACTTAGCACCTTATAACAGAGTCGCGCTATCAATTCTGTGGCATTCATGCGTCTCCCTCATAACATGAAGGGGGAAAAATTGCAAGGGAAATTGCTGCCCAGCATCAGAGAGTTTAAGGCTGCCAGTAAAATTGATCTTAGTAGCGATAATAGTCCAATTTAAGCCAACACAATCACAACCTTTTTATTAATATTGGCTTACCATCACCCATTTTAACTGTAGCACGTTGCTAGTGAATGCCAACAAGCATCCCAAAGTCAGAGTGCATGTTTGAGGTTTGTGATCAGCCACACGCACCGGTTCAGAGGCATTATTTTATTTATTGTTTCCAGAGACAGAAAAAAATGCTGGCAATTCATAGTTTTGAGAGAGACTTTTTTTCCCAACACCTATTTTAGGGAAATGTGTGAATGGAAAATTTTGTCTCCATGAATTCAGATAACATCTGCATTAATATGGTATATCGTAAGGATCATTAATGTTCAGAGTATATTATCAGGTGTTCTCTAATGCACTTTTGATGAGCTTTAATGATGCTTGCTGTAGTGTTTTTTCATCTTTTCTCTCCCTCCCCTTTTTTTTTCTGCTTGATTGTAATAATGACTTAACCCAGGTGGTAGACTCCATCCAGAAAATGCCCAAGGGAAATATTATTCCCTAGCACCAGCAAACATCAGAGATAGTCATTGAGTTCGCTATGGTAGTTTCCCCAGGAGAGATCTTGGCTCTCCCCTTGGGTGTCTGGAACTGCCCCTCATTTGCAGTCTAATAATTTGGCTTTGGGAAGATATGGAGAAATGGCAGAAAGAAACAAGATGAAAAAAGTAAGTGGAGGGGAAGAAGAGCAGCCAGTAATGCATGGTAACTTTTAAAAATTACTGATTTATGCTAGACAATAACTTGTTATACAATAAGATCCTGGAAAGTGTTTGGATCATTTGGAGATGATTCGTAAGGGGCACCGTTAGTTCAAAATGGCAAGGCTGAGTACATGCAAGGATAGAGATTTTTCTCTGTGCATATCTTGGGTTAGAGGTTAGTTGTGATTCACGCTAGAAAATACTTTCAGTTTTTGGAAATAACTGATATTTGACCATAGTATTTGTCTTTTATAGCACTCTCAATGTGCACTGTCAGTCAGGAGACTTATTTTAAAAGCCAGAGCTTTCCAGCCCTCTTCACAACATCTGCTTGCATAGAAAAGCAAACTTTAAAGTAAGCATCACAGGTATATATTGTGGCTTCATTGAGCAGAGATGCCATATAAACCAGCAAAAGTGAAAATACAGGCAATGGTGAAAGAAAAACATTACAAATACTTTCAGCTGAGTAAGTTCTTTGTAGCTGCAAGTTTGCAGAGTGTCAGGTATCACTCACTGTGTGCCATTAAGATTTACTGGCAGTAGCCAGTGTCTGCACCACAAGCAAGAGTAAATCATGTTGGTTGTTTAAAAGATGGTCTCTTGTAAGTTTAACCAGGTTTTACATGCATGTGGGAAGAAGGGGGTTCTTTGTTTTCTTATTTTTTTCCAAATCTCTCCTTCATTGTTCATAGAAGAATTCAAAAGTAAAGTACCCAGGAAGAAAATTACGCTGTTAGGTTGCTTTTGGCTGCACTATATTGAAAGCTATACTTTGCAAATGTAATCTGTAACTGCAAATGGTGTACAAAGGGAAAGGAGTCATGTTGTTGCACACAGTGTTTTCCATTTTCTGTACAAAAGCCTGTTTAAATAATTTTGTGCCCTTCCCTCTTTAACATCCTTTCCCAGGCAGCCGCTGAACGCATGCCCCCCTCGCCCCAAGCTGCAAAGGGTGCTGCTGGCGGGGAGGCACGAACCTGGCTTCCCTATGAGTGGCCGTTTTGTTTCTACTTTGTCAAAGCACATTGCACCGTTTCTTAATCTGCCCACATCTGCCCCTTTTAGGTTGCAGCAGCCCCTTAATATTCTCTACAGATGGGGCAAGACTGGAAGGACACCGTGCAACTCTCCTAAAATGGAAATGAAAAACCTAGAGTGATATCTGTCCTGAAACTGTTTTAGATTTCTCTTGGAAAAACGAGGCTTTATAGTGGTCTTTTACTTCTGGGAGCATGGTTTCCCTCCCCAGTGAGATGCATTTCGTGTCAGCTGTTTCTATATTTAAAAAAGTCTCCTGAAATAACCACTCTTGGCTGGTCAGCATCTGGCAGTCCTCTCCTCTTGAAGCAGGCAACACCAAAGTCCCGCATGAGTGTGAAGGACCTCACCCTGTCTCGCCCCACCGAGCGGGGGGTGCCCGGCCCAGCTCAGGTCACAGGTGGGGCAGCCCGAATGGATTGCACTGCAGTGCGGTTGCTTCTGATGTGCCTGGCCCATACGTGCATGCCCCGATTAAATTTCTGTTCTTGTCAGTCCATTAAACCTCCCAAAGTGATTTGTTCTCCCCAGAGAATCAAGGGAGAGGGGGTGGAAAGGTAAAAAGAGAAAGAAAGAGGAAAATAAAGAAGGGCTTGGGGGGGCGGGGGGGAAGAGGCTGAACCAAAATGATTAAAACAGAGCTGCTGAATCCAATAGCCAAGTATTACATTATAGACTCCCAGTCTGGATATAAACAAAATGTTTCCTTAGAGCAGAACTGCATCCAAAAGTTAGAAAAGCTGTTTTCCAGAGCTGAAACAATCACACGCTGTCCTGGCTCGGGAGCAGGAGAAGGTGGCTTACCCCTTGCACCACTCTCCTTATCCAGCCCAACCCTCTTCGCACCCCTGTGCATGCATCAGGCCCTGGTCTGCACTGCAAGCAGCTGGTTTGGTGATTTTGAGGGGCTGCTTCAATTTGTCAGCTGTGTCCCTGGATGATTTCTGGTGCCTGGGACAGACAGCCGGCTGTCCTGACTCCTGCTGAAATTGTGTCCCTTGCTGCTGTTGAGACCTCCCCTTTCTCGTGGCAGGGCTGTGGGTGCTGCCATGGCATCTGTGCCTGGAACATCCTGGCTCCTCACATAGGGACAGGCACCATTTTGTGCCACCCACCATGTCTCTGCTGGCTGCCCTGGCCTCAGCTACCTACTGCCAGCTGTCCACCTCTTGGGCTACTTCCCATCGTTGTCTTATAGCACTGTATTGACTTTCCATGCACCTCGTTGGTCCTGATTTAATGTGACCTAGTGTGATTAGCCAGCTTTATTGATATATTCTTGGATGTTGCTAAATTGTATGGGCTTTGCAGGCTGGTGGTGTGGCTCCCATGGTGCTGTGTGACAGTGACCACTCCACGCTGGCTTCCCCTAACATCCCTTCAAAGGGGACAAGGACAGAGCAGGGCAAGGCTGAGTCTCTTGGTGGGTTGCAGGTCAAATAGGTTCTTGGTTTTGAAGAGTCTGCCTTTCTTAAAGTATCATTCAACTAAATGAAAAGCATTTTCTAATGAAACAAAAAGCCTATGCCAAAAGAGCACAAATGTTGTCACCAAAGTTAATAAAAGTAAGGAAATTAATACTTATAGTTGACCTCCAATACCTAGGCACAGTGGGGTGTAGCAAGGAAGTAGTTAGAAAGGCACCATGGTGAGCCTTAGCAGTGAATTACCTTATTTTTATTAACTTTCTGACAACCTCAGTGAATTTCCTTTCTTTTTATGAAGTGATTAAAAAAGCTAATCAGATCATGTAATTAAAATACATAATTACACAATCTCAGAGTTTTTCATAATTACTGTACACGGTAAATATTGTTACCTGATCACACTTTGCACAAAAATTTGTGATAGGAATTTGTGTGGGATGGTTAGGAGGTGTCTGCTTTCCGGTGTTTGCAACGGAAGCTTCACTAACGACATTAGATAGACAGTCAGATGTTTTAAAGGGAAAATACAGCGAAACTCTAAAATAATGACTTGGTTTTCTTTTTTTTTAATGCCTTTGAACATATGGGGCAGCTGGTATGTGTTTACATGGAGCCTCTCTGTGCATTTATATTGGCTCTTTCCTTTGTGCTCACTCACACCTCTGCTTTGTATTTTGTTAGGCACCACCCACTGGAAAATGGGTAGTTTGATACAAAGCGACACGGTAAGAAAAAATCAGACCAGGTCCAGTATCTTAATTCCAACCAAAGAACCGAATTAAGATGGAGTCACTCAAGTCTGCGAACAGTGGCTTCGGGGTAGACGTGATATTGCAGCCTTCCCGATGTCAGGTAGCCAGGAGGTCTGGAGCTATGGTTATGTTCATAGGAAATCCAAAAATACAAAGTATGATAAATCCAAATAATGGGAAAATTGATTTTTTAAAAAAAGTAAAAAAAAAAGTCTGATGTGTCTTTAACAGGGAGCTCCTGGGAATCCAGGGCTCCAACCTCTCAGGTGAATTGCTTGAAATCATGCAGATATATACTACTGCGTGCCAGTCCAGTATTTACTACTAGGAAGATTAGTTTCATACTCAGATGACTGATGACTGAGGTGGAGTTTCCATTTTCCAACAGAAGACACTGAATTTACGTAGTGACAGAACCCTGGGACAGGCTGCCCAGGGAGGTGGTGGAGTCTCCTTCTCTGGAGATATTCAAGACCCGTCTGGACGCCTATCTGAGCAATATGAGCTGGGGAGCTGCTTTGGCAGGGGGTTGGACCCGATGATCTCTCGAGGTCCCTTCCAACCCCTACGATTCTGTGAATCTGTGATTCTGAAATTCCTATTTAAATACAAACAGATAATTTGGTCATGATGAGGAGCCAAGGTTGATACTTCCATAATTCTTGATACTCATAGTTTCATGTGCTACACTAAGTAGAAAAGTGGAATTCAGTTTCACCAATAATTCTGGCTAAAGTTGTGAGAGAGCAGTTACTGAATTTTCATTCAAACCATTCATTTGCCCATTTTTGTTTGTTTTTGCGAGGATCAGGTAGACTAAAGATCCTGTTTCAGACACCAGTCTAGGTTATCTGTGGCCAGAAAATTTGTTTTATTCTGAAAATGTTTATCACATTGTCCAGAACTAAACCAGAAAAGCCTTGACAAACCAAACAGATAATCAAAGTGAATTGTATCTGGGTTACTTTGTTCTGTCACTCCTCTATGGGAGACACCAGAGTTGCCCAGGCTGTGGTTCTGTCTGGGCAGGGAGCTTTGGGTCTGGGGCAGGGGCCTGGATTCCAGGGAGGGAGCAAGGGTTTGTTAGTATTTAAGGATATTTAGGGTGGTAGGGATTTTGTAAGTGAAGCTGATCTGAGCTTTAAAACTCTTTGTTTCTGAAAACAATGATTTTTTATTTCACCCAAAATTTAAATTGCCTCTTCAGTTATGACAACATTTCCTCTTTCAGACAGCCAGTGTGTGAGCTTCTGCAGCTTGAAGCCACTGTTTTACTTCTTTATGACAGTAGAGACAGGGTGCAGTCTCTTCCAGGTATCTGCCAGTTGCATTTCATCAGTAGTTGTCTGGTAATTCCTCTCTGCCACACTGTACATGGGGTTTTTGGGCATGAGAGACACTTCACACCAGAGATCTAGGTGCAAAGGTACACAACCTTTTCACGTCTGTAGAAAAAACACAAAAAAACTATTAATTTACCTGGGGTGGGGTGTGTGTGCTTGTTTCCAGGCATTACTTGACTGGATGTAGTTTCTTGAACACGTCTGGTTCTGGAGGTGCATGTGTGACTGTCCAACCCCTGACACCTAATTTTCCCTGACAGTTGTTCGGTTTGGTTTGGATTTTTTGGTTTTTTTTTGTCTTTTGCTGTTACTCTTGTGTTTTTTTGACCATTTTTTTCTCTGCAGAAGACATGCCCCCACCTCAAATACCCACCTCCAGTTTCTACCCTCTTTTTAATTTAGAAGACTCCTCTACAGAAAGCCAAATTCTTTCTGTGACGGTAGTATTAAGATGCATTTTTCTAGGTAAATTCAATCTCTCTCCCCACTGTCTCCTCCTTTTACTGAGTGTTGTAATCTATTAACATTCCCAGCTGTTTTTTTTGTAAGTATATCCTGTCCTCAGTATGTGGGTGGAGATAGAGAGGAAGCTATAGACTATAGGTTTTCCCTTTATTTCAGTTAATTCTCTGATACCAGTGGGAGTGTCTGTGTGAGACTGTTCTCAAATGGAATGAGTGCTGTTTCGGATAGACGGTGGGCAAAGAGGTATTTGTTTGCAAGTGCCAAGGTGTTTGCTGCCCCACCTTCTCTTCAGGGATAAATGGAGACAATTTAATGTATGCTCTGACCCTAATTTTAATCCCATTTAAACAAATAATTTTGCCCTGTGCCTTTCCTCATTATAAATTCACCTCCTCGTGTATCTGTGGCCAAGGCACAGAGACAGTTACTAACCAGAATAAATTGTACAGTTCACATTTGTGGGAGGAAAAAACACAGGCATGCAATGGTGAGAAGGAAACCTGCATTACTGGTTCAAGTAGAGCTCTCTGAATGCGGACAATCAGCACCCAAGCCTGCACTGAACATTCAGGGGGAGGATTCCTGTGTTGCTGGGGAACTTAAGGAAAGTGCCGCCCTGTGCTGGTACGTGGGCAGAGTGTGGTACCTGCAGCTGAGGCTGGCAGCGCAGCCACAGCTGGAGGGGAGGTTTCTGCTGGGTTCTGCATATCTCTTGGCAGGAGCACAGCGGGGCCAGAGGGGCTGCTGTCTCCTGGTTGGATTCACTCTGGCTCCCCAGCTGCACTCCCCCTGCCTGCCTGCCTGCACTGATGAGTATCCTCCCTACGGGAATCTTTCTCCAGAGCGTGGTCGGTGCTGGCTGACATCCCAAGAAGCCCCTAAACAATTTAGAGAGGCTTGAAAAGTCTCTCTGCAGGCTCATGGTATAGGAGATGAGGCACAGCGTGGGCTGGTCTCACCTCAGCACTTGGTGCCCACAGGAGAGGGCTGTCCGGTGTGCCGTGACCTTGCAGTGTTGGGGAGTGGGCACCGCTGGGGTCATCCCCCACAGCCTGCATGGGCACTTGGCGAGGTCGGGTGTAGGATCCCTCCTTGGGCTGCATCTACATGGGTGTGAGCCCTGGGAAGAGAGACCGTAGCTGTCATCACAGCTCTTCTTTTGTAAACCTAAGAGCACAGTTGCACAATTTGTCTTTGGGCCCTCCAGTCAAAAGGGTAAAGATGTGTTGGAAGAAGAGAGCAGCTTTGGGCGGACAGTTCTGTTGTGTGGTGCGGTGCACGTCCTCAGATCACAGATGCCAGGTCACTGCCGGTTAAACTTGAAAGGTCTCTCATGCAGCACGTTTGTTGTAGTGGAACACTGATCTACCAAGAAAGCTTCTTACTGGGTGGCAAACACTTTTGTTTGCTTGCTTGTTTTAAAGTCATTTCTTATTTAAAATGCTGGATACTGTTAGTGAAAAAGAAGTAGCATTACCATACAGCGTGGAATACACATCTCTCCTAGGCAAGCCATGCTGTTTGGCTTTCATCTTTCATAGCACAAAATCTATAGTTATTTTCTTTTTAAACCTTTCAGTTATTTCTGTCAGGTATTGATAAGTGGAGAATTTCCTTCCCACCTCTGTTTAATGCAGTTCCCCTCAGGCCACTCACACATACGGTGCAGAGTTATGACCAGTGTTTATCTAAATGATACTCAGGAATGTGCTTCATATTCAGCAGTGTGCTTTTACATTTGAAGGTGTTCTTTTTTAATTTTAAATTAAATGTTTAGGTTTTTTTTAATTATTCACTGACAAACCCAGCATCTCAACTAATTGTACTCTGCCATAATGCATACTATCCCCAAGGAATGGGAGATCTGCTCAACTAGAGCAAACCCCATCTCCAGGCTTGGGTCAAGTGGAGCTGTCGGTTTCATTAGCTCCAGGAGTACCCACTGGGGTCACTGGGGCACACGAGCGCCTCCAAAACCAGGCAGATGAAGGCCTCAAGGAGCAATACTCACCAGACTTTGTGGAAGCTGGGATGTTTGCAAGTGCATCTTAGTTTCCATTCACAGTGTTTGCATGAAATCCCAACTCAGAATTCATAAAAGGGACAAGGAATACATGCACCTTTCTGAAAATGCCTCTCTGTAGAGCTGGCTACATTTTGTATTTATGTCATTTGAGTTTTCAGAAGTGTTGAGCAACTGCTGTTCCTATTGATTTCAATAGGATTGATGTGAATATACAACATGTCTGGAAATCAGACCAATAATGCATATGTGTAGCTATAAAACAGGTTACTTGATACTGTCTGTCACATGTAATTTATTAATTTTTCTTCCCTTGTTCTTTGAAGGCAGTATAAAATCTGGTTGTTGTTGTTTTTTACTGTTTGTTTATTGCTGAGTAATTTCAGCCAACATGTGTTTTTCAGTATTAGGTCTATTCATCATGAACATCAACCCATTAAGTTTGTAAGTGCGTCACAGTTTTCCCACCTAGATCAAAATGAGAGTCTGGAACAGCCTACTCTTTCTAACTTAACAAGCTGGGTTTATTTTCCCCTGCAATAATATGACCAGCTTTAAATTCCTCAGGCTGGAAAGCTTGGCAGTAAAGTCCTGTGCAGGGCTGAGGTTTGAAACATGAGGTTTTTCTCCAAACCAGCGTGGCAATTGACATCTCTTCTACTGAGCACTGATGGAAATTACTCATCTAGAAGCAAAAGGCTGTTGTCAGGAAAGTACCTTTCATATGGTAAGGACAGGGACTGCAGCCCCATTTTCCGAGAGGGCAGGTCACTGCATAGCTTCGGTTGAAGATCTCATCACAGAAAGCCATCCTAGCAATCCAGTCACTTTGGGTGACAATGATCAGAAGACACAAGCGTTTTAGTGTCTGGTCTTAGTTTTCTCCTTTCTTAGTGGTTCTTCTGGCTCAGAGTTGTTAGATGGCCAAAGAGCTGAAACAGAGCTCCGCAGAAATCGAAGCACTACTCTAACATTGTCTACCAGCACAGGAGCAGATACACCTTTGTCTGAAGCAGCAGCTCAGAGGAGAGGTCTTGGCAAAACTCACTTTGTCCTAGTTTGCCACTGCCCCAGTTTTAAGGGCACTTGCTCCTCCAGACTGGCCCACACCATTGAAACAACTTGATTCTGCACAAGCTGAATATCCTGTGGGAAGGTGCTGCCTGTCCTTGTCAGTGCTGGCTTCCAGGGCTCCCAGCTCGCCGTGCTGCATACGACCCTTAAATGAATTTTATGAATGAGCTAAATGGATTGTAATTGATGACTTAATCTTCACTTGAAAGTACAATTCAGAAACATGAAAATGAGCACAGTAAAGCATTAAATTAGGTCACAGAGATCTGGTCAGTTCGTGGAGAAAAGCCTCTCCCTCTGTAATTTCTGCATTCATTGAGGGTCTCTGAACAGCAGCTAGGCTGTTTCTGATGCCCAGTTGTGGGTGTGGGAAGGGCGCTTGAGCCGAGTCTCTGGCCGCATGTGCCCGAGGGAACTTGGCATAACAGGCTGAGAACAGGTGCCTGCTGTATTTGAGAGCTGCCTGATCAAGTGGGAGGGAGGAAATCATAAATCTAGGAAATTCATCCCAGGCATTTCATCCCCGCAGAAAGGCTCTTCTGCTGGCCACATCTCCACGAGCGGTTCAGAGACTGGATGCTCCAGTCTGTTTGGTAGGGGAAGCACCCTCTGTGCTAACAACAACAAAACACAAGGAAGGGAAACCATCTGTATATAGATGAGAAAAGGGCTTTCCTTGCATGTATCACAGGCACCTTTATGGAGGCTGATGCTCTTCCACTGCTCCGGGCGGGATCCTTGGCTCTGCAAGTGCAGGAGCAGGGCAGTCCTGGTCCTCTTTCAGGAGGCAGGCTGGCAAATCTGCCAGGGGTCTGCTCAAGATGTTACAACATTGTATCCTTAGGTTTAGGTAAAAAATGAATCAGGCAAAGCAGCTAACCACTGTGTGTTGTCTCTTTGTTTTGTATAATCAAGCGTTGAAATCATGATAAATGTTGACATCAAGTAGCAAGAAGCACAGAATATAATTGTGAGAAGATAAGGGCAATAGGGTCATACAAAGTTTGTGCTCTGGCTAGCACAGTGTGAAGAAATGTTAGTAAGGATTAGCATAAGTAATACCATTTATTATGACTAATTTAATAACTAATTATTATAAGTAATAATTATTCTACTAGGATTATTTTCCTAAGGGCTTTGTCACTCCTTATGTTTGAGAGCTGTACATGTCGTAGCTGAAACTCTAATTTTATAGCGTTCTCTCAGCGTGACTATTGCATCCGTGATGCGTGCGTGTGACCCTCTATACCACTCCGGTCCTTTACATCTGTCTTACCACGTGCCTTCTTGCTAAATGCTCTGTAGGTATCCAGGCAGGCAAGGACGGCACAGGACCCTCTGGGTAGCAGGGTAAGCACGAGCAGCAAGCTATTGAGATCTTTCTGTTAATTCATTGATGTATCATCTTCTAACCTTCCTTAAAACAGACTGACTGTGTGTCTGAACGTTTCTGAAGAGAAAATTGCTAAGCAAAATATATGTATAATCCTAACAGTTTGGTAGGAATAGGGTGAGTTATTATTGATTCACAGAGCACGACAAAACATCACTGCATGAATTAGCAAACAGCTGTTTCTAATTTGAGTTTAGAACTGTACACAGAGGAACTTGTTTTAGTGTTCACTCCTTTCATTTATAATGAATTTTAATCACCGCTACAGGTGAGAAAAATGTAGAAACAAGCTTGTATCTTGTGGAAGAAACAAAGGAGAGACAGATGCTAACAGATTTACAGTCTGTGATAAAAGGAATGTTTTGGTACACTTTACATGTAATTAGAGTGCAGCTGTTTTCAGTCCCAAGTCCATGATGCACAGCAGAATATAGTATCTGCTGCTTTTCCAAAGGGAGTAAAGAAAAACAGTGATTCAACTCTGAAAGCATTTAGTTTATTCCTAGATCTAACATAAAACTTTCTCTTCCACCCCTTATTATGCCATTTATTGAAGTGTGAAATAACTTATTTAATGATATGCTAATTTTTTGTTACCAGCAAAATACAGACTGTTTGACATAAGAAAAAATAATGATATAAATAACTTTCTGATTTTATCATCTGTATAGAATTATGTATCATCCTCTTCATTACTGAATCGTGGTATCTCTGCTAATGGGAGACAAGGGCTCAGGCATGCGTTACTCTGGCTGAACAAGTTTCTGTATATCAGCTAGCTTCAACAGACATCTTTGTGTGTACTTCTAACTTGGAGCGTAAAAAAGACTAATTAGATGTATCTTTGATCACTACAGAAAGGTTTAAACAAAGACAATGAGGTTTAAACTGTCTGTGTATAACAGTTTATCTGCGTCAGACATCCCGGCAAGTTTAATGCTTGAAATTCTGCACTACATCTTGTGCTGATTTTGTATTCCAAATACCAAGTTATTCTCTGCATGAGAAGAAAAATTAGATTATATATACTTTCCATTGAGCCAGACGCCTGTCTGTCTTTTTTAAAAACTTCACTTAAAAACGAATTGCAGTGTAAAGCTGAGAAGTTGGAAAAAGAGTCACTAACTGTTCGTAATTTAGTCCAAAAAAATGCTTACCACATAAGCATATAATTAGGTATAACTGCATTTTTCTCAAGTCACAGATAATAATGAAAGCACTGCCTGTGGTGCCACTTATATTAGCACCTCTTAGTGTTTTATCCAATTTTAGGTTTGTTTTGAACATTTTTTATATATTTTTATATATATGTATATATTTAAAATGGCATAGTGCCCTAAAATAAAAAGGTATGAAGGCTGTTTTGTGAAGAAGTTGATGTTGCTCAAGTCTGAAACTGTGTAGAGTTCTTCGGAACTTCCCAGGGCCTCTCCTTAATGCCTTGGCTACAGGGGGCTTGGCCAGTTCTGGGGGACACTTGCATGACATTTTTATAGAGATAGTAATAAATCAATTGAAGAAATCTTTTTTCCATGATTTCGTGAAGCGTGTTTGGGTGCATGTTAACGCTGGGGTTCAGTCACAGCCCGGCAACTACACCACCCCTCGGAGATGGGTGCAGCATCACCATAAAAAGGCTTTGCTTGCCACAGAGCCGGTGGTTCGCCGTCCAGGGTTGTCTTGCATGACACAACAAACAAACAAACACGATCAGTGAAGCTGATGTATGCACAGAAACTGAGTTTGGGATATTAATGGTATTTTTAATTATTTACTTTGTTATAACCGTGTGGGAAATGCGCAGGGAAACAGGGCTAAACATCCAACAGAAATTTAAGTAAAAAGCTGTCAGAGGGCACTAAAACCATTGAAACTAAAACCGTTTGCTGCATAAGCTTGATTTGCATTATTTCACACCAGCACTGCGGTGTAAATGAGCAGCGTATGCGATGTGAGGGTCTTACTATAATCCACTGTAATGATCTATCCTTGGCTTTAGTACCGAGGGCAGCAAGGCAGAATTTGCTGTAACCAGTACTGAGGATTTCTCAGCCCTCAATCTCTGTGTTGTATTCTCATTGTTAAGCATTTGTGATAATAATAATTATTGAAATTGATAGCATTTCTATTGGGCCTTCCATCTGAGGATGTCTTGGGGTTTCACAGCTATACAGCAGTAAGCCCTACAATTTGCTCCTGAGGAGCAGATGACTTTTTCCTATTATGGAGATGAGGAACTGAAACACAGTTCAGAAGTGTGTGTTGTGATGCCAAAAGTTAACATACTTTTTTGGGTGCTAGAATTCCATTGACTCTCAGTAGCCCGAGGCAATTTGAGTGCTGTGACCATTTGAAACTTGCGTGCCATGGAGAGGGTTGGAGAGAGCCAGGAGTCTGAGCCCAAACAGCAGTCCTTTCCTCTACAGTTGGTTCTTGACTTTTGTTTTTGTCAGTGTAACTACTTCTCTTGTGTGCTAGTGCTGTGCTAGAGATATAAACCTGATAGAGTAAGAGCACCTTCCAAATCTAACCTGCTTGGTTTATTGTCCTGTACAGAGATGCCTTCTGGGCTCAGGAGGAGAGTCTCAAAGCTGCCTCTTTGGCCAAACTGTGGATGTTTTGATGAAGCCCGGGCAGGTTTTGGGGCTTCTTGTGAGCCCTGTGATGCTCAGTCTGTGCTGCTGTTTGCACACCAACCAACTGGAATAAACTGCATCCCCCTCCCCCCCTCCTCCCCCCCCCCTTCCATGCTGGCCACATTGCCATATGCCTGTGGTGTGGGGGGACATATGGAAGCCCTGTGGAAGAGCAACCTGAACCCTCCACATGTAGGGGAGACAGAATAGGGAGGTTTTTCACTGGAGGAGAACCCTATGATACTCTACATTGGTAAACAAGAGGTTTTAGGCAAGGTCTGGGCCAGGAAAGAGGTCTCTGTCCATACCTTTTGTTCCTAAAGAGAAAAAGCAGCCAGCTGGGGGGTAGCCTGGGTTTGTGCAGCCTGTGCCCACAAACCCTGACCCCAGGGCCAGGGCTGCACGGGTGACCGGGCAGCTGAGCAAGCCTGTCCCTCTGCAACCCCTTCAAATGCAGCTCGGCTCAAAGTCTGGTGGGACTGCAATGTTTCCAGCTAGCTTTGAGCAGGGAGATGGAGGAAAGTGTTTGCACAGACTGTGAAATTATGTCTGGTTGGTTTTATTTCTATTAGCAAAATAACTGTGAAATAATAAATGTATCAGCATCATCAGTGTATGCTGAGACAGCAGTGCTGCTTACTCCTGGCAATCTGGGATGTGCTTTATGTCTCCTTCTGAAGAAAGATCACGGTTTTTGAAGACTTTGTTTTATTGTTTTAGCTTCATGAGTATATTTCTGAACTTGGCTCATGTTATCTGGAAGATAAACAGAGAATGAAGTATGATTTATACTACAGTTTGGCCAAATTGCTGTTATTAGAAGGAAAAATACATTTATTGAATGCATTGAGCCTGGAATTAGCTCCTCAGTGATGATGATAAATGCTTGCAGTCCCGTAAACGTGCTGAACATTAAGTTGCTAAATTACTGTACCACGTTGAGATTGATTATCAAGTTTGGCCCTTTAAGCTTCATGACCCACACATATATTCTGAGGACTACTGACATCCTAAGGCTTCCTTAATGCTCTTTTTTTTCCTAATTAAACTTTTTATTGAATTTTCTTACCCTTTTAATACTTGTTTTGATTCTCTTATGCACAAGTGACAAAAGCCTTCCACCAGCCATGTGATTCTCTATTTTAGAACAGTCCCACTTTGCAGGATTAGCCATTTTTAATGACTTTAATCTCCTTTTTGAAAGTGATTTTTCTCATTCTGCTACATTCCTTTGATTGCATTAATGTAGAATTATTATTCTAACCAGCATTGCCAGACATGTCACACCACATCTAAAATATATCTTCCCACTAAAATATTACTCTGGTAAAATACCTTAGAATTTCCTTCTCAGTTCATTATAGGTCTTTTTTTCAATTTAATATGGCAACTTAAAATTAACAGGGCTATTTTTCATTCCATAAAGAGATTAATGATAATGAGTTTTCCCTAATTTTTTCAGTTTAGACCTTTAGTAATTTAGTATCTTGTTTGTCAGGAAGGCAAGGTAGGTTGTTCTGGGGGCTTAGCGTTTACTAGTTCTTTTTAAATCATAAAAGTATGAGAAAATGGTGCAATAAAAAGAATCTATAAGTTAAACATGAAAATCGGTGGAAGGTGTAAATCAAGCTTACAAAAGGAGAGAATTTTGCTCATCTATGCCTATGTAAATGTTTCCACTTTTATTACAAATCCATCTTTTCAATCTGAGAGATGTTATTTTTTTTTAATCCAAATTATATTAGCACAGCAATGTCTTTGTGCATCACTCACAAAGTAACACCAGCTTGCTTTGATTTTGTTTTTGAATAGCCCAATATGTTTGAATAGCAGCAGCTGGAGGGGAACTGGCCCTGTTTGAATGTTAGAGTGCGTTTTGAGGTAGATCGGTTCATTTCCGAGCAGAAAGAGACCTTCCAGAAGATTTGTTCAGTTTGCACCGTGGGCCAGTGCGGTGGTTGGCAGAGGCACATATGGATGTAACGAAGTTAAATCAGTTGGCCCCGCCTGTGTTACCACTGGATTTGGCCCACTGCAGCTACAGTTACAAAGCTGAACAATGAACCTTTATTCACCGGAGCCCTTGTACGTACTCCGGGCTCTCACCGGTGCGGTCCTAAAGGGCTCTGTGTGCGCTGCCCAGCACAGGGCACGACAGTCCCGGGGATAAAGGGAGGATGTTTAAAATGCATAGGTTTTTATGATAATTTCTGCAAAGTGGATGTTTGTACCTTATTTTAATTACAGCTAGTAAGCCCGAGCAGTAAGTAACACAATGGTGGTCTGCTTTTTCCCCTGTTGTTGTTGTTGGTTTTCTCGCCCCCTCCCCCGTTAGACAGCAGTAGCGGGAGCAAACGCAACATGTGCTGCCCTAGTTCAGGCCAGCATCCCCCTCTTGCTCCCCTTTGTCTCCTTTCCCCTGGAGGAGCCCAGCTGGCGAGAGGAGGGAATTAGCCGGCCCAGAGCTACCGGCACCTCCCCGGGGCCCCTAATCCAGGCGCTGGCAGCCGGCTGCCTCCTTCCCTCCGACGGCCCGTGGCCGCAGGTCCGTGGGGACGGAGCCCCGGATGCGGCCGGCGGCAGAGACGGGGGTGGGGGGAGGCGGGTTGGGGCGGGCGGGGGGACGGGGGCTTCCCGGGGGAAGAGCGAAGCTGCGCCGGCAGCGGGGCGGGCGGCAGAGGTGGCTTAAGTGGGCAACACGAGGCTTTGTTGCCGCCGCAGAGAGACAGCGGCCCCCCTGCTTCACGGCCGGGGGAACGAAGCCCGAGAAAAGTTTACGTAAAAATCAGGGGCTCGTCGGCTGCGTTTTAGGTTTGGGCTCGACCAGGCTCAGAGGAGTTACTTGAGCACAAAGACCTTGAGCATCTTAGAGGCGCGGGTGCTCGCCAGGAGCCGGGGCGCAGTTCGGGGGCGGGAGGAGCCGCGTCCTCGGTGTTCGGCGTCGCTCTGGAGCAGGCGGCTGAGTTCAGCGGGGGCGCGGAGCCTCCCGGGGGGCGCGGGCCGGGACAGCGGCGCCCGACCTGAGTCCCGGCAAACGGGCGGCCCTGTCGTGCCGGCGAAGTTGTCTGGTGTGCGATTACTTGGCTTGGTTTGTCCGCGCTCTCTTTTCCTAGGATGCAAAGGGAGGGCTCTGCCAAAGACGCCGTGCCACAGGAGCCGGGCTCTTGTGGTGTCCTCATGAGCCGAGCCTTGCTTGGAGAGCTGCTCGCCGTACATGTGCTCTCCTCGGCTGGTGACTCTGGAGTTGGCAGGCTGGCGGAGTGCGCGTGTGGCAGCCTACGCGCACAGTTGGGGATTTTTTTATTGGGTTGTTTTAGTAAGAGCTGAAGTAGGAACATTAAATGTTTTATAAGGACAACATATCTGGAGAACCGGCTCCTTTTCCGAATCTCCAAGTGTATATGTGGTCAGCGCCTTCCCTCATTTACATGAATTTTGGTTTTGCTTCATGCCGTGGCTCCGTTTTGTATGGGACTAGTGGTATTTTTGCTTCACTCAACATCTCGACGTTTGTTGGAATTAGGTTATTTGAAATCGCTCTCTTCTGTTTCTTGTTAACAATTCTGTTTATGAAAGCAGCCAACATTTTATGTATTTTTCCTAAAATGACTGTTTTGCTGCTGGAGTTAGTGCTGGGTTCCTTTATGGTAATATCGAATTATAAAATATTTTCCGAAGCCTCATATTGAGCAAAGGAACTAGTTATTAAAGCAGAGGCTGGGCCATTGTTGGTTTATCCTGAAGTTGATCCTTTTGTGATGTCTTGAGATCTCCAATGGTGATTTTCTGGGCTTTTAAAATTTGTTTGGTTTTGTACCAAGCAGGTGAGATTACCTTTCATACAAATGAATGTGGTAATGGTGCAGATCTTTTATATGATTATTTTTTTAGAAGTGTCTCAAATCTGATGCTTTTATGGCATCTAGATGTTCGTCTCTGCTTTTGAGCAGCCTTCCGTTCTGGTAGTTCTGAGATAGACCAGAAGGATTTTGTTTAATGGAGACATTACTTAAAATCATCTTGATGTAGCATTTAAAAAGGTCCACAAAATCACAGGTGATCACTTAACACCGTAGCTTTTAGAAATGTTTGCATTGCTTCATTGCACATTGTGTTTTGCTTTCTTTATTCATTGTTTATTGCTTTACAGTACAGTGAGCAGGTGTTAAACCTGCTAAAGAAAAACATTTTTTATTAATACTGTATGTTGGCATATTCGTGAAATATGTGTACAAATGTATTTTTATTTCTCTCCCTCAAATCTCCTTTGAAATTCAAGAGAGATTTTTTTAGTTGATTTTTTTTAAATGCTGTAGTAGCAGAAACCCATAGTGTTGTTGAGAGCTTTGTCCTTATTTCACAGATGCACTGGGAATTGTTTTTAATCTCCTTTCTGCTTTCCCATTACAGATGGTGATGACGACCCACAACTCTCCTGGGTGGCTTCATCTCCCTCCAGCAAAGATGTTGCATCACCCACTCAGATGATAGGAGATGGGTGTGATCTCGGCATCGGGGAGGAGGAAGGGGGAACTGGCCTGCCGTATCCCTGTCAGTTTTGTGATAAGTCCTTCATTCGCCTGAGCTACCTTAAAAGGCACGAGCAGATCCACAGTGACAAACTACCTTTCAAATGCACCTACTGTAGCCGGCTTTTTAAGCACAAGAGAAGTAGGGATCGCCACATAAAGCTTCACACGGGGGATAAAAAGTACCATTGCCACGAATGCGAGGCTGCGTTCTCTCGCAGCGACCACCTCAAAATTCACCTGAAAACCCACAGCTCCAGCAAACCGTTCAAGTGTACTGTGTGTAAACGGGGGTTTTCATCTACCAGCTCATTGCAGAGTCACATGCAAGCCCATAAAAAGAACAAGGAACATATGGCAAAGACTGAGAAAGAGGTGAAGAAGGATGATTTTATGTGTGATTACTGTGAAGAGACATTCAGTCAGACTGAAGATTTGGAGAAGCACGTAATGACACGCCACCCACAGCTTTCCGAGAAGGCAGATTTGCAGTGTATTCATTGCCCTGAAGTATTTGCAGACGAAAACTCGCTGCTCTCACACATTCATCAAGCCCATGCCAACAAAAAACACAAGTGCCCTATGTGCCCAGAGCAGTTTTCTTCAGTGGAGGAAGTCTATTGCCACTTGGACAGTCACAGACAACCTGACTCCAGCAATCACAGCATCAGCCCTGACCCAGTCTTGGGGAGTGTGGCATCTATGAGCAGTGCAACGCCTGACTCCAGCGCATCTGTGGAAAGAGGATCCACCCCAGATTCAACCTTAAAGCCTTTAAGAGGACAAAAGAAAATCAGGTCTGTGGACAGAGAGGAAGGCCAGAACTGGTCTAAAGTTACTTACAGCTGCCCGTACTGCTCGAAGCGTGACTTTAACAGCCTTGCTGTTCTGGAGATCCACCTGAAGACCATTCATGCAGACAAACCTCAGCAAAGCCACACGTGCCAGATCTGCCTTGATTCCATGCCTACACTATACAACTTGAATGAACACGTGAGAAAGGTACACAAAAACCATGCCTATCCCATGATGCAGTTTAGTAACATTTCTGCCTTTCACTGTAACTATTGCCCGGAGATGTTTGCAGATATCAATAGCTTACAAGAACACATCCGTATTACTCACTGCGGCCCAAACGCTACCCCTCAAGATGGCAACAATGCTTTCTTCTGCAACCAGTGCTCCATGGGCTTTCTGACTGAAGCAACCTTGACTGAGCACATTCAGCAGACTCACTGCAATGTAGGAAATTCAAAATTGGATTCCCCTGTCATTCAGCCAACACAGTCTTTTATGGAAGTTTATTCATGCCCTTATTGCACAAACTCCCCCATTTTTGGCTCCATCCTGAAGCTTACAAAGCATATTAAAGAAAACCACAAGAACATTCCTCTGGCGCACAATAAGAAGTCAAAAGCAGAGCAGAGTCCAGTTTCTTCTGATGTTGAAGTCTCTTCCCCTAAAAGGCAACGGCTTTCTGCTAGTGTAAACTCAGTGTCTAATGGTGAATACCCATGTAATCAGTGTGATCTAAAGTTCTCAAATTTTGAAAGTTTTCAAACCCATTTAAAGTTGCATTTGGAGTTGCTGTTGAGGAAACAGTCTTGCCCTCAGTGTAAAGAAGACTTTGATTCCCAGGAGTCTCTTCTGCAACATCTCACCATACATTACATGACAACTTCAACTCATTATGTGTGTGAGAGCTGTGACAAACAGTTTTCTTCAGTGGATGATTTGCAGAAGCATTTGTTGGATATGCATACTTTTGTGTTGTATCACTGCACCCTTTGCCAGGAAGTTTTTGATTCCAAGGTATCTATCCAAGTGCATCTGGCAGTCAAGCACAGCAATGAAAAGAAGATGTATCGTTGCACAGCCTGTAACTGGGATTTTCGGAAGGAGGTGGATCTCCAGATCCATGTGAAGCATAGTCACTTGGGGAATCCATCGAAGTCTCACAAATGCATCTTCTGTGGTGAGACCTTTAGCACAGAGGTGGAACTGCAGTGCCACATCACGACTCACAGCAAAAAATACAACTGCAAGTTTTGTAGCAAAGCTTTTCATGCCATCATCTTGCTTGAGAAGCACTTGCGGGAAAAACATTGTGTTTTTGATGCTAGCACTGAAAATGGTACAGCTAATGGCATGACCCCAACAAATAAGAAGACAGAAGGGGCAGATATCCAGAACATGTTAATGAAGAATCCAGATACTTCCAACAGTCACGAAGCCAGCGAGGATGATGTAGATGCTTCTGAGCCCATGTATGGCTGTGACATTTGTGGGGCTGCCTACACGATGGAGGTCCTCCTGCAGAATCATCGTTTGAGAGATCATAACATCAGGCCTGGGGAGGATGACTGTTCTAGGAAGAAAGCAGAATTCATCAAAGGTAGCCACAAGTGTAATATCTGCTCAAGGACCTTTTTCTCAGAAAATGGCCTGAGAGAGCACATGCAGACCCATCGAGGTCCAGCTAAGCACTACATGTGCCCCATCTGTGGGGAGCGCTTCCCATCGCTCCTGACCCTGACGGAGCACAAAGTCACTCACAGCAAGAGTTTGGATACAGGGACGTGTCGGATCTGCAAGATGCCGCTGCAGAGCGAGGAGGAATTTATCGAGCACTGCCAGATGCATCCAGATCTCAGAAACTCCCTCACCGGGTTTCGCTGTGTTGTCTGCATGCAGACGGTCACCTCTACCCTTGAGCTGAAAATTCATGGGACGTTCCACATGCAGAAATTGGCAGGAAACTCTGCAACCTCGTCACCCAACGGCCAGGCCTTGCAGAAACTCTACAAGTGTGCGTTGTGCTTGAAGGAGTTCCGGAATAAGCAGGACTTGGTAAAGTTGGATGTGAACGGCCTTCCCTATGGCCTGTGTGCTGGATGCATGACCAGGAGCACCAATGGACAGTCGTCAGGCTTGACTCCACAGGAGGTGAACGAGAGACCGTGTGGCAGTCTGAGGTGTCCGGAGTGTAGTGTCAAATTTGAAAGTGCTGAAGACCTAGAAAGCCACATTCAGGTAGACCACCGAGACCTGACGCCTGAGACTAGTGGCCAAAGGAAAGGCACCCAGACGTCCCCTGTTCCCAGGGTAAGTACACCTGAACTTTAAAATATCTGAGGGACAAAATTTAGGCCTCCAACGTGACTCAGAACTGATCTGATGTTGGATTTTTTTTTTTTAAAACTGTCAATTCATAAAATTACTTGTGCTACTAAAAACCCAACAAACCAGGAGGAAAGGTAGAGTAACACACATAGACAAAGTAGGTATTTCCCAGCCTTGCAGGTTCCTTAATTCCTGGTGGCAGTGCATCAAATCTTTTAACATAAAACTGCCCTAGATTTACCAACAGAGAGCTGGGAAACTTGAACAGTGGGCATTGAGTTTGTCCATGAATTTGGATGCTGCTGAACTGGCAGATCTGGAAGAGCTGGGGCATTTCCATGACAAGAGTAGATACTGAGAACCCACAGCGAACAAACAAAAAAAATCTGATCTGTTACACTTGAGGAATGAGATTATTTCTTACCAGGGAACTAAACACACAAAGGAGGATAAAGGAAATTTTAAGGAAAAATATAGTGAATTCCATCTTAACCCCTAAATTCTCCCCTAAACAAAGTTTCTCTGCTAAAGAGCTTGTCCTTGTGGATGTCTTTCAGAGTGAATGTTGTGAAGCTACTTGGATGTTTGTGTGCACGTGTCACTCTCTCTGTGTGTGTGTGTGTGTGTGTGTGAGATTTAAAAACTGATTTCTAAAGGATCTGCTTCATGGCCCTCATGTAAGATAAGTAGTTTCTTAGCAAAGCTGGAAATTGTTGTCAAATGCAGGTTACATACAAGTGTGCTCTCTAGTATTCACAGATAGCCTGCTTTCCCATTTCTTAGCTTACAAGATACTTGGGAACATGCAGATCCAAGTAAGGTTTCCGAAGCCTACTCGGGAGATTAATATCATTTGCAGTTTATAGTCTTTTAAAATTATTTGTTGACGCTTTGGTTCAAGAATGGGCCAAATCAGTCCTTCCTCTGTCAGGAACAGATGGAATGAGAAGTAGATTTTGGAAATCTTCTCGGGAGACCAACAGCAGACACATCTGAGTATTGATATCATCTGACATTTTTAATTAAACATGATGGGGTGAGATTTTCAAAAGTATCTAAGGAAATTAGGCACCCAACTCCTAATGAATAATTCCAGCCGTAGATGCCTGTTTATGTCAATCTGCTAATTAAAGCACCCACAAACACATCTTACTGAATTAAAAGAACCTGAAAACACCATTCAACTGCAATACCAGCGGCTTGGTAGGTAAGAGAAGGCCCTAAGTACGTCCTGAGAACGTAGGCTGAGATGCCTCCAATAGAGCTGGTCCAGTCTGTGCCCCCAGCGGGACTTGTTAGCTCTGGCTCTGCTCTGGGGCCATGCTGGGCAGCAGCGTCCAGCTGAGCTGGGCTGTGCATGGCCAGCTCGGAGCATGGCTCTGCCTGCCCTGGCACCCACTGGCCTTAACGCACCTGTTCCAGGCTTCCATCCCCCAGACAGGTTCTTTTGGGTTTTGTGTGGGTTTTTTTCCTCTTCCCTTTTTTAGTAAAATGACCCTCTGGGTACCGTAAATGTGTGACTAAGCCTGCAGACACACACCCCTAATTCTACAGAAGAATATGGAATGGAAAAATCCCTACTCTGGTGTGATGCCTTTTGAGAGTTCAGCTGGGACTCTGGCTAGGTCATCATTCTCCTCCTTCCTCATCAGGTCTTTATTTTCTTCTAAATTCCTTAAAACACCTCTGTTCTCTTAGGTAGGACCAATTCTTACTTCATATGGCCATACCTGTAGCCTAAAGTATTACCTTTTCTTTCCTGTCGACTGTCAGAAGCAGAATATGTCACCATTGTCTTCTCTGATTTCTTGCTTTAACTCTTTATTTTCAGTGAGAGCTTCTATACTTGGTCTCTCAGGGGAGAGTTTTAAGTTCTTCAATAAGGTAAATGCTTTGAATTTCATCCCATGAGAGCAGGTCTTACTTCCTTTGTAGAAGATAATGAAAAATCAGCATTTGAGATGATGGCAAATTGTACCTTCAACAGGTGTCTGTGACCTGCACATATGCTAATATTGGAGACCTTTATGGTATGCATCCCAGGGATAGATATATTGTTATTAGGAATAATTCATTATCTCACCCTTCATTGTAGGTACAAGACCTGAATTCTGATAGCAGTTCATGTGGAAACTATCAGTGTTTCGCTCAGGTTTCTGGTGGCAGTGAGTACGCTTTGTGCCTGCCTAGCACAGGAGTTTTCAAATGAGTGGGCTGTCTTTTAAACAGTGCTAAATCCCTCTATAGCAAGAAGAGAGTTTGCTTAACTTCAAGCAAGTTGAACACGATCTCTCGTTAGCATGCTGTGCACGGGTAAGATACCATTTTACTGGAGCAATCTTCAATGCACAGTGGATGTCATCTGCAGATGTCCAGACAAGAGCTGCTTCTCTTCAGTTCTTGAGCAGTTCAGTGTTTCTTTTTTAAACACCTTATTGATTTTTCTTCCTTAAACAGAAAAGCAGTTGTAGATTAGGATAAGGTACAATCAGAAAGAAAATATATGGACATTAGATTTTAAATAGTGGGCATATACTTCACAGTAAATAAGTAGAATGAAATCCAAGCAAATGGAAAAGGTGATGATGACATACAGAATACGTAACTTCTGAATGTTGGAAGACACTGCATCAGCAGTTACGCTTCTTGAATTGAATAAGAGAGTGTGGAAATCTAGAGGAATTTACGGGAAAAAAAAAAGGAAAAGATTTAACCCCAAAATGGAAAGAGGAAAATATTAGCTCCTCATTACTAGAAAGTGAAAATATTTGGGAGGAAAAATAGAGCTGGAGAAAAATATCACTCCTTTTTAGTGTATGTATTTATATTTGTATACAGATGAACATGGACATAGCACCACAAAGGAAGTATGAATATTTTGTTAAATTTTGTTAGGGTTTTTTACTATTGAATTTTTGGAGGTTTTGTTCAGAAAATCAGTTGGAGACAGCTAGATTAGGATCAAAAAGCACTCAGTTGCTTGGCAGTCTTAGTGTTGGGGTTTTTTTATTATCCACAAGAATGAAAGAGAAGGCGCATAACCCTTGAAAATGCTGCTGTGTTCTGTTTTCCTCACTTACATTTAAGTATGGCAACCGTCCAGGAAGAAATATGTATGAATTCATCACCTGTGATTCCAGGACAGCTAACTAGGATCCAGTCATGATGGTCAACAAAGGCAGATTTCCAGACAAAGTTTTTCCACCTGTACGTGGGAACATCTGCATCAGAAGATTTGTATCAGGAGATTTTAAGTGAAGTCAACGTTCTTCTTTATGGAACATCACTGAGAAGAATAAATAAAATATTCCTTTTTAGAGAAAGGTTGCTTTAACATCAATTTCTGTTTGATTCTTCTAGTTAGTTCGACATGGGCTTTTCTTTTTGGATAGGACTGAAAGGGTTTTTTTAAGATAAGCATCACAAGTAGAGGTACCATCCCTGCACCTGGCAAGTGTATAGCTCAAGACCATTTCATTCTATTATGATCACATCAGAGGTAATGCTTTCATTTTTCTGAACATATTTCTGTGTGTAGGAGCTTCAATTTTGAATATATTTTATTAATTCCTTTTAATATGTCTTCTAGAGGAATGTGCATGTCTTGAGAAACACGACTAGCTGTTTAGTATCAAAATTCTGGAAACGGCCACGTTTCAGGCTGCTCTTTCCCTTACAATGAATTTATCCTTATTTTCTACCATAGTTGTTATGAACAATGCTTGTTTAGCATTGACAATGGCAAATGCTTAGACTTTAGACATCTTGAATGGTGTTACTATATTTAGCCCACCTAGATTATTTGGACTGAAGAGGCAAAGGAACTGGCATAGAAAGTTGGAAGAATGAACCCTATTGTGCTCCTTTACTCAGTTCCTTCTCTCCTGCACGCTTTCTTGGACTCAATTCCTTCTCTTTGTTCTCCCCCACACCCTTTCTCTTCCCTTGTAAATCCACTTGAATGGAAGAATATTTTCTTTGTAGAACAGGAAACCATTTCCAGATTTAAAGGAGGACAGTGTGGAAAACCCATGGGAACAATAGTTACTTCAGAAAAGAAACCATAAACCTCTGTTCTTAATATTACTATTTTGTGCCAAGATTAGAATTAAATATCTAATTTAATGGGGATTGAGTTCTCAGCTGAAGGCCGGTTCATCTGCTCTCTTATGTCACCTAGATGCCGTCCCTCAGATGTCATCACATAGATTCTCTTAGCTTCTCAGTCTGGGCATCTTTGTTGTCAGCACATGTCAAGACAAAACTTAAAAAAAAGAGATAACTGACCCATTAATAGTATTCATGAAGCCATGATACCCACAAAAAGAAGATAGTATTTGGTACTACAAATAACACAGTCTTGCATTAAATCTACTGCTCGCCATTTACTGAGAATGGAATTCTGGTTTTGTGACTTTCTTTTAAAGAGAATTGTTAGTAAGCAAAAAGTTCAGTTCTACCATGCTGTGTGTGTACTTTTGAGCTAATCTAGCTACAGTTATTTTGTGACCTGTATGAGGCCATTTATTAATCTTAGTCTATTATCAGGCAGGGTACACTATCACAAGAGCCATCGCCTCACTTAAGCTGCTCTTTTGCATGTGTCTCCGCAGAGGCTAAAGATAATACTCCAAGGAAGTCTGAAATCTGCTGGCTTCTCTGAGGGGTGGGCACACTGAGCAGGGTGTTTCATAAGTTTCTGAAAAAGTGTGGAGCAGTTTGCACTGGGTCTGTGGATAAACAATGACATCCTGTCTCCAGATCTGTTAGTAAGTAGCTTTCAGAAGCACTGAAATCAATTTAAAAAATGAATAATTTGCCTGCGTTTAATATAACTTTAAAGGTTTCAAATAGAGTTAAGCTGAAATATTGTCCTTTTTAGCTAGTTACTTAGGGAACCCTCATAACAGAGGTGAGCGTTGAACAAGGCACAAAGCTTAGTCAGCTTTGAAGTTTTTAAGAAGAGGAAGGTTTCAAGTTTTAAATGTGACCACATGAACCATTCACCACCCAATCCCATTTTTCTCTCCCAAGGTTTTTTTGTGTTGAGTTTTGTTTTGTTTTTAAAGTTAGGAGCCCTCAGCCTGTGTATGCCAGTGTGTTTGAGAGGACGTGTGTACGTCTGTGTGCTGTGCTCATCCGCCGGAATAGATTCCCAAGAAAGAGTGCTGCAGAAATCCAGCTGCTTTTCCATTAACAGCCTTGATTTCCAAATGGACTCCAGGAGGATACTTTCTTGAGCTGCCTGGGGATAACTAGCCAATCCAAACTATTTCTTTTTATATGGTTGGCTGTGTCAGGTTTCGGCCAATGGAGTATAGCCTTCCTCCTATTATCATGTTAATCACCCATTGTTACTGTAGCCTAGAAAGCCCTGCCTATGTGCAAACACATACTGCGTACAGAATTCATGGAATACGCATAACATCCATAGAGTGGTGCATTTGTTATTATGGTATTACAGCATGTTCATTAACCTCCAGCAGGCTAACTTGTTGCCATTGATGACATGGGAAGTAGTTAAGAAGCTCTTGGCAGCACCTAATTTGTTCTTTCCTCAGCAGGTGCTCGAGGAAATTGGATCCCATGCGCAGAGGGGGTGACAGCAACTCCTCTGTTCAACTCAGAACTTCTGACTTATTACTGCTGTCCTAAAAATGGGATTCTATACCTAAGTGTGGGGTGGAGGCTCTGAGAAAAAATAATGTGCATCTAGAAGTGCACAAAAATACCTGCAAAACACTTTGTTTCAAAAAAGTGAAGGGGATGTAGTTTACTGAATTGGGTTTCTCAGTGCTAATAGCTTGGGATTCTCATCCATTCCTCTGCTAACTGAGCTTGTGGCCAGCACGTGGAGATTCCACATACACTCTGCTGGCATCTACTCTAGCTGTAAGGATATGGACCACACGCTCATGCTTATGCCTGGTGGCAAGTGTTGCAGTAGGAGTTATTCTCTAGGAAGAAGCAGGCACAAAAGGCCCAATTTTTCTAAATCGCATGTCAAAAGGCATTTACTGAGATAGCATATTCCCATGCATGTATGTTAGAGCAAAGCATCGTAGTCCTGCTTTGGGAAATAAAGAGTTCTCCAAGTGTACAAAAGCTTAGTTAGCATTAGTGCTTGGGGTTTTTTCCCTATCTTGGATGCCTAACTTGTCAACATGCATTTTAATGCCTACAAATGATTTATTGGATTTTGTCCTGTCATGTTGCACAAGTACACACACCACTGTCAATCCGAGTGCAAACCCCATTTGCCCTCTTTGAATAAATGGTTCGTGTAATTGCCTCTTCACACTATCTCCTGACTTCTGCAGCTAAGCCTCCCTGCTATGACTGTGAGATGGCGAAAATACACAACAGAGTGTGCTAGGCACCCATTCTCTGTGCTAATGCACTTTTCCCAGCATTTCTGATGGGTCACCGTGCAAAATGTATTTTTTTCTCTTGTCCTTCATTTCTCCAAGTAACTGGAGGTGTTTTTGTTACTGTATTTGGAATTTAACTAGAGATGGAAGGTTTTGAGAAAGCTGATCTTTTTCTGAGTTACCTTTCAGTGTGTTTTATTGCGCTCGGAGGGAATTTTTGGATTAAATGGCTTGAGCAATCTGATTATGGCTCAAGCATTCCACTGGATTTCAAAGTAATATAATTTGAAATTTTCACAGTTGAAATTAAAAATTCTCCTAAAGCAAGCTGTTAATTAGAGATTGTATTTATGGTCCCAGAAAAGTTCAGCCCGACTCGGTGTCTTGTTGGGGATATATGACCCAGTGGAAGAAAGTTGAAGCACGTAACATGCTATATTCATGATCACACTTGCCTTATGCTACAGTGCAGTTTTCTCTAATCTCTTTTTGGTTATTAAACAGAAAAAGACCTATCAATGCATCAAGTGCCAGATGACCTTTGAGAATGAGAGAGAGATACAAATCCATGTCGCTAACCATATGATTGGTAAGACATTCTTTAAACTAGGCCACTCATCGGCTGCTTATTTTTTTTGCTACTCTTTGAAATTCACTATTCTAATAACTTGTTAATATTCATGCTGTAATTTATTTTTTTATCTTTCAAGGAAAATGATTTTGATGTAATGATTCTTCACTTCAAAGCTTTTTAAATATGTGGTTATAAAAGTGTTACTGCTGAGCTTTTGTCCTTATCCTTTTGAGTCTTCATGTAGCATTTTCATTTATATTAAAATCAAACTTTTGACAGTATCTTCCATTTGATAGCATAAATTTCTCTCTATCCATGTAAAAAGTACTTGCCAGTTGTCAACCACTTAGGAGCAATTATGTTTCAATTCTGTATGTCATGACATTGAATAGATTTAACTGCTAGCATTTTCCCAGCTAAGTGTGGTGAATTCCTGAGGAACATTGTCAAAACAAAACACTTACAGAGTTATTTCAGTGGGTATTTTTTGCCTTTTTCCAACAATTCTGGACTTCAGAAAGTTCAACTTTTCAGACATACAAGTGTTTTAAAAATCAGTGCTTGCTGACTTCTACTGCAGTCCTGTCACAAGTTTGTACTAACGTGTTTCTGTAATCTGATGGGTTGTCTTTCTGCTGCAGCTGTACGATTGTTTTTCTGATGAATGCAAAGAAATGTTTTTCCTGTCTGTACAGATGTTATAAATATATGTGTTGGCCCAAGAGGTCAGTTTATTTTGATGCATAGACCACAAAGGAGTTACTATGCATGCCACTGTAGGCATATGTTGGATGAGATCCTTCACGGACCCTCCAGTGCACTCTGTGTGTCTCGTATGTTCACACGCAGCATTTATCTCTCATAAGCATAATGGTTTTCTTTCAACAATTTTACATTTAGGAAACTATTCTCCCATCAGTGCATGTATGTAACTCCTATTATCTCTGAAGTGAATTATGCATAAATACCAGAGAGAGAAATACAGACCGACACAGTCTTCACACCCCCACCCCCAAATGAAAAATATAAATGTCAGTCACAATAATTTTCATCTGAGAGCCAGGCAGGAGTTTGAAGTCAATGTCAAGCAGGTTATGATGAAGATATCTAAAAATGTTTGCTTTTGTAGCAGGTGTTAATGTAATCTCTTGTTTGCAAGCTTGAAGAGTGAGATCCTTGTTAATTGGACCATAGTGAGTTCATACAGCTCCCCCTTAGATTTTTTTTTTTAAGAAGCCTGAAAGAGAGAAGTCCTTAGGCAAGCTTAGCACTTGTTTCAACTTAATTTGTGATCCAGCAGCTAATAAATTATTTTAAAATATTTTAAATACAAAGGTCATGAAGTACTGCTTGATTCAAGAAGGGAATTATTCTTCCTTTTGGAACGATGTAAAGTCTTAATTTTCCAGCAACTGATGTATGTTTATTTATGTGTATTACTGCACAGTGATATATATGACATTACAAGCTTCACTATTAGTGCTATTGGAAAGCAACAGTGGCAGAAGACATAGGAGGTTGAGAAAAGTGTGATGCTGCTGTTTGCAAATAGTACCTCTTGTTTCCTTGCTGTATGTAGGTTACTATACATATTTGTAGGAGGCCTATGTAAATGTAGAGGTGCATATGAACTCAGTTCTGTACACTTAGGACATTGTAAGTGCAAGGACATGGTAAGAAAATATGTGATTATTCCATTGCAGAGTCGTGTCATTGTGTTTGTTTTCTGAGACAGGGACTGAGAACATTCATTTAGTTCAAGCAATCACTTTTTATGGTGGACTTCAGGATAGAGTGAAATATAGAAACCCCTGATAAAGAGCCAAACTTCTCACTCTGGGCATCTCAGGTCACCAGGCATTTGGGTCCCCTCTTCTCCAGGACATGACTGCCTCAAAAAAAGGTGGTGTCAATGAATCTGCTGTTGGTATTAGCTCTTTACTGGGGAATACTGAAGGGGGTCGGAAAGACTAGATGTCACCACTTCTCCAGCAGTAAATGCTGTGCAAATTGTTGGTGTTAATTTGCATAGTGCAGAATCAGTAACAGTGAAGAGAATGATGAATGGCCTCTCAGGCTTGCTCCTGTGCCCTTTGTTCAAAGCCCCAGAGCCTTGAAACCTTGCAAGGCCATAGGAGAGATCCCTGATCCCTCAGGCTGGTTTATTGCTTATAAAACAATGGGTGCAACAATTCCCCTTCTCTCTGTTCCACCAAGTCTAGCCAGGTGGGCAGCAAGAGAAAGAAATTAATACAGCTGTTTCTGCAGCTCAGGCCTGTGTCACAGGGGTTATTAATGTTGTCATTCCCAACTCAAGATCTGCAAGTGAGGGGTTTGTTTGTGCTGTTGGCCTCTATGTTCACTCTGGGTGAACATGGAGGTGTCTGGGGATTGGGGGGGAGCTTGCCCTCAGATTGTGTCTCCTCAGACCTTGTGGTCAGACTCATCTCAATGAACTTGTATCTGTCTAAAATTAAGGTGTCTGGTTTAATGTAGTCATTGAGGTGCCATCTGGGGAAAATGAATGATTGATACCAATCATATAAGATAAGAGTTTGAGCAGGATAAGCATTTCCAGGGAGAGATTTTTATCTCTCTTTTGAATTTGAAGTGAGCCAAGACAATGAAGTTAGCCTTGATGTGTATTTTTTAGGTAAAAAAAAACCTCTTGGCTTTGATAATCCAAGGCCTCTCAGCAGCACTTTCTTCTCACACTTTGCGAAACATAAAATTGATAGTTGAGATAGCCTAAGCACTTGCTTACAGTTTTATTCTGCTCAAGTGACTGTCAACAAAGGAATCCCTGCTCTGTAGCAAGGACACTTCTTAAGTGTCAGTGTCTGTAATATGATTAAAGAAATCAGTTGTTTCTTAGATAGCAGTCTTAAAAGGTGCTTCCCGTTAAATTGGCGGTGCCTCCCTCTTCAACCTCTTGGTTCCTCAGCCTGGAGTCAGAGGCCCTGCTCATAATTCATGGAGGTAGGGGGTTTATATTTTTTAAAGCAGTATGCAGGGAATTTCCAGTGCTACTCCCACACACCGCTTTGAAAAATTACCCTTCTGCACTCCAGCCCTTCATATCCTGTGCACAAACACGGAGGCACATTGGGTCCTGCGCAGGGTCCCTGGGGAAGGAGCAGGCAGGAGACATCCCCAGGGGAGGTAAGGGGTAGATGTTTTGTTTGATTTTACACTGGGGCCTGTAGGAGGGCTGTAAGCAGCAGAACAGACGCCTCAGCTGTGGTTAGCCAGGAAGGGATCTGTTTAGAAATGTTTTCAGCTAGGGGCGGGGCTCAAGGTGGAATTTTTAGAGACTAGAGGTCTTTGAAACTGTGCACTGATTGGGGCTTCTTTGAAACATTTCCATGCCCACAGAAAGGGGATCCCCCTTTGAAACATTGGCCAGCATTGGGGAGTCCACCTGGGAGTATATCAAAAACTTTCAGTAGTTCTTGCTGCCTCTGTACTTGCTTACCTCCTGTTGCGCTGACCTGGCAATGTTTAAAGCTTCTCCCCCTTATCTCCCCATCTACCACTGCCTCTGATGTGCAGTCTCTGTTAGATGCAGGGGAAGATGGGCGTCCGCAGCCGTGGGCTCTACGGGGGGCGCTGAGCAGCCATGGCAGCTGCCAGAAGCATGGAAATCTGTGAGTGCAGCTGCTCCCTGGTGTCTGGTGGAGCTGTGGGACTTCAGCCTCCGTCACGGGGCTGGTGCCGAGTCCCCACGGTGTGCAAGCAGTGGCTGCTCCGGGAAAGGGCCCTGACACTCCCCTATCCTGTACTGCCAAGGGAGCCCCCGCTCAGAGCCCTGCGCAGGGAACGTCAGGATTTGGCCCAGGGATTTCCTGTTGGGTTTTTACAGCTGTCCTGTTACCACAGCCAGGCTGGGTGCCCTAAGTAGTATTTTTCAGGGTGCTCAAAATGCCACAGAGTTGCTGCTCTCCAGGTGTGCCAGGTCACCCAGTACCAAGGGAAAGTGCATTTGGGTTTATGCTGGGGTGCTCAGCTGTTTGGGTAAGAGACGTGGATGTAGCAGTAGTTCTCTCTGTCTTGGTTAGATAAGGGATGTTTTCTATTTAATGTTCAAAAAAAGATGAACGACTGTCCCCACCCTTCTTTCTCCCTTTCTCCAGGAAGGTCTGGCAAATGTGCACAGGGAACTCAGCTGGGGCGTAGTTAGTGCTGGAACAGGGAAAATAATGTTCCTGGTCATGTTCTAGCACTGGGATTGCTGCAGGACATTCCTGCCTCTGGCTCTGGAGAAGCCTAAGTGTTTGTGGGCTCACAAGAGGCTGGCTGACTCCTTGGAGCTCAGCAGATCCCTTACCCTATGCTGCTCCTGTCCTTACATGTGCAATTCCCAGCGCTCCCAGTAAAATTCACATATGAATGCTGGTGAGCAGCGAGGGAAGGAAGTGTGGGCAGGCTGGACGTGTTGCGGTATGTGCAATGTGAAGCATGAGGCCCCTGTTTGTGCTTTGAGAGCCACTGGGGACAAAAGGGAGTGCTGGAGGGAAAACTTCCAGGAGTCACATTGAGATTGTTCAGTGGTCTGGTTTTTGGACTGCTGTCTGGATAAATACCTCCCTGTTTGATGTGATGGGGACAACTAAATTAAACACCATGTTTGGAGGAATGGGGAGGAGTTTTCTGAGTACTGCCCTAGCTGTGGCACATCATACGTTGTACATGGTGTAGGACTCCCAAGTATCTTAATTACCTTTCTTGCCCTTGGAGATTGTGTTTCAAGTTCTGGAAACGCTCTACCAGAATTAAATACAAAGAGGAAGGATAACATCCATCCACAGTTAGTTTCTTTCAGATGCATACAAGTATTCTAAAAAAAAATTGGCCAAAGATAGGTTTCCTATTTTGTTAACATTTAAAAATAACATCATTTTTAGAACTAACAAAATAAGTCTGTTGCCCATAAGAGAAACTGTAGTAATAACCACAGAAATAATTTTCTAGAAAGCAGCAATTTAGAAAGCTCATTTTATGTTCTAAAGAATTTGCAGGTAATACTAAGCTCAGTCACTGAGATGAAACCAGCACTATAGTGGAGGGGTTGAGATAATATTCAAACACAAACCAATATATTTTCTTCGGTTTCAAAACGGAAGCAAACAGTTTTATCTTTTGATGAGTTCATAGTTTAACAAAATTGCTAATTTATATGGTGTATAAATAAAAATTTGGACTCATTTTGGATGGTCTGCCTGTCCCAGTAGATTGTAAGTGCACACATATGTGAAAAGGATGTTGGTAGGTTTTTCAGAACTGACTTTTATACTTATGGAAATACTAGCCCTGGGCATGTCTGGTGAGGATGTGAAACATTTCTGATACTCAGGCCTGATCTTGTGAAGCACTTTGTTCCTTGTTCTCATTGATCTGGGAGTTGAGGACTGCCAGCACTTCTCAGAATCTCTGTTATAATAAAACATCTTTTATATGAAATAAACGTAGTCAATATTGGAAGAAGGGCAGCTTTAATTCCTGTAAAATTCCCATTTTCCTCTGTATTTTGTTTAACACAGTACTTGATTTCTAATTGATTTAAAGTTTAAGGGTGCTATTTGGTAAATACTTTCCCTTCCATTAAGGTACCATCATGACCTCGTGTCCTGAGACACAGCTGTTTAATTTGTGAGGGAAACTTCAGACCTAAGTGCTAATGTTAGTTAAAGCATATACGTGGTAACAATGATGATGACATTGTAAAGCACTATCTGGGTAATAGCTTTCAGGCATTAAGGCAGATAAAAATGTGCCAGATTGTTTTTGAAGCATTAGATGCAAATTATCAACAGGAACATATTTCTGGACTCAACGGCTGAATGTGTGAATTAATTATGGACACATTAGGAACTCAAAAATATTTTTTTAACTTTGATGTTTGTAAAGCATATTCCAAGTAATTGCTCTTTTAATGCAGAAATGAAGGTACAACCTTCATGTATTTACCCAGTGCTTGCTTCAATATCCAATTCTATGTGGACTTGCTTTAATTAACTATGTACTAGACTTTCATTCTGCAGTGCCTGGCTATTGTGAAAGACTAATTTTAGGAAAAAAATGCTAAGCACATTCACCTCAACAGACAAACAACATACGTGCTGTTGCCACACACGTGAGAGCCTTATCCCACCGTGTGCGAGCGCCATGGGCTGGCCCGAGTCCTGCCGGCGCTGCTGCAGCAGGCTTTGCCCGAGTGGAGCTCGCTGCGCGCTTGGTTTTCGGGCAGAGGGGTTCGCTTGTGCCAGTGGGTCCTGGTGTTGTTTTGTCCAACTCTAAGCCCCAGATTTCTGGGTTTTTTTTGTGTTAATTAATTTAGTGTTAAGTACTGGTGCACTTGTGCAAATAGTTAAATGAGTATAGCGTATAAGAGGCTGGAAGTGTTTCACATTTGGTCCCACTGAAAGCCAAGTTGCCATTGCTGACAGAAGTTCCCTTCAGTATAAACAGCATTGGCCTTTAATGTAATCTGTTCCTTAATCGTTTTCTTATTTTGAAACTGGTTTAATAACACCACATTTTTACTGTCTCTTTCTTTCTAAAGCGGGAAAATTCATTATCCAAAATCTTCATAATTTTATCCAGTCATACTGTGCAGATGTGGCCTCCTGCAATTGTTATCGATGCATATTTGTTCATACAAATTACTCCGTTGCACGAGAATGTATTTTGTTTTGCTTGTTTATCTACCAGGAAAGAAATAACATTTCCCTTAATGTATTCATTCACATATTCCTTTTGCATTTTTCATTTCATTTACAACTTGGTAATAGTAGTTCAGTTTTCACTGACATTTTTATAGCTGCTATGACAACATTCCTGTTTTGCATGATACATGCATAATCGGCTGTGATCACAGTTTTACATTGCTTTCATTCTTTCTTAACTGTGTTAAGATTCCATACAGCCTCCAAACTCAATTTTCATATGCAGTTGTGATTACACCTGTTTAAACATTTTCCTGGTAGTTTCATATTTATTCATAAAGGGAGCAGTTGATAAAACACCTTTTCTGCAATCAGTCTGAGTTTTAAGTGTGATGTTTCTTCAAAGTTATCATTAGCAAGCAACTCAATCTATTCCCAGCCTTTCAACATCAGTTAGATGGCGTAGCAAAAATTGCTATTTTTCAGTAAACTTTGCACTGTGTAGTAGTGATTTCTCTGAATGTGTAACTTGGTCTTCATTTTATTAATGCCATTAGCCTGGAAAACTCTTGTATTTTTGTATCCAAGAGCCTGCAGAGATACTTTCTGCCTGTTTCTCAGATATGCGTGGCCATGTATCTCTAAGTTCATAAATAAATTTCTTAGCCCCTCTTTGCTAATCTTGATTCTGGAAAAGAAAGCAAATCCTCACCATATGGAGTTTGGGTTCTCCCTGCAGATGGCAAAATGACTCTACTCCTTCCCACTGGAGAGGTCAGCACCCCTCTGTGTCCTACTTTCAAGAAAAAGCACCAGAATATTTCTTGGGGGTGGAAGAGGAAGCAAACACTCCATCATTTCTAGGTGTAGTCTTAAGACTTCATACAAATAATGTTTTTGGGAAGTTGTTCTCCTCATGTGAATTGTGGGACTAATGGCTGTATCAATTCTGTCCTGAAATCTAGGTGGTTAACAGATGTTGATTTTATCTGGAGAGATTAGATGCTACCCCCGTTTCTTTATCTGCCAAATGAATTTATTGGTTTGGAAACGTCAGGTACCAGTACCACCTTTCTTGAGTGACAGAAAGCTTCATGCCTTTTTGTGAGAGAAAGCTGAAAGATGAGAAGTGAATAAGGAGCAAAGAAATTAATGTTTAGTGAAGCTGGAAAAACCCATACTGGGTTAGTTTGGAATTGGCTTAGGCAGAGTTGTAAAATACTCTTTTTACCTCTTCGGGGAAACCTAGACAAGGTTCCAGTCTGTTGCCAGTCATAGGAAAATGGAAAGAAAGCATATAATATTAGTAAACTATAATTAAATTCCTTTTCTACTAATAAAATTCTGGATTTCACTCTTTCTGAAAATCTGGTTCAATATTCAGCACTTCAGAGCATTGAACTTCAAATGTTTATTTTTCTTTTTATTATGGAACAACCCTCTGGGTTTGAATCAGTAAGGGTACTGGCATGCATGTATGGAACCCTAACCAGTTATCAGAGAAAAATGGTTTGTCTGTGTCTTAAAGGTCCAGATTTGTTACTTATGTTACTTGGTTGACTTCAAAAGAGAGACAGTTGGCCCACTGCCTTTAATTAAAGTTCAAACTAAATGGCACCCATAACCTTGGGGAGGATTTAGTCTGGTCTCCTGGAGCAAGAGGTTACCAACTGACATGCCCTTCAATATATTGTTTTTCTGTTTTATCATAGCCTGCCAGCCAGGCACAGCAAGCAGAGCTGTCCCTGAACACTCTGCCTGTGTGGGACATTGGCACCTTTTTTTTTGCCATTTGTGAATGAAACTTTTCTACCCTAAGGTTCCTTACAAGTGGTCCCCATGAAGGAAGCCCATGTAAACGATTTAAATGCTTTTACTTTTTCTAGTGTATAGCAAATTGTTGTCGCCAACTCCTTTTTGTTCAATTTATTAGTAACTTCTGACAGCTTTGGGCTTTTATAAGAGTCGGTAGGTTTTTATTTTAGTATGTTGACTTGGCAAATTCATTGTGTGTCTTTTTAAAAATCAGATTTCTTTAATTCAAAACCAAAAAACTTGCAATTCTTGCAACAGCCAATAACCACTGTGTGATTGCACAGTAAGCTTGAGGAAGAAGACTTCAGGTTGTCCCTCTCAGACTTCCTTGCAATAATGTGAAACTTAAAAGAACTGACAGATCGTAGTTTTACAAATGAAAAAACTTTTTTGTGCTGCTGCAACTGCACAAATCAAAACAGCACTGTGTATGAGTACCATGGTCTTCAGAGCTCCATGGCAGGACAAAACACCTCATTGGTCATGGTGTTTTCCATTGTCCTCCTTTTCACCAAGATGCTCTGTCCTGCCTCTCCTCTGCTTTGTGCTTTGTGGTCTGTCCTGCTGGCACAAACCCCGCGTCGGATGGGGCGAATGAGGTGCTGCCCTCATGGAGAGGAGCTGAGCCTTTTTACCTCCTGCTTCCTGTAGGAACAGGCCAAAACCAATTTGGTCTGCTGTTTCCTTCTTTTGCATGTCCTGAGTCGGTGGAGAAGAAGACTACAAAAATTGGCATTGCAGGTGGGAAGTGCACAGCACGATTCTGATGTGTATAAATTTCTACTTCAGTCAATCACAGCTTACTTAGGGTTTAATCCTGCCTTCAGACACATATCAGCCATCGTCTGGTGGGCAGTCAGGGACTTTTAAGAATGACCCAATCTTTTGAGCATTGTGTATATAACTGTGAAGTTTAGATTTTATGATGACTATACATTATTCTGTATTCACAGGCAAGTTTTTTAGCATGGCTCAGGCTAGGCAGATCCATTGGGTTTAGGTTTTGCTCTAGGTAGAGTTTGAGTGTTCTAAAGTATCAACATCAACAAGCACCAGTAGTATGTCCTCTGCTGTTATGTTTTGAACACTCAGCTAACACATTATTGGGGTATGGACAAATATTTCTTAAACCCCATGACTGTGAGTTATATCCAGGAGTAAATATTGGCAGCGAAAGTTAAATGATGAAACCTCATGCAATGAACTGTAACTGATTCAAGCTGGGCTGGATATAGATAGCTGAAGTTGAAGAAAAGAAAGTATTCCAGTGTCATTTTCTCCTTTTTTAATGTTCTAGATAAAAAAAAAAAATCCCTTTTTTCCCCTTTAGGAGGAAAAAGAAAAATTATAGAGAAACTTTTAACCTTTTGATTCAGTATTTATCCTTAAAATCTAAGATTTGGGGGGTAAAAAAGGAAAGCAAAACAACCCTTCCTCCTCCTTTAAAATCTTTTAAAACTTAATAGCTGTGCCTTCACTTACAGAAGAATGTCAATGGAGAGAATTTCCTTGGGAGGCTAATTCTGCTGTGCCAGAAACTGAAATCAGCAGTGTCTGTGTTAAACCCAAATGATGAACATTCAAGGAATGGGGGGGTTTAAATTGTGAGGTGTTAGTTGCTTGGTTAGTTTATAATGCATTTGAAAAATCTAGAGGGAGATTGTTAGGTTTTTTAATCTAAGCCTTTTAAAGTTATATACCTAAGCTTTTTAAGTTATATATCCTTTGTCAGAGAAAAAATTTAAAAAACACAATGAAAAATTATTTATATCTTTTGTGTGTGTGTGTGTGATTACAATAATTCAGTTTAAGTCTGTAGTCCTTTTAAAATTTTCTTTTGTCTTTTAAAAAGAGGAATCATATTGTACTACCACAGAGTTATACATAAACCCCATTCTACAAAAATGCTTAAGGTATTGAAAAGTGAAATTAGAGCATTATTAGAGGGAAAGGTAGTTTTTTTCATGTTTTCAGCGAAACTTGTAAGGATTCTTTTTTATTGTAAGTGTGTTAGCAGTATTAACATCCAGTGCCAGGGCACCTAGTGCCCAGGTACCCATCATACTCTTTATGGGAGATCTCCAAGGGTGCAGCTTTGGGTGCCAAAGAGTCCATGTAGAGTTGATGCGGGGAAAACTTGCTCTGTATTTTATGAACAGTTGGTTTGAAACAGAAAGGTGTGGTTGCTTGTAAATGCTTCACTGCCAAGCAGCTCAAGATGGTGAAGGTTAGCAGTTCTGAGTTCAACACAGGCGTTTCTTGCAAACTATTAACTACTGGGTGGTTTGTGCACTAGTAGTCCCTGCAATGTAACCGTCCGTCTGCAAGTTTAGGGAAAGCAGGCATTTGTCGTGCAGGCCAGGAGGCTGGATTTCCAGTAACACAAAGGTGGGGGTCTGTTACATCTAGAACTGTGACTTAATACACATTTATCATTAACACCAGAACGTATTAGGGGCTGTTTTTTCTTTCGGAGGAAATAGTATCAGACGTTAAGTGTACAAGGTGTAATTATATCTATCTTATATCTTTATTCTTGTTGAGTGGGACTTACTAGGAGAAGAACTCGAGACCCAAAATGCTTATATTGAACAACCTAGTCAAAGAGGTTTCCCATTTTCCTAAGGCTTAAACCCGGGAAGTGGCTGCCATTTGCAGGCTAGCAATACAGTAAAAGCACATCATTGTATACAACATTTTATTTGGACAGCTGTATAAAAATGGCAACACACTGTGAAATCCATTAACAGCAAAACATGTTAAATTCAGGAAAATGCATCTCATGTGGAACACTGAATAAGAAATTATAGTCTGAATTTTACTAGTTGGTTATCAGAGTCTGTCTTGAATGACGAAAATTGAATTTTTTCCTTGCTTCTGCATATTAATAACAGTGAATGCTGTACATTGGGTTTTGAAACTAGTGTGCACCTGTAAATTCTTGCCCCATGGACTTTTCAGCAAGGTTTTTGCAAATCTAATCTTAATATCCACAAGAAGCCTGAGGGAGCAGGTTTCACTCACTCAAGTAGCTCTTACTTGCATGTGGGGTCCCGCTTGTGCTCACTGGCATTACTCAATTCATAGAAGGGTATGAGCTCCAACTGGGAAGAGATGGATCCTTCCCCCCTTGTCTCCCTGCCAGTGCCAGTGAGGACGTCAGTCTTGAGAAGCGAGGGCAGGTCCTTTGACTCGGGTGGGATTTCCATGGGTGGATTTTGCTGTGCATGTGGTGACACTTTCCAGGGTTAATCAAATAGCATTTAAAAATTCCAAAAACCTCTTGCAAAGTATTTTGCATTTCCATTGTTCGTGAGATGTTGTTCATCAAGATAGGATGCCATTAAGTATTCCAGTAGAGAAAGAAAAAATGAGTTTACTCTTGCCTGGTGGAAAATGAAACAGCCATGTTAACTTTAGCTCTAATCATGAGATTAAAAGTCTAATGGGGAATAATATAATTTTCAGTCTTCAAAGCCAGCATCAATGACCTTTGGAGAGTTTTTACTTTAACAGCCTAATGATTTCTCTTCTAGAAGATGCAAAAAGCAGTCTTTTCCTTGACAAGGAAATGAAAAGTGGATGAATCAAGGCAACTACAAGTAACCATGCACTGGAGCGCGCTAAATGACTTCTAGTCATATTTAGTACAACTCATGAGAGGGTGTTTCCAGGCTTTGTTGTCCGAGCCACGGGCTGCTCTGAAGGGAAACAATGAACCCAAGGAAGAGCCATGGGGCTGGGGGACAGTCCTGCTCCTCAGCTCAGCTGGCCCTTGGTGGCAGCAGCTCTTGGCAGTGGGGCTGAGTGCGCAGGCTGCTCGCTCTGAGTGGCCTTGCTGTCGGTGGGGCTTGTTTCCTGTGTAAGAGCACTGGAATTTCTTGTTTCAGTTCCTGTTTGCTGTGTTTGCGAGCTCAGGCTGTTGCTCTTTTGCCAAGCTGGCAGCGCGCGGGGGTGACTTCCTGTGCAGGGGATGTAAAAGTGATTCTCTGATTCTTCCTCTGCAGCCATTGGGAGATAAAAGCCAGGACATCGGGGACTGCAAAGAGGGAGCTAAATTATATTTATAATATTAAAGTGAGTGCATTTGTGGTTTTGCCATTCTCCAGGGTTTTTCATAAGTAGAAAAACATGAATTAGCATTTTCCATTTCCATATATTGACTGGAAAAATAGCCTGCTCTCAATTAAGACCTATAGCTTTTGGGATGTATGCAACAATTTTATAAAATATTTACAGCAAAATTTGCATTTTACATGGTATTACAGTTTTTCTTGTGGTTAATAGAAAGGACTTAGGCCTAAGAGAAGAAATCCATCCAGCGTACCAAAAGAGAAATAAATCCAAAATTAGATTGTTAGTATTCACAACAAGGAATGTCCAGTGCTGACTACTGCCTTCAGTAATTATCGAAGGTCACTTTCCCCAGCAGCTATTTGTTAGAGCCACGGTAAGGACCGTGCTCCCTAAGCTGAGCAATCACTATCCCTTTAAAACTGCCTTTGGAAGCGATTGGAGCTTTGTGCTAGACAGATAAGTAGAACATTTTTTAGCAAATGTAAATGTGCACTGTAAAGAACACAGCTATTTCCTGGATAATTTGCAGTTGTATATTTTATGTTAATTTCACCGAAAATATTGCACCCCTGCCAGGTTTAGTAGAGACTCACTGTGATATGAATAATTTCTAGCGAATCATTTTTTTTTCTTCATTTAAGATTTGGCACCTTTTTAAGATTTTAATAATAGCAACAAGGAGGAAGATTTAGAACAAGTGAAACATTAGAGCCAAAGAAATTCACATTGAGAGCTAATGTAAAATAGCAAGAATAATTACATGGAAAACAGTTTCCACAGATGTTTTTCCTTGTAATGTAATAACTATTTACTAAACTGTTTATTTTAGGCCCTTGGTTTACAATAAAATATTTATACATGCTCTGCTGTAATAAAAAAATATTGACAAAATACTATAGAGATTTTTAAAAGACAATTAGTATTTCCCTGTCTGGAAAGTGAACACAAGAGAAAGCAGCGCCAGCACTTGCCATGCTTGCTGACAGGAGATCCAGGGTTATCCCTTTCTGTTTGTCAGCATTTGACTCGGCTTATGGGGAGGCTCCAGACTTGGGGCAAACCAGAGGTAACTTAGTGAAGAACATGAAAGCTAACACTAAAACTGTGGAAACGTGCTTTTCCACTTCATTTCAGCATGTAGAATTTTATTCAACTCCTGAAACATCATACAATAAAGCTCTGTCTTGTATAACCAAAACGTGCCAGCTTTAGGAGCAGGTTTAAAGTTCAAGATGCCCAAATCCTGCATCTTGTTCTTCAAAACTTGTGTGGTGTGGTGACTTCTCTGAAGTACTGCCTGTAGCATCTTTAAAGCTATTGCTTTACCTTGACTGACCCACATTTGCTGTATACCTAATTCATAAAGTTACTCGCGTGCCTGCAGAGTGTGCTGCCCCTATGCAGGTAGAGTGTGTCTTCGGGTACTGAAATAACTTCAGCAGTATCGAAAGGTCTGCAGATTCTACTTTCCATGCATAATCTTAAAGCATCAATCCTTCTTTTCATGAATATATAGAAGAAACTTTATTTTCAGGTGTCTATGGCTTTACATTTGAAAATCTTGAACACAGGGTAGTATCTGATAAGGAATTTGAGTTCTGTTACCTGCCAGTTTCATAATGAAGGATTTAATTTTTTTTTTTCTTCAGAAGTTATTCTACATTTTATTTTAGATGTAGACTGCTAGCACACAGCAACTTTAAAAAGAGGCCTCCAGGACAAAAGAGAACATACCTTTAATTTTGTGGCTACAGACCCTGCTGTCTGTTTGCATTTGAGCACTGTCAACATGTTAGAGGAAGCTGAAGTCTAAACTTTGAGTAAAGACTGCATGGCTGGATCTGAACACTTGACGTTTGAGAAGTAGGAAGGTTTCAATATCCATATTTCGCAGTTCAGGCTCTACTTTCAAGTAGGCAATTCCCTTGAGTTTCCATGCTAGCAAGTTGTGAGCTTTATCATTGCAGAAGATATGGGGTAGCTGCCGTGTGAAATGATTTGAAAAATGAATTTAAAATACATATATGAACCTCTTTTCTTGGTGAAACTCACCTGTATAAAAGCCAGTGGTGTGATTTGACTTCACAGATTTTTGTCGTGCTGGGTTATAACGTGCACAAAAAGGAACAGGGCAGAACAGAAAACGGCAAGCATGAGAACTAAAACTGAACAAAAGAGGGAGCTAAGAAATCTAAAATGTTCAGTTTTAAGGCAGAATAATCATGGTTACCAGATGCCTTTTGTAGCAAACAGACTTTTTTCCGTGGTTGACTCTTACATAGAGGCCAACGCACGCGAGAGGTTTGTCAGCCTTGCACTGTGCCGTGCGAAACCACCATGTCCCTTTCCCATGGTTTGCCCTTGTGGAACCTAGCCACAACAGCTTTTTGATAATTAAAAATTGGCTTTCCCTGTGAAAGTCTGAATAATTTAATATCAAACTTAAAATAGGAAAAAAAATAGATGGCGTAATATGTGCAATATTTTCTGTAAATTAAACCAAAGTTGGGTTCTTGGCTTTTAGCCCTTTGCTACCTTCCTGCCTGTGAAATGTTGATACATTGCAGAGTGCTGCCAGGTTATGCAATTATTTCAGTGCAGCTCCTTTGGAGTCATTGGTAGGGTCCAAAGCTAGCATTAAGGAAAACAAAGGAATTTGTGCTTGGAAGTCAGCATTGCTCTGCACACACACTTTTTTTTTTCTTTTTCCATAGACTTATGTTATTGTGTAAGCTAATGATTTTGTTTTTAAGTTACATTCTCAGGGGCATGGACATCCAGAATAATCGAGGATGTACTTTTAAAACCGATCCTGTGCAATGTTAGGTCTCTGGTGGAAAAATAGGACTGATTGCTGGTCTTGAGCCTTGTATTAACCCCTTCTCGGAAGAACTGCTGATTTCCTGGTACTGAATATCTATGTAAATTGATACACGTTACCTATGTGTAAATTATTTAAAATGAAAGTAAATTGGCCAGTTCCCTTCCTCTGTGCCTTTTACAAGGCCACTTAGTGTTTATCACAGTAGAAACCATTATCTCTGTTAATAATTCTGAAAACAAAGTACATCTGCGGTGGCTCTGCCCTTTGTTGACTGAGCACAGCTCACCTGCTCAGCCCTCCCAGCTCCTGGCCTGGCAGTGGGTGAAGGTTTCCTCTCTACTCCCTGGGAAAGCTCAGCTCTGGTTCTCTGTCTCCGGTCCAAATGAGCTGTCTCTAACCCAAGTGGGAATCCTGCAAGGGTATGTAAAACAGATATGTGGGATGTGGTGTCTGCTGGGTGGATCTGAAAGGAAAGGAGGGCATGTCTTGCAGTTTTGAATTGGCCATTTTTTTGCCATGGAGAGGAGTTTAGAAATTGTTTGGTTAAAGTGGGCAATGTTATCAGTCCTTCCGTGTGGAAAATTAATGTATTGAGTAGTACATAAAGGAGCAGAGTAAGAAAGCATGTGTAGAGGAAGGCTGTGGAAGTTCTTTTTCCTGTTTTGAAAGCCATGTGGTATGAGTTACAGTGGAAACCTTTTCAAACATGCTCCAAAAAGTTCACCTAGTATCTCTACCACATCATTGCATATAATGAAACAACTGGCAGAGCATTCTGTTTTAATAAAGCATTGGCTGTTAGTGTCTCTTGTACTGAATCGGGAAGGGAGTTCAGAGGAACAGATATTGCTGAAGAATCTCTCTCCAATTTTCTCCTGGAACCACACTTCTAGGGTTTTTAAAGGTTTATGTATTTAACAGTGCAAATCTTCATTTTAGCTTTCCATTTGCTGCTCAGGATTTTTATTAATTTTTGCAATGTTCATTTAAGTTGATCCAGCCCTTTATGTGATTTCCAGCTTGAAATATTAGTTCAGAGATAAGCTTTGTTATTAAATGCTTAATCTTGAACACTTGTCTTATTTGGTAAGAATTATCTCTGAGAAGTAGGCAAAGAGAAGTTGACTGCTGTGGTTTTAAAGCAGCTGTAACTGGAGTAGCCCCAGTACTAGTTTACAAAGGTTGGCATCCCTTCAGTTTGCCATCGCAGCAGCTGGACTTCATTAAGTGCTGGTGTTAATTACTGGGAGAGCATTGGTTCAGCATGCATGCAGCAACACTTGGGGTGACACACAAAATAGGAAAAGGGTCACCTTGAAATAGAAGCTTAAAAAAAAAAAAAAAAAAAAAAAAGCAGAGCTGCCACTAATTTTGTAACTGCATTTAGTTTGAGCTGATGCTGAAACCAGCAAAGTGCTACTGTGTGATCGTAAAGAATGTCTTAATTGCACCTGCCATTGATGAGTCTAAGCAGGAGCGTAGGTGCAGTGCTGGGCTAACTTGCCTTGTAATGAAGGGAGATGTTAATGCTGTATTTTCTATGTGTGTGGTGTGAAAGAGAGAGAGAAAATTCTTTCTGTATTCTCCAGAGTTTTCAAGCCATGTACAGTATAGTTTGAGGAGGAATTATTCATAATTTCTTATACTGTAAATAGTATTCTATGGAGAAAATCTGTGAAGGGCTTGTATCTAAGGGGGAATATTTAGGGGATGAATGTCATGGAGAATAACATAAAACATGTGGTGGCATAAAACAAGTATTGCTTGGAAATGTTGTGTCCTAAAGCTGATGACATTCAGACAAAGCGGGCCAAGTCCAGCCCTGGTGTAAGCAGCTCGTAGTGCGCCCAAGCCAGCTTTCCACCACCTGCTTAGGCAAAAGCTTATCTTTATCCTTGTCTTTCACCAGCAGTTGTCCGGATGCGGGAGCCAGGGGCCCGGACTGGAAGGGGTGTGTGAGGATGTTGGAGGAGAATTAGGTTATTACATTTCCTCCTTAATTCTTCATCAGGGCTGCCGCCTGTATTTTCTACAGAAAAATCAATGCATTCTGATTCTGTAATTTCCCATGGTGCCTCGCCGGGCGCGCAGTGTGCCGTGGGAGGTGACATATCCGGTCATGGCAGCTTGAACTCTTTTTTCCAGTGAAAGAATTCATTGGAATTTCACAACCTTTGCATGCTTTTGTGAAAACACTCATTTGTGTTTGCGCCAACCCACTAATGGCGGATGCCGGAGCTTGCGAATCCCACCTACATTCGGTGCTCGTTATGGCACAGAATGTGCCGTTAATAATGCATCTGTGAAACTCAGCTGCGAGGGAGCCAAGTAATTATCCCACCGTAGCGTTCCCTGCTTCAGTGTCATCACAACTGGGGCTTCATTAAAAGTCCTAACAGTAGAGATGTTGTGTGGTGCAGCCTGTATATATATTTTTTCATTTAAATTATCAGCAATGCCACGGCTCAGAGGTAATTTGACTTTTTGAAACCGTGGAGCCCCTGTGAATTTCCTTCCTCCTCTCCCTCTCGCTGCCGCACCAGCTGATCAGCCCCAGAAGAACAAAAGGTTTATCTGAAGCTATGAAGCATATATTCACCAGCTTCTGGCGTCTAGATAAAAAAAAATAAAAATCAAAGTACTCCATTGAACATGTTAATACTGAGCAAAATGCACACAGCCAGACACTAAAC